>OZ038481.1:5718415-5818415 GCA_964036315.1 Acanthosepion esculentum
TAATGCAAATATTGTTACAGTTTCTGATAAAGAGCCTGTTTTCTAGCGTGATCAACAATTTGAACAAGGCCAGCACGCTCAAACCTTCAGTCACGATGACTTGTGACTTCGTGCTAGCACAGCTATCGACGACTACCCATTTCACTCACAAGGCTTGGGTCAACCGGCGGTATGGTTTTTCAGGCACTTTCCAAAGGTGAAATTGACCCCCACCCCTAGTCCTATAACATTAGGAAGTCTCCTTCCTGACAAATCGACCATAGTGAGATTCGAACTTGGGTCTCATGGTCAGAATGCGAACGTTCTAACTACTCGGCCACGTGCTATATAAATATTCATTTAATTAAATCGTAAAGATACTTTCCTATATTACTCATTTTGAACTTTTATTATTTTTTACCTCATGATCTTTTGTTTTTATGCTTTTTATGGTATATATGATAAACCTTAAACTTTTAAAGTGGGTTATTTTTGTCTAAATCATATATATATATATATATATACATATATATATATATATATATATATATATATATATATATATATATATATATATATATAATCAAAACGTTATGTTTCCGAATTTAATAATCTCTTTGAAAATCCTTTGTAAAGTTTGTTTATTAAAAACGAGAGACATTTTTTTCACTCACTCTCCCGCTCTTTGAATTTACTTTCGCTTGAGCAACCGCGTCTCATCTTCTTTTCCAAGACGAAATTTTTAAGCACTTTGCAAACCGATCTTAAATCGAATTAGCAATGTTCACAGTCTTACCGGCTTTTAAACAAGTAAGATTTATTTATCACTTGACAAATCGAAGGTTCAATTTTCAGAAAATCCTCTTTGAGTAAGATGGATAATGTTTTTGATGTTTTTAATTGATCGACACTGTGTGGTTCAAAAAGCCGACTTTCTCGGGGTCTGCGCCCAAGTGAGGATGCGATATTCGCAGCAAAATAACGCATTTTTTTTCGTTTCATATTGGTGTTTTCTCCTTTTTATCTTCGTGATTTCTTATCAAATTATCTTGAATATGGAATGGAGTCTGCTTTTATAGTTATCAAACCTCTCTTTTGTCTACAGATGGACATAAAGGCACCGTAACTGGTAAATGATGGTTATCTTACTGGACCCAAACTGACTAACGGGTCCTTTGAACCCCGTCGGCGTGGACTGTTTACGTTTTGTTTGATATAACACACATAGAAACGTGCGAAAACGTACAGATCGGTAGCAGCAGTAGTAGATTCAAGAGCTCTGATCTTTTCTACTATCAGATTCCCTTGCATGCCTAACTTCTCTCTAACTACTTTTCGAATTGGTACTGTAGTGAACAAAACAAGATCTAGAATTAAACACTGTAGGGGAACGGGCCCTGTGTGCGATGGCGTGTGTTTGGGTTAGCCATGTTAGTTGCGTGTTGATAGGGCTGTTCCCCACAATTATTTATGTTTGTTAGGAAAGGTGTGGAAATTATTAACAATGGTGAAATAAAAAAAGGAACATGGAGTTAAAAACATAACAATTGAATTTATTAAGTATTGAAATTACATGCATGCAAACTGAAAAGTGAGACTGAGTTGCGTCCCTTTGATTAGGTAATTATTTGTATTTAGACTCATAACGAAAGAGTTTATATTTAAAATGCAGTTTATAGATTGTCTATGTTGTATGTTAGAAATTGTCTATTGGACAAATTTGTAAGAGTTCAGAGATTGTACTTGCGTGAAATGTCGTAAAGTTTTTTAACATTTTGGCTGTGGTGTGAGCAGTCGAAATTGTCTGTTGTTGTCTCTCGCGTTGACGAACTCTGCTGTGTTGTGCTGGTCTCCTCGTGGTGACACGTGTTCTTGGGTTTATATATGGTCGTAGTCACGTGTCTCGGTTCCGGGTTGAGTTGGAGCCTAAATTGACCGTGCGCGTGGGAGCGATCTGATTGGTCGATACTGACCAATCAGCAAGCTAGATTGACGGTGATTAACCAATGAATGCCTGTTGATTATCTGTAAGTATTATGTTGGTAAAATCGTAACAGGAAGAGTGCATTTCCTAGCGGAGGGTAAACTGGTTGTCGTGGACGAGTCTACAACACCAAGCACTGACTCATTGATTTTGTTAGAAATTAAAAAGACTCGAATTTACAAACTTTGCTTAACACACACGCAAAAGCGAATCCAAAACAAAACTCGTGAAATTTCATACCTTGATGCGAAATGTTTTTCGGCCAATAGAAAACTAGGAAACATTAAAAAACAAAATTCAAATAATCTTCAATTCTCAGAAACAAATTCTTTTCGCGAGCCGACGCAAAATTTGTTCGTCGTCCAATGGAAAGGCCCGAATCATATCCGGGAGTGAATTCCCAATTGACCTTTTCAAGCCCCACAAACAAAATAAAAGACTGGCAAGTTCGCTTGTCACCAGAGAGGAGGAGACGAGCGTATTTTGACAACGTCAGGCGAGCGTTATTATTATCTCTACCCTTCTCCCTCCCCTCTTTTATACTTGATAAACTAAAGGAACATTTTAAGACTGAGCGATTACTTCAAGGACATTTCTACCCTACGATAACGCCCATACATACATACATCCACACATACTTTCCTGCTTACGTACACATAAACTCATTCTTCCAAGGACTACTACGAACGTTTTCACGACCTTGTATCAACCAAAATACATTAATTTTATTTGTAAGGAACATAATTGATTTATATGTATATAAATTTGTTGTTCACTTTAAAATTGATTTTCTTGTTTTATACCCCTCTTATGGTGGGCTATCTAACTAACAAGGCCAAATCAAACTAATCTGTTTGAACACTCATACACTTCACTATAACTGATAACCCACTATAGTACTATATATCAATAAATCTAAAATAGACCAAGCAAAAAGAAACCTGAAGAAAATTGTTTGTTGTTTATTGAGGAAACTAGTACAATTGCAACATTAGCAAGCTCGTTTCACAGACCAATTCCAGAACTTACTGAGTTCGGTCCTGAATGTGTGTCCAACTGCTGTGACCTTGTGTCGCCGTATGCTTTAGTCAATAATAAATTCAGAAACCTATCATAGCAGGATGCGTAACAATCTAGTATAGTAGTCCGTTACAAGATAGGTAAATTCGTTTCTTATTTGATTGACTCCACACACACACAAAACGTGACCTAGTAACGCGCTGGGTTATTATGAGGGGATGCTGAAAAAAAACTTATATTTGGTCAAATTTAGATAAATGGATCGAGCCGAGAACTTTTCAGCACCCATTGTAAATAAGCACGCTTGTTAGTATGTTCATTTCATATTGTACAGTGTCGTGAATCCGAGATTCGTAATGGGAGACTCACTACTACCAGACTAGGCAGAGCTTCGTAAATAAGTAGTGGGCTCCATGATTTTTTTCTTTATTTATAATTATTATCTCACCCCTAGCAATGCGTTACTGGGAATGAAAGAAAATGAGAATACTTTAGAAGGAACTGGAAGCCAAATCCTAAACAGGAAACAAGAGATAAGCCTCTCTTCCTGTTCAAAAGACCGAAGAGAAGTATGAATCGAACGATGGTCAAGGTAATTATGCATTCCCCACTAATGCCAATCTTCGCTGTTCAAGTGTTTGTTTATGACATATTGTTTCTATTTTTCTAGTAATACTGAGCGAATCACAGTTTCTTTGTCTATTTTTATGCTCGTTGTCGTACTAATTTGCATCATATGAAGTTTGTCTTAGCATATTTTTCCATATTAAATGTCATCGGGATATCATCACTAAAAGTTTTATTGCTGTTAAAGCTTCGAATTCATTATCACATTTTCGAAAACAGTTTTAAGTCGTTCATGTAGAGTAATGAATCTATCAGATATCCGATAACCATAATTTGTGTTACTTATTTCATTTGATAGTGGGTAGGAAACCAATACAGAATAATAGAGATGAAAGGAAATTTCCTTGAAATGTTATTCTATTAATCTGGAAGTTGTCACTTTTGATTTCACCATTAAATTGGGTTTTACATTTTCTCAGATTAGATTTTTTTTTTAATTAATGAGAAACGGAGAAATTTTCATTAATTTTCAAATCTTTATCATTCAGTTACGTGAAACACTATCAAATGTCTTTTTATGGTCTATCCACGAAATGCTTAAGTTTACTTTTTGAATGGTACCAATCTGTATTCAGTTGTGTTTTTATATTTTTTTATCGTTTATTAAATTCAATTTTTCTTCATTAATGATATTTCGTTTGATATTTGTTAGTATATTAGCGTCATTTTTCTGATGTTCGGAAAGTTTCTTCTGCATATTCTGTAAGCCTCATTGGGGACGCTGTATTCTAAATAACAGTGTACGTGGCGTTTTGTAATTATTTCTAGCCTATTTAAATCTTTCTTTTTTTCGTTTGGTTAGTAGTTGTTGGTGATTTTGTCGAAGCATCATTTGGGCACCCCCCCCCCCGCTGCTGGTGTCAATTGTCAATATCTGGAAGACCATAAATATGGAAAGACGGGCACTGATCATTTAATCATTGCAATTGGGGCGTGCCACTAGAACTAGGGTTGGCGATCAAAATCGTGTAAACGTGCCAGAATATTGACTGTAGATTTTCTAGGCAGATTTTTTTATAACTCCTTACGAAGCTAGGAATAATATATATACGATGAAGAGCTGAATTAAAATTTGTGTTGTGTCAATATTCTACATAAGAACTGCATGCCTGCCTAGAAAATCTACAGTCAGTATCTAGTGGGGCTTATATGATTTTCAAACGTTAATTAGTTTTAGTGGTACACACACCACCAAGAAAGACGATTAATATTTACTCAACTTTGGCATAAAACAAATAGTATAGATTACTCAGTGCGTATCGATCATCTTACTTATTGTCCCGCGGATTGATTTTATTAACCATCAAGTTAAAGGAGGTATCACATAGATATAAGCTTAACTTAGTCTGGTACAAGGCAATTATTTGTCAGAGATCAGTGAGAATTCAAATCATTACCAATGTTGCTAACTATTGAAAGAGTTATTTGAGCTACTGATCTAATTATTTTCTTTTTTTATTGATACCACAATTTTCTATTTGACGCATGCTTCAGTCTTCATCCGATATACAATCAGACGATAAAAAGAAGCAACCGGCCTTTTCCCTAAAAATTTGACAGAAAGGCAAAAAATCAACAAAACAATAAAATCAGTAAAATGTTTGGGATGAGTTATCCAGACATTCTCCAGATGACATTGACCCATCTCAAAATGACTGAATATATCTGTTATGAGATGTTAGTAAAATGTGATCAGAATACGAAAATAATTTTTTCATAAGTAAAATAATTCTTTAATCACTTCTGAACTTCGTGAAATTAACGCCGGTTAATCAAAGAGTTTGTGGTTTCTGTTTTATTTATTTATTTTTGTGAATGTTCGATCTTCTTGTAAGGATTCAAGAGATTCTGCCCCCCCCCCGCCCTTATATATTAACTGAGTTCCCTTCCTGTTTATAGGGTTTGCCCACCGATACCCGTTAAAGTTCGAATGCACTTTGTGACCTTGAAGTCACCATCGATGTCAACCCTCAAGGCACCGAGATCGTTTGACATTCTGAGGTGACACCGAGTGTAAAACTTATTTCTGTATATCTTAGTATGAACCCAGTATATATTGGGGTTATCACAGATCAACTCTGCTTACACCAAACTATTTTGGTGAGGATAAAATTCGATTTGGATCTCTGGTATTGCCTAATGTGAATCACATAATACATCTCTTTTAAATAACATTTTGAGAAAAAGAACAGTTTGTCAACGAACCGGGTCTTCAGTTGATTGAAATTTCTTTGTATTTTAAATAAAAAATCGATTATGCGTTATAAATGTTCGCGTGCGTGTGTTTTGGGCGGTTACGATTCCAGATGTTTTGAAAATGTTTTAAAATATTCAAAAATGACACAGGGTCCTGGGTAAGACGATAAAATACATCCGACAGCAAGGCCTCTGATCAGGAGGTTTGGAGGAGTATGGAACCACCTCTTAATTGCTGGTGTTCCCAGGTTCACCCTGACCCGGGGTGGTAGCACCTGTTAGGTTCTAAGCTATGGACAAATAGTTAACCTCCCCACCAAAAAGAAAAAGAGGTCAAAACACTTTGAAAGTGTAAAAGTAGGTTTTAATACCAGTAATACTTTTTGGAAAAAAGTATTACCAACAATAAAAATCTTCAGTATCTGTCTATATTTCTGAGATGAGGTATTATGTACACTATTTACATTATCCGGACTATTGTCCTCATCTTTGTTGCCATATTTATTACAACGTTTCGGCCCTTCAGTATCTGTCTATATTTCTGATATGAGGTATTATGTACACTATTTACATTATTTGGACTATTGTCCTCATCTTTGTTGCCATATTTATTACAACGTTTCGGCCCTTCAGTATCTGTCTATATTTCTGATATGAGGTATTATGTACACTATTTACATTATCCGGACTATTGTCCTCATCTTTGTCGACATATTTTATTTCAACGTTTCGGCCCTTCAGTATCTGTCTATATTTCTGAGATGAGGTATTATGTACACTATTTACATTATTCGGACTATTGTCCTCATCTTTGTCGTCATATTTATTACAACGTTTCGGCCATTGTACGCTCCGGCATTCTTCTGGTGGTTTTGAATGTCGAACTGAACTCTTTATTTCGCTTACTTGAGTAGACGGTTCTAGTACAAGTTGCCATGTTTAATGGATGTCAGTTATCAGTTATCTCCTGTTAATTTCCCTCTGAAAGTTCTCCACTGCCTTAGCCGGGTATTGAACTCACACTCTTTGGGTCCTGTCACTGAATCTAACTAAAAAATCTTGTCGGCTTTAAATAACCCATTGAGGTCAGTGTCCCGTAAACCCAACCGAAACCAAAGCAAAAAATTACCCAGGCAGCTTTACTTTTCTCCAAAGGTCAGAGCATTTTGATCACCGAGGTCACTTCCGCGTTTCTGTAACCTCCGTTAGGGATGGTGGAATTATTGTTTTCTTATGTTCCATCCAGTATCTTGATGGTGGATTGTTTTTGCTTTTTTCTTCAACTGTGCCAGACTTTGAAGAATGTCTGGTGTTAAATATGAAAAAAAGGCGTCAGACGACAAAAGATAAAAAAGAATGATTGATTTATTTCGAGAGATGTTTTCGCAGACGTTAGAATTTTATGAAAATTTTATTTATTAGCTTTGTTTCAGTTTCATTTGCAACTTGTTTATTCATTTTCTTATCTGAGAAAACTCTTAGATGTTTGCGTCTTTGTGAAGATCACAATAAAATTATCTGTATTTCGACAGACAATATTAAAATAATATATTTCCTAATTAATAAAAAGACAAATGTTTTCGGTCAATGCCAGCAAAACTTACAAAATGTACCATCTCAAACAATTTTCCTTAAGAAAGTATGTTATTTGATTTGATCGATTAGTTTTCTACGGTTTATCAACCCTTTTCAGGTTATTTAAAGCCAGAAATATTTTTTAAAGTGTAAGATTTGGGGGGGGATAATAATAGATTAGTGATACAAGTCTTAATAATTAACCCATAGATGGGGAGAGAAGACATGGATTCATACCTTTTTCTACGCGTAAGTGAATATAACGAACCCAACGGAAATTGTAGTTCGGTTGTCCGATTAACAATTTCGAGCCAATATTCTTTGATACCACCAACACGTCCAAGCTTGGTATTCCCAAACAGTTGCCCATCTAGGTACTAACCAGGCTCGACGTTGCTGAACTTTGGTGATTGTAATAAGTCGTTTCAAAAGGAATACAAAAGTAGGTAGGAAGGATGATTCCTTGGGAACGATTGCACCATACAAACCAACAGTAAATACACAAAAGTTCGATAGAATAAAAGCCATTTTTCCAAGACTTTGAAATTCAAATTGATCCCCTCTTTTAAAACCAGAAGATCGTAAACAAGTGTAGGGAATTTATTGGGCCGAATTGCTAGGATTAATAGTTATCCCTATCAACTTTATTTACAATCGAACTACTGTCCACTTATAAGAACAAGACGAGATATTACTAAACATAATCAGAGAACTGTCTACCTCAATAGATTAAATAAAGGGTTCAGTTCGCGCTTCCCTGAAGTTAAAAACAAGTTCATAATGATTCACCCCTATGCTTGGTCAATACGACCACAATGATTATATATATTACAATTTATAATTTGCCTTGATCAGCCAGAACATATATATAAATACCACACAAAAAAGATCAGCATATTTTCCTGTAACCAGATACACAATCGTTATAAACAGTGCCATATTTCTGCCATATTTCCTGAAAATAAATCTAAAATTTATAATAAATTACAGAAAATGGAAGACCGCAAACCTTGTGATCAATAATGAAACTGACCCCATTAAATCTAAACTTGCAATGACCAATATAGTGCATCAATTTCACTGCCCAGTACATGGCTGTGCTTCTTGTCACAAATCAAATTCCTATATCGGACACACTACCACCTCCTTGAGTAAACGCCTTACTCGTCACTGACCTTACATTATCTGACCATAGTGTCATAAAAACATTTATTAATCCATAATCTAGAAGAAACCTTAAGGAAAATTCTGGTCGAAAACACAAAAATCCTATATAAATCACATTATCAAAAACATCTCGCTATTTGAGAGACCCTATATATCAAACAATTCTCTCCTATCAACCCTAAATTATTTAATAGTTGAAATTGAGTGGTGAAAGTTTTTTAAAATAAAATATAGAAAGAGGCTCACGTGAATTCTAGCCGCACGTGGCAAATGAGAGCTTGTAATGAACGCTCCTTCTTCAAAAAACAACACAAACATAATTTACAGCGTAACAGTCAAAACATGAGGAAAAAATAAGAACATCACAGACCAAACACCCTTGACAATGGCTAAAGAAGTGAGCGAAAGCGTTCGGGACAATACAAATTATGACATTTTTTTATATTCTTTAACTCCTACAAAACAGAAAAAAAACGTTAGGCTCCTGGAAAAATGAATTCAATCTTTCTTGTCGATAGTATTCAATGAAAGATGTTTGAAAGAAAGATTCCTGCCAAAATATACATTAATATATATATATATATATATATATATATATATATATGCCAGAGTAACACAAATAGTGAAATATTTATTAAAACTGAACGTATTAAAAGTGCTCAATACAAAGTCGGAAGACAAGACTTGCAGAGCTGTTTAATATTTAGATATTTGTGTGTTTTGTTCAGCAAATCAACTCCATGGAGCTCAACAACTTAAGCACTTTAGAAACTGGAAGTAGTGGGGAAAAAAAGAATTTCTAACTTTAACCGGGTTGAAACCCAAGCTGGACTTCTTAAAATGTCTGCATTTGGGCATGATCTCTCTTTCGCACCTCATTTCCGCTTTTATCTGTTGCCACGACCAGCCTCTCCTTCTGGAACAGTCCACACGTATTCTTGACCACCATGCTAGTTATTTGAATCCGGTTAAAGTTAGAAATTCTTTTTTTCCTACTACTTCTGGTTTCGAAAGTGATTGAGTTGTTGAACTTCGTGTAGTTGATTTGCTGAACAAAACACCTGAGGAGACCGTAGAGGTCGAAACCGCGGTAGTGTGCTCTGGTCAGCTTTCATCCTTTTTAAATATATATATATATATATATATATATATATATATATATATATATATATATATATATATTCCGGGCGTAACAGCAAAATTTACCAAATCGTGTAAAAGCAAAATTGTCCATTTGTTAGAGTAAGCTTTGAACCATTGTCTCTTACTGAAATTCTCCGAGGTTTTTATAACACAATTAGAAAGTTCTCCACTGCCTTAACCTCAAGGACGCATGGCACAGTGGATAAAAGCGTTGGTTAGATCCAGTGACAGGACCCAGTGTGAGTTTAATATTCGGTTAAGGCAGTGGAGAACTTGGAGAGGAAAATTAACAGGAGATAACTGATAACTGACATCCATTAAACATGGCATGTGGAACTAGAACAGTCTACTCAAATGAGCAAAATAAAGGGTTCAGTTCGAGATTCCAACCGCCCGAAGAAGGCCGGAGCGTACAACGGCCGAAACGTTGTAATAAATATGGCGATAAAGATGAGGACAATAGTCCGAATAATGTAAATAGTGTACATAATACCTCATCTCAGAAATATAGAGAGATACTGAAAGGCCGAAACGTTGTGATAAATATGTCGACAAAGATGAGGACAATAGTCCGGATAATGTAAATAGTGTACGTAATACCTCATCTCAGAAATATAAACAGATACTGAAGGGCCGAAACGTTGTAATAAATATGGCGACAAAGATGAGGGCAATAGTCCGGGTAATGTAAATAGTGTACATAATACTTCATCTCAGAAATATAGACAGATATCATAGTATTAAGAAACAGGAAAATGTCATTAGAATCAAAGAAATAAGTGCTGAACTCTGCTAAGTAATATAAAAAATATAGCAGTGAAAGCTGGACAAATTCCAGAAAGAAAAAGAAGGGGCTTGAGTCAGCAGTTAGATGTGGCTCTACAGAAGAATGTCGAAATTAACAAGGACGAACATGTAAGCAAACAGGAAGTTTTAAGGAAAACAATACAGGAAAAGAAAATACTTGTATTCAATATCAGATCGAGGCAGTTGATATTTCTGTAACACATAATGAGGAATGTGGCCTTGGAGAATTTGATACTGACAGGATATATTGAAGGCAAGTGGAACATAGGAAAACAGTAAGTGATTTACTAATGGGCTTTTGTAAATGGATGACAGAACAAGAGTTGGGAGGTATAGTAAGGAGACAAACATTGCTCAGAGCTATAAAAGATATGAAGTTGTGGAGAGATTGTGTTCGGAAGGAACATAGGACATAATAGAAAATGCTAAATTACTGAAATTAATGACATGAATAAACGACACAACATTTAAATAATTCGCCCATTTTACTGACTTTTCTAACAAAAAACGAAATTGAAGCAGTATAATCGTAGAAATTACGAAAGTAGGCACTGCAAGACCTTCATCCATTGTCATAGAAGTTGATGAAATGATTGATAGGTTCTACAGTATTAAGGTATCTATTGAACTTTGTATTTAAAGTAGCATTCATAGAATTTAACATACATAATAAGAGAACAGATGCAAGGAGTTAAACTCAACCCAGACGTCAAGTCGAACTGGTACATACGATACATCTCTAAAGGTGCTTGGTTCACTATACTGCTCCAGTAAGTACCTGACTCTCCCCCTACTATCTTCTACATTTACAAGCCAAATCAGACTGAAAATAGTGTACTACTACCATATATGGGCAGGATATGCCCTGCTTTCATTTTCCTCTCTTGATAGAATCCAAAAGCGTCTCAGCGTGGTAACGAATTATTTCCCACCCTACAGACCCTTTCCTCAACGTCGTAAGCCTCTCACTGCTCTAACGCTATTTCCATGGAAAGTGTTCAGACAAACTACATTCCCTAGCTTCACCAGTTCACCCGCCATGCCCACCGATTTTAGCGAACCACCCTCATTCCCTTCGTACTCCACTGGTGAAATGTAAATTCCACTCAAGTCATTAAAACCCGGGTCATTAAAATCTTAACCTGTTCAAGTCTAGGGTCAGCCATTATCTTCCCCACATATTCCCATAAACTGTATCTCTTACTCTGTAACCCTATACATTGAGTGGCTCTTGAGCATTGTACAGGGTGTACATCACTGTAAAAAAAGTGTAATAGAATTGAATTATTTCCACAAATGCACAAGAATAAAATGGAGCAGTTGTCAAGGCGTCACACTTAAATGTCGCCGCAGTAAGACGAAAGCATCATAGGATTTATTTACCTTCTTCCATGTTGAATTTTTGTTTTTCTCAATCTGCAAATACATACGTGAAGCGTTTTCAAACAAAAACATTGAGACGCCTACCTTATTTTTGCGCTTACTCAACAAAATGGACGCGAGTGTTTGATGAAATGATATTGCATTATTATTGTCTCAGCATATCGCTGTCATATATGGCGCCAAAATCGTTCAGAAATATCAAATCTGTCAGCGATATAGAACCACTTTTTCAGATCAATAATTAAAAATGGCTTCCAGTGAATGAAATCTATCAGACATAATCCTTCCACGTGCCTAGTGTTCTAGCTCTGCAGAATCACAAAGAACTGTACCAAATAACAGAAACCATATTACTTGAGGTCTTAAAAATGCATACCACATACAAATGGATACCATATGTAACTAAAAGGAGAAATAATGTCATAATCAAAGAAAAGTTTAAGAAGAAAACTCTCATCAGTACAGGAAGGAACGCTAAGTTAGTGAACTTGAGAAACCTACTTTCCTGAAAATTGTTTTACGGGAAAGATTTTATAAATTTCAATTGATGGTAGCACTGGTTGCTCGGTCAATGAATGTCGAATGTTTCCATATATGGAAACACCTAATATGATCAAGCGACTAATATTACCATTACTATTGTCGGAATTTTATTAACTTTAGGTCCGTACCTTAAAAATAAAATAAACTACCGGTATATTAACCGGAGTCCGACGTAAAAAAAAAATGTAACTCCGAAAGACAACTGCGTACACTGCTACAGGTCCAAAATTATTTTTATTAATAGGGGTAAAAAAAAAAGTAACTTTCCTTGCAAGATATTCCCCTTGCTAGGGAGTTTGAAATTCCCTGTTGAATCAATAAAAAAATGGCACAACAATACAAAAGTAGAGTACAAAATAAAAATAATAAAAGAATTACCCACTTTTTCCTTTGCCAAAATGGCCACGATAACACATGGTCTATATAATTCTAGGACTCCCTCGTGGGAGTACAAACAAAGTTCTTGTTAAAATGGCCTCGTTAACTCGAGGCCTATATAATTCTAGTATTCCCTCGTGGGAGTACAAATCAAAGTTCTTGGAGTCGAAGAAGGACTAGGAGCTTCTTTGAAAATTTCTTCCTCTGCAAATCTTTCACGACAGGATCTTCCTGGAAATTTCTTTTTTCAGCAGCCTCTCGTCGACTCGTCCGAGATTTTCTTTATAAGGAACAATTCCTAAAAGTTCTTCTTCGGATATAGAACCTTACTCAGGAAATAAACTGACTCGCTTATTCCTTGGTTCTAAAATGACGGCTCTCTCGGTTAATGGCACTATCTGACAGAAATTCACAACTTCACCGGACCTCCCATAACTTGTTAAACAGTGGAGTTGCTTAAAACGAAGGTCTGACTCCCAAAAAAAGGTATCAAAAAGAGACGGAAGTCGTTTAGACCAGCGCTTATATACGCCTTGTTCCCCTACCACTCGCCGCGCTGCTGCTGCTATCAGCGACAGGCCCGGAAATCCCCAAAGGGCTATAATCTCCCAGTCCTTCCTCATTATAAATTTTCACACTATTCACCCAACCAATGACTGTATTTCAGAATGTTACTGGCAGATTTACGATAAGGAAAACCCAGTCCTATTGAAGCGGGGAAGATGCAAGATTTTGCCGGTGCTCAAAGAACTAATTTTACCCTAATATTTTACCCATAGTTGGGGTGAGAAGAAATTAGTTCATGCCTTTCGCAAGAACTTTAGTATGAAGTTAACAGCCTTGGTCAGAATTTGAACTCTGTCAGTTACATCATCGTTAATTTATTTCACATATAAATTCGTATGAATGAAATGTGTCAGAAACGAATTACCCAAAAGCGGCAACAC
This sequence comes from Acanthosepion esculentum, assembly GCA_964036315.1. Lineage (NCBI taxonomy): Eukaryota > Metazoa > Mollusca > Cephalopoda > Sepiida > Sepiidae > Acanthosepion > Acanthosepion esculentum. The sequence goes on from OZ038481.1 coordinate 5,732,165, forward strand.
CTAGATAGAGATCCGACTTAAACGCCGTACAAACTATTTTATAGCATCATGGTGACCTCTGTAAACATTTCAACAATATTAACAGCAGTCTTTTAGTGAGCGATTCAGATACTTTGGTGAAAAACAATGCGTTTTATAAATGGCTACAAAGGGATTTAACTTATTTCCTTCTCATCGTCTACGACGAAATTTTCATTAAGACAGATTCGTTATTTAATATTTTCGAAATTAAAATGGTCGAAATTCCATATTGCATTAAAATAATCAATGCAAAAATAAATTTACTTGAGGATCATTGCAAATGATGTTTATATCAATAAAGATTCTAAAGAATTTCGTGTAGAAAATTGGCAGAATTAAAATCTAAGATAAGAATACAAATATTAAGAGTATTCACTTTAATATTGGATGATACAATGGCTTCCAAAATGTACGATTCAATTTACTAGTTGTTGACAAAGTCACAAGTATGGACACGCAGTTCAAATGAAACTCAGCTGTAATAGGATTAGCCTCGATATCAATTAACCAAGGCTAAGGCCTCCGGTACATTTTATTAGTTGATGGTAAAATGTTACGAAAGTTTGATTACCATACCGTGAAGAAAGCTCAAAAACGATCTACGTTAAATTCTTTGATATGCAGATTGAAAGTGAAACACGTGTTTCCGGACCATCGGATATTTTACTAGTACCAAAAGTGAGAAGGATTGAGTCTTTATAAATTTATAATTAATATCGTTTTTTTTTTTTAAATTAATATCAGATTTTTTTTCTACATTTATAATTAATATCGGAGTTTTTTAAATTTATAATTAATATCGGAAGATTTTAGAAACTTAGAAACGTCCAATTAATGCCAGAATTTGTTTATTTTTATAATTAATACTGGATTTTTACAGGCAATCGATTAATAAATGGGGAAATTATTTTAATGTCTGGTACGATCAAAACAAGACAGATAAATCGACTTTTATAAAAGTTATTCAAACCATCAAAAAAAAGTAAATATCCCTTTTAATTTAATTATTTAAATATAATGATTTAATTTTCATTATTTTGATTATTTTTTTTTCTAATACAAAACCGAGAATATACGTTTTATAAATTGATATAAAATTTTCTCGGCAACCATGAAAAGCGTAAATTTCCTTTTCGAATATTTTAAAATAATAAAATGATTTTTATTGAGATTTTACTTTCATAAAAGTCGACCGACTCACTTAGTGAATGTTTTACAGCACCTGCCTACCAATACCGTAAAAAACGATGGCATATTTCGTTAGGTCTTTACATAAAAGTTTCAGATGGAAGATGTTAAAATTATTTTTCCAACTGTAATCGCTGAGTTCTGTTCTTTCACGGAATCGTTTTTTATTGTTTTGTTTTTTATTTCTTTTTACCTGCCGGCTTTGTAACATAACAGGGGATGCATAAACAGACAAATAATAATTTCCATGCAATATGAAGAAGTGGAAACATTTAAATTAAATATCACAAAAAAAAAAGATGGTTTGATTCCTCCTAAACGGACAGCTTTCGGATCAAATTTTATCAAACGTCAATCGTGTGTGTACTGTAGCGGACCGTGGGGGTGAAGATGTGAAGAGATATCGGAAGGTTAAAATTTCCTACTGGCCGGTCCAGCTACATGGGAATGTCAGACTTTAATTAAGTCCAAAGAAGACAAAGAAAACAAACAAGACCGATATACATGGGTAAACAAATATATATTAATAACAAAACAAGTTAAACAAAGACATGGACTGTTACATAGAGTTTGTATGGAGAAATTATGTGTGTGTGTTGTAAGTGTTCGTACGCACGTGTATTGTTCTTAGCGCGTTCCCGGAATTTGGGAAACGCTGTGCTGTGAGAGGTCACATATTGGTGTAAGTGGAAAAAGAAAGATTTTACCTCGTCTCCGCGCGAGGTAGCGGCCCAAGGCCTAAGTCAAAAAAGAGAGAGCGAGGCGAAGGGTCAGCCAGTATTTATAGCCAGGGGAGAGAGAGACCCCTGTTGAAGGATTAAAGAACTGAGGAGGAGCTAACTCCGACAGTACAAACAGAAAAACTTCCTTTCTTCCTTTACCCAGCATAACATAAGTTGGTCTCCATTGTGTCACTTGAGTCTTTTTCTCTGAGATGACAGATGAAGTCCACTTTTAAACCGTTTTATCTCATTTTTATTGGTAGTTCTGTTTTATGGTTTAACAAATTTATCAAAAATCCTCTTTGATCGAAAAGCTGGCCGAATTACACTACTCAACTGGTTTTTTTTTTGTTTTTTGTTTTTTTATGGTTAAAAAGAACAAAGAACTGTACCAAATGACAGAAACCGTATTACTTGAGGTCTTAAAAATGCATACCACATACAAATGGATACCATATGTAACTAAAAGGAGAAATAATGTCATAATCAAAGAAAAGTTTAAGAAGAAAATTGTTTTAAGGGAAAGATTTTATAAATTTCAATTGATGGTAGCACTGGTTGCTCGGTCAATGAATGTCGAATGTTTCCATATATGGAAACACCTAATGAAACAGAAAGAAACAATGTGATAGATAGATAGATAGATAGATAGATAGATAGATAGATAGATAGATAGATGGAAAGAAAGAAAGAAAGAAAGAAAGAAATAAAGAAAGAAAGAAAGAAACAGAATGTGGCGGAAAGAAAGAAATGTGTTAGATGTGACGAAAGAAAGAAAGAGAGAGAATGTGGTAGAAAGAAACAATGTGATAGATAGATAGATAGATAGATAGATAGATAGATATTAACTGACTGACATAGATAGATAGATAGATAGATAGATAGATAGATAGATAGATAGATAGATAGATAGATAGATATTAACTGACTGACATAGATAGATAGATAGATAGATAGATAGATAGATAGATAGATAGATAGATAGATATTAACTGACTGACATAGATAGATAGATAGATAGATAGATAGATAGATAGATAGATAGATAGATAGATAGATAGATATTAACTGACTGACATAGATAGATAGATAGATAGATAGATAGATAGATAGATAGATAGATGTCTTCACTTCTTCATGGTATATTCAAGTTTTTACCATTTTGAAATTATTTCATAATTTTCAAATAAATTATATAATTTGTAAATACGTCTAAAATATAAAATACATTGAAAGTAGATCAAAGCGCTAATTTTTTACCAATTGACTTGAAAATCTTGCTTTTCAATACTTCCGAAGCGATTTTGTTTTAATAACCAAGTAAACAATTAAGCCTATAACTATTCAATTCTAAAAGGCTATAAATGTTGCGAATATTCGCAGTGAAACAATTTTCTTGGTTTTACTCGCTGTCAAAGCTATTCAGAAATCCGATTCCACGATGGACAAACTCTGTTGGAAAGCCACATTGTTGTAATTAATTATCGTTATTATGTCGAAATCCTCCATTGCAATGTTTGGATCAAAATGACGGCAGAAGAGAAGAAAAAGCAGACGACTGAAGACTCAAGGCAGCGTGATTTATGATAACTTACTTACAAACATTTTTTACTGGAGACGAGATTTCTTTCTATCTCTCTGTCTCTCTCCGTCTCTCTCTATCTCTCTGTCTCTCTCCATCTCTCTCTATCTCTCACACACACACACACACACACAAACACACATACACACGCACACTATCTCTCTCTCTTGTCTATGGTATGTTTATTATTTGTTTATGTTTTTAGTAGTTTTTTTACATCTCATACAGCTTTACTTAATTTTGGTGATTTTCCAAGCTTGATGTTTTTTTTGTTTTTTTATTCGTAGCCGTGGCTGTTACGAGAGGATTCGGTTATCAGTCGACACGGCTTTCAACTCATTATCAGTAATTCTAGTTGCAGCATAACAAAGTTTTAAAATAAATTATAAATACTATTAAAATCTAGAAAGAAAGAGTTATAAATGTTTGTCTGGCAAAAGACCACGTTTTCTAGAGCGTTGAATCTGGGTTAGGCTTAGTATTAAATGGCTCATAATCGGTATTCGAGATATGGTAGATACACAATTGTATTAAAAGATGTGACGAAAAGGTGAAAGAAAGATAATGTGGCAGAAAGAAACAATGTGATAGATAGATAGATAGATAGATAGATAGATAGATAGATAGATAGATAGATAGATAGATAGATAGATATGGGCATACCGGGATAGATAGATAGATAGATAGATAGATAGATAGATAGATAGATAGATATGGGCATACCGGGATAGATAGATAGATAGATAGATAGATAGATAGATAGATAGATAGATAGATAGAAACAGAATGTGATGGATAGATAGAAGAAAGAAGGAAAAAGAATGTGAAAGAAAGAAAGAAAGAAAGAAAGAAAGAAAGAAAGAAAGAAAGAAAGAAACAGAACATGATAAATCGAGAGTATCAGAATGTGATAGATACATAGATAGATATCCATTGATGGACGCTTTCTGATAAATGTATCAACTGAAGACTTCCCAGAAAAACGAACTGTTTCCGGTCCTCTCCAAACTTTACTAGAGAAAGAGAAAGAGAGAGAGAGAGAGCAACACTTGGCACCTTCTTAGGCTCACGTTTTTCGCTGATATAAAGTGAAGCTATTATTTTCAATCAATTGCTAGGTCTGCTGCTAGGAATGTTGGTTGACTGTGTCGCGTCAGACAATCTTTCTCGTCAGAATCCATCTTGCACATTAATAAATCTACCATTCAACCGTGCATTGAATACTGCTGCCATATCTGGTCTGGTGCACCTTCTATATATCTCGGGGTTCTTGAATAAATCCAAAGAATGGTCTGTAATGTTAACGGTCCTGACCTGGCATCTCGACTTCAGTCACTTTCGCACCGTCATGAAAATATTTCTACAAACATTTTCATGGCAAATGCTCTTACGAACCCTTCCGCTTAGTAACTAGACTGCATGAATTTAAACGTGCTACTAGATTGGCAATTAGGTCTCATCGTTTTACTGTTGAACTAAGTAGATACAACCGTCAATTCTATTCTAATAGTATCTTTTCTCGCACTTCTTGCCTGTGAAACTCCCTTTCGATTTCTTGTTTCTCTGTCATCTACAATATTCAAAAATTTAAATGCAACGCCAGTCGCCATCTTCTGTCTTCCTGATTCTTGTCCTTTTCCTGACTTCTCTTCACTAAAGTCATCTCACGCTCATTCACTCCCAGTAACTCCCTACGTCCTAGTGACATTATCAGCTTGCTTGGAGCGAAATGAGTAAAAACAATATGCACCTAATTTCTATATCTGTCTATACCTCTGAGATGTGGTATTGTTATTATTTACACTATTCACATTGTTCAGACTTGGCCTCGTCTTTGTTGCCATATTCAGGACGTTTCGGCCGTTGTATACTCCGGCCTTCTTCAGGTAATTGGAATTTCAAACTAAACCCATTATTTCGTTCACTGGGGTAGATTGTTCTAGTTCCACGTGCTATGCTTCTCGCGGATGTCTCACTTATCTCCCTTCAATAATAGACGGAGAACATTACTGAAAAATACGAAAACCTTAAGGAACCGGCACATTTGCTAGGCCAGAAAAACCTCCTGAGCCGGCCAAACATAGAAATTTATACAATAAGGGAACCAGTAATACAAAGTGTGAGAGAAAATAACAATAAAAATTGTAATATGAGCTCTGCTAAAAAAAAGGTCACTAACTAAGTTTATAAGTCCCCCAAAATTCTTGTCCTCAAGAACACATGGCACAGTGGGTAAAAGCGTTGGTTGGATCAAGTCACTGGATTCAGTGACTTGACCCAAAGAGTTGTGAGTTCAATGCTCGACTGCTGCAGTGGTGAACAAGAACTTGGAGAGTTGAGTTAAAGGGACATAACTAAGAGATCCGGATGAGGCATGGCACGTGGAAATAGAACAGTGTACCCCGGTGGACGAAATAAAGGATTCAGTTCGAAATTCCAATCACCTGAAGAAGGCCAGAACGTACAACGGCCGAAACGTCGTGAATAAGGCAACGAAGATGTGGACAACAATCCGAACAATGTAAATAGTGTAAATATTTTCTATAAATCGATCTGCCATAGTTTCCCGCTTCTTGCTTGGAATGTTTAGAAGAGACTAATTGCTAGTCGAAGAAAATCCATGAAGCGGTGGTCCATGTTTGGCAAGTATTGTCTTTTTTATTATTATTGAAAAGACTACTTTTAAAATTGTTCTGTTTCTTTCTTCTTCGGCTTCACCTCCTAATCTGCCGCCGGAATTGTCACATATCTATACAATCCCCTGTTTAACACAGATCTTCTCTTCACTTATGTTTCTCTGTCCTCCTTTTTTGCTTGGTGGATGGGGGAATTTTATTCGGAGATTTCTCGGAATATTAGAATCAACAACTATTTTCATTAACTTATTCTCAACAACCGTTTCTGAATTGTCTTCATACAACTTTTTGCTATAATCAAATCAAATTATTTACACAGTTGTCTGCGAAACCTTCTTCCAGAATAAATGTTTTTACTTTTTGTTTTCTTAGGGTTTTTTTTTATTCATTATTTATTCATTTTTTCGATATTTTTGCGTAAGTTGTTTTTTTCTTTTTCCCTTTTGTTTCAGATTTTTTATTTTTTTCATTTTCTTTTTGCTTTATGTTGTTTTTAGCAGCATATCAACCTGTCTATATTTCTGTGATGAGGTAATATGTACATTATTTACATTATTCGGACTATTGTCCTGATCTTTGTCGCCATATTTATTACAACGTTTCGGCCCTTCAGTATCTGTCTATATTTCTGATATGAGGTATTATGTACATTATTTACATTTTTCGGACTATTGTCCTCATCTTTGTTGCTATATTTATTACAACGTTTCAGCCCTTCAGTATCTGTCTATATTTCTGAGATGAGGTATTATGTACATTATTTACATTATTCGGACTATTGTCCTCATCTTTGTCGCCATATTTATTACAACGTTTCGGCCCTTCATATATCTATATCTCTCTATATTTCTGAGATGAGGTATTATGTACATTATTTACATTATTCGGACTATTGTCCTCATCTTTGTCAACATCTTTATTACAACGTTTCGGCCGTTGTACGCTCCGGTCTTCTTCAGGTGGTTGGAATGTCGAACTGAACCCTTTATTACACTCAGTGGGGTAGACTGTTCTAGTTCCAAGTACCATGTTTAATGGATGTCAGTTATCAGTTATCCTCAAGGACACATGGCGCAGGGGATAAAGGCGTTAGTTAGATCCAGTGACAGGACCCCAAAGAGTGTGAGTTCATTACCCGGTTAAGGCAGTGAAGAACTTGGAGAGGGAAATTAACAGGAGATAATTGATAACTGACATCCATTAAACATGGCACGTGGAACTAGAACAGTCTACCCCAGTGGGCGAAATAAAGGGTTCAATTCGACATTCCAACAACCTGAAGAAGGCCGGAGCGTACAACGGCCGAAGCGTTGTAATAAATATGGCGACAAAGATGAGGACAATAGTCCAAATAATGTAAATAATGAGCATATCAACCTATTTGGGTTATTTATGGCGGAAATCTAACTTTTTTGTATGCAATTTTATTTTACTTCCTTTTTAATAATAAAGATTTTAGTGACACAAGTGACTAATTTGCCCATAATTCGGGAGAAACGTGATAGATTCTTAGCTTTCCCATGGGAATTTGCACGTAAGTGAATATAACGAAACCAACCGGAATTAAAATTCGACTCTCCGATTAACAGTTCCCAGCCATTATCCATTGCACCCGTATATCCAATTGCACCCGTATATCCAATTGCACCCGTATATCCAATTGCACCCGTATATCCAATTTTACAGCAGCTGGTATTCTCAATCTGTCACCCATCTAGATAGTGACTAGGCTCGATATTGCTTAACTTCAGTGATTGTACGAGAACCGGTGTTTCATGTTTTGCTTTTTTTTTCACATTGTTTTTTTTATTCTCTCTGCATTATTTTCCAGTAATTCTTTATTATTCGATAAATTTTCTCTGTGTTTTGTTCTATTCTTTTTCTCTATTTTACCGATTCCCGCCTCTATAGAATTGTTCGAATTTCTTTATTCCGAGATTCTATTAAAAGTGATTCGCACACGAGATGGAGTAAAACTATTCATAATATAGCTATCATAAAAATGCTTGATCTAAAAGCTTCAAAATTAATATGCTCAATTCTATTTGAATTTCCCCGGCTAATTGTATTAAATAAGCCTCGTGGCACCAAATCTCCACAATCCGCCGATAGAGTTTTTCTTACCGATTTTCCTCCAATTCAAATATCCACTTTCATATTCTGTTTCCTTTTCTTTTTAATTATTGACTAAGATGCTCTGTGATTTATCCAGTTTTTCCCTTCCTTTCAGCCTCATTTTGTGTAATGTCAGATTATCTACTGATTCGATTTGACAGATCAGTGCTTGAATCTTCAGGCTGGGATCGGGTGATCCGTTTGAAACTCAAACATCCAAAGTATCTGTCATTTTCTCTTCTCTCGAATAGCCAATGCTTTATTTTTATATCATTTGTCTGCAAAGACAAATCCAATGTACAGCGGTTGAAATAATAAGTCTATTTTTAATTCATTGAATTCTGATAGGAAAATAATTTCTTGACATGTATAATGGGTACACCCAAATCATATTGGCCAATTTCTTTCTATTTTCGGATTCATTCATTGGAGATTTTCATTGCTTCCTTCTCTGAGTTGAATTTGCTGTACAAATCTAAAATGTTCCAAAAGCATCCTGCTATTTACTCATAGTTTCTAACGGAATTTGGGCAAATTAAACGAAAGCTGAAAACTTGAATTCACTTTGCCAATTCCATTTGATAACCGATATTCCTCTCTGTACCTCCGTTTTCGTAATAACGTTCCTTAAATTTCAAGAGGCTTTCTTAACATTTTTATGCATATGATAGCGGGGTTCTGAAAGGTTCCCGGACCGACCCACTTGCCAAAATTACTATTCTGATGTTTTTTTCCTTGATATACGGATTTGGGGAAATGGATCGGGCTGAGAATATTTCATCACTCTGTTGTACTTTCTGTGTCCTCGTTCATCAGATTCTCATCTTTCTTTCTTCATTCTCTTCTTACTCTCTGTTCCCTCGGAAGACCATATCCCAGTAATGTTATGCCATATTCCATTGAAGATGACAATTCTTTACTGTATTTTTTATAAATTAAATACTTTATGACGTTCCTACATTTTGTTGCTGCCAGGATTGTCACCTCTGTTTTCATTATTGTTAGCAGGATTGAAATTAATCTTTTCACATCTAGATCTTTTAAGGAAGTTAAAAATCTAAAGATTATAGAATATTTTTTCTTTGCAATGCATATTGTTTTTCATCATTCAATTTCCATTTGTTCGCGTCTTTTCAAAGAGATTTCTGGAAAATGCACCACAGCTAAGTATTTATGGGCAATGACACTACATTTATTGATAACGGTGTCTGTCATAGTCATAGTAATTCTTTCTCTGTTCACTTTTTTATCTTTCTTTTGAAATTATCATTCTTTCCATCTTAGTTTCGAGTTTTTGGAGCATTTTTCTCTTTTGATTTACGAAGTTGAGATTCTTATCAGATTCTATTAAAAAATCTTTTTTTCGACATTTCAAAGTCGAATATTTTTCGCCATTTCTTTTTGTCTTTCTGTTATTCAAACTCCAAATTCTCCTGCCAACCCCAAAACGTCACTAACGGCAAATTTCTGCCCGCTTTTGTTTTTCCGGGATTTTTTTACACATTTTTTTTTACTTTTTTATTTCTTTTCTTTCTTTGATTTTTTTTTTTTTCATTTTTTTTGTGGTTCCATCATAATTAAATCTGAACTGAATTTAATGTCAGTTCATTTTCAAGTTATTTTCTTGAATATGCTTTCTTTTCGAGAATCAGTCCCGATAACAACAAAAATATATTTCAAGACTTGAATAAAATGAACACGATATTAATCTTCAATCGATCAGCCAGATCGATCAACGACAGGATTCTTCTTTTTCTGCTTTCATTTGCCGCCGGTCTCAATGGATAGTGTATTTTACTTCTCCTTTGAAGCGGCTTCTTTCTTCAAATGGCGCATGCGCCTTGACTGCTATCTGATCGACGAATGTCGTAAAATAAAAAAAAGAAAGAAATTGATCAACTATTGAATGCTGAGTAAGATTCTATTGATCACAATTTTAGTTTAACACGACGAGTAAATATATTCTCGCTTTCTTAAAGCATCGATAAGTGCGAAAGGTTATTTATTCTTTCTCTTGTGTGTTTCGATTCATCGTGTGAATTTTAGCAATTTAAAGATTTTACTTAGGTTTTATTTGGTCCATTCGTAATTAAGATCTTTACCTTTTTTTATTGCCAACGTGCCTGGAAAGTAAAATCTTTTTTAGGCAACCGTAAGTTCTTTGTTAATAATTTCGTTTATCGCACTTCTCATCTGTGGAACTCTCTTCCGGCTTCTTGCTTTCCTGTCAACTACGACTTTCAAAAATTCAAATGCAACTTCGATTGCCGTCACGTGTCTCGTTGATTATTCTTCTTTTATTGCCCTCTCTCCCTAATAATGTCCTTACTTTCACTTTCAGTAAGCACTTGCGTCTTAGTGGCTTTAGTGCATTGCTCAGACTGATGTGAGTGTTTTTTTAAGTACAACGACGCGATTTTTAACGCCGATCAAATAGTGAACTGCTTTTTTATCAGAATTTTTAGTCAACATGGTAAAATTATTGTCTAATGTTTAATCAAAGTTTATTATTATAAAACTTGTGATTGTTTACTTATATGTGCCAAGGCCTGTCAAACAGCCGGACCATGATGGTAGCTGAAATTTAGTGTATAAACAGTACACTGGGTTGATGGCACTGACGTCGTAACAGGTCAATTTAGGATTACAACTAGTTCCAAGAAAACTACAAAAGGGGATATCTTTTTACGCGTCTCTGTATAAACAAGTAGCACTCTAAATGGAGGCATTTATAAAAACCTATATTTCTTTTTAAAAAGATACCAAGGGAGATGCCGGTGGTCAAGCGGTTAGCAGCACGGAAAGTCGGCTAGGAGAACATAGCGCAAACTTCGACTGGGATAACTGTTGTAACCTAAGGAAGGTTACTGAATAGAATAATCACACGAAGGTTGGTAATGAACAATAATACTTAGGACAAGAACAACACATATAAGATTCGCCAGCGGTGCGTAGAAGAAGTAGTCAACTGCTAGAAGTGAATCAAGTGAATTCCACAATGAATCTCCAACTGCAGGATATCTACTAACCGCCCCATGCGCTCAGATGTGGCACAAGGCTGAATTTAATGTGGGGTATCCGAGCACGTAGCCTCGGCTAAAAATTCCCTGTAGACCCCGTATAAAACGAGGTCGGGTAGCTGTTTCCCCAGACGAGATTCTGCCCTTCGACATGACCTCGTCTGGGGATCCTCTCTGCCCGGAGGCAAAGAGTTTGACCAGCACAGCTGGAGACGAATCACTAACTGCAGACCAACATACAGTATTTACTATTGTATTTATGGGAATGGGGACATAGCCATTATTGTCCGTAGGTATGCTACAACAATAGCCTACACACACATCGCACTAATACTTTGGGGAAAGGTAAGAATATGTAATAACTGATGCAATTGACAAATTTCAAAAGAGCTTATATACAGTAATTAAGTAAATTTTGGAAAAAAAACATTATCCAGAAAATGTTTGAAAATTGCAGGAACATTTCTTTCTCAGTTCTACATTTGTTTATTAATGTTTTGGAAAAAATACAGCTAATTTTCGGAATTGTTTGGAAAAAAATTCTCATAGAATCAGCATTCCAAAAGCAACTGAATATTTGTTGCAGGTCGGAAAGAATTACTGTTTTACGACTCCTGGTATTATTTGTTGCACAGAAAATATTTGGCAAACTCATCCAAGTCCGGGTAAAAAAAATGAAACAAAACGTGGAATTTAAACAAAATGATCCCCACAATGCATGTGGGTTGGGTGGCATCACTGCAATAATCATTTTAAAAAAAACCTACTCCTGGGCTGTCTCTTGTTCTTTCAAAGCTCTATAATAAATACCTTGCTGCTTCTTGCTATCCTGCTTGTTAGATTATCCTCTTCTATAGTTCCAGTCTCAAAGAATTCAGGCAAACCATCTGATCCTTCTAATTATCAGGATATTAGCCTTCTTTCTCTTTTTGGTAAATTAGTAGATGCTCTAATCAACACTGAATTGGTTAAGAATCTCACATCGCACAGTCTAGTTTCAGATAAGCAATATGGCTTTCACTTCTCTAGATCAACTGCTGACGTATTAACGATTATTGCTGAAAGAGTCTATCAAGCTTTAGATAAGAATTCACTTCGCTATAAAGAAAAAGGAAAAAGATAGCGAGCCTTTCAAAAATAGCGCCGCCTGTAATTTAGTCAGGGGCGGTAATCTAAAAAATGGCTAACATAAAGGATACTAACAATTCATACAAAATATAAAGTATAATGAAATCATCTGACTCTATTCATTTTACGTATTGGCAAAACAAGGAAAAATCCATTACACTTAGTATATATATATATATATATATATTATAATATATTATATTATAAAGAGATAATCATACCTTGAATCAATTAGCAATACAACAAATATAGCCTAATGATGAAGACATGAGTTTTTGAAAGTACTAGCTGAATTAAAAAATACACCATATCCATCTGACAATTTTATACATAAAGATCTCATCATTCAGTGGATTATTAGTAGTATAATGCTTATATTATGTCTATTAGCGAAGGGATTTCGCCATTAATTGCATTAATATTGCTAATTGATTCAAGGTAGGATTATCTCTTTACATATATATATATATATATATATATATATATATATATATATATATATATATATATATATTCATACATGGTTTCATTAAATAATATAGATAAGTGTTGTCTATATATTTTATGTAACTTACATAAAATATATAGACAACACTTATCTATATTATTTACTGAAACATGTATGAATGAAAAAATGCTGCCTAAATACACACAATATATATATATATATATATATATATATATATATATATATACTTAGTTTGCTCTACTTAGTGTATTGAGCACTTTGCTTAGTTATTTTTACTTTACTCGTGTCGGGTGGGTTCTTTGGGCTCTGAACTTAGATTCTAAACGATTATTTTTGCCTCAATTACATGTTCTTAGTTCTTTCTGTTTTTATCCTTTTTTTCCCTCGGGTATTGGTTTGTCCATTTACAAGCCAAAGCACCTAAGGTTTTACCGGACGAGTATATCTACTTATATTTATTAGATTATTATTATTATATATATATATATATATATATATATATATATATATATATATATATATATATATATATATATGTGTGTGTGTGTGTGTGTGTGTGTGTGTGTGTGTGTGTGTGTGTGTTTAAAATGTGATTTTTCTTTAAAATAGCGTGTATGTATTAAGTGGTTCGTGATTTCAAGGAATGGTCACGAAATTTAGCATTCACAAAAAATGATTTCACCGACTCACCAGAGATCTCGCTACGCTATAACACCATCATTCATCATAAATAAAAATACGGAATTATTCAAACCCCGAGTTTGTGACCGATTCATTTCAAAACCATCCTGTAGAATTTTCCAAGTGACATGAGTTTGAAAAATATACTTAGAAACAAAAACTGCTGGCTAGATATATAATGTTTAATCTCTTATATGGCATTGAATACTGGACAATTCCCTCAGTGATAAAGAAAAGTCAACAGAGATCAGGTTACTACAGTAAAAATGTGGATCTTCGCTTGATGCCCCAAATATATGCGCTATTTCACCTAACAAACTAGAAAACCAAAACATTAACATAAAAACTCGAGAGATGTTATAAAAAATCTCGTCAGATACCGACTGTCATGTGGATGTCACGCATAGAGCCAAACCTCCAGAAATATCTAAATTTGTCAGCCGTATATAACCGCTTTCTCAGATCGATGGCTAAAGATGGCCCCGAACGAATGAAGACAGTAGGTCTCAACGAGGACATTCCTTCATCGAACCTCTTGGACTGGCGCTACAAAATCTCAAACAAAGAACTATACAAAACAACAGAGACCACGTCAATTGAGGACTTTCCAAAAAAGCGACGAATAAAGCGGATAGCACATTTTTGTGACGTATGGTGACCGTTAATAATTAAGTACAACTCAAGACTTCAATGTTAAATGAAACCGTATTTAATTACAAACGCAAATAAATACTTAACAAGAACAAAGAAGTAAAAGTCAAAGATAATTAACTATTTCAGTGAATACCTTGTTATTAGCGCGGCTCGGCTTAACTTCCGGTAAATCCTAAATCAAAACCCAAATCATCGACGCTAAATAATTCACACTAATTCGACTGGATAGTTCCACTTAATAAGTCATTCAATAATCACCGTAGTCAGTAGACTGACACCGCTATTTATACATCTGGCGGAAAACATATATTCATAAGTCCAGAGTGTCACGCTCGAACCTCGGTGTCGGTAGTCATTCATTTTCTTCCTATATGACACACATGTAACTCGAGGAGAAAATAATAACATTATCAAGATGTTGACGTTCCACACGACTTCAAGCAAAAGATTAGCAAGGAAACCCCCATCAATACAGGAAAACGAGATTTTACTGAACTTGAGAAACCTTTTTTTCCTGAAAGATTGTTTTAATAGAAAGATTTTATAGATTTCAACCGACGATAACACTAGCTGTTTGTTCAATGAAGGCCGAATATTACCAGTACCATTAATAAACGCTTTAAGCTTTATGTAGCAAGTTAAAATTGTCGGGTATTTCCACCTGTGCCAGCAATCCTTGTGAGCAAGCTCTTCGCTCCGATCTGAAATGCTGGCATACTCTCCTGGTATACCATACTAATTCTTCACGAGACAACTTTTTAATCGAAATATTTAAAATAGCAAGACATCTACTTATCACGCTGTCAGTCGCGTAACGAAGTATAAAAAGGCCTGTTAGAAGCCAAAAGTGATAACATCTGCCTGCGACCGATTGCTGACCAAAGTTAAGCAGCATAAGAGTAATAAGGACGCTACGTGACAACTTTATCTTTAATCTTACACTCTGTTATTTCCATAAGATCTGGAATCAAATCATCCTATTAAATTCCAGCCTGCTTTATTATCGGTCACCTTTGCTAGCCTTTCTCCTAAATCTACCGTGGAGGTACTTGGCTATACTTCGTGTGTCCCACCGATTAACAGCGACCCTGCAGTCAGACACGGGCTCATTTTTAATATACGTCGAAGAAGACAAGGTAAAAATACAGTAAATATATTGTGGATGAGCCCAGAGAATCCTCATTTTTTTATTTTTATTTTTTATTTTTATTTTTTATTTTTTCTTTATTCTTTTTCTTTTTCTTTTTTTTGTTTTTTCTTTATTCTTTTTTCTTTTCCTTTTAATTTTTCTTTATTCTTTTTCCTTTTCTTTTTCTTTTTTCTTTTTAATTTTTCTTTTTCTTTATTCTTTTTCTTTATTCTTTTTCCTTTTCTTTTTTCTTTTCATTTTTCTTTTTCTTTTTCCTTTTCTTTTTTCTTTTCTGTTTTCTTTTTCTTTTTCTTTTTTATTTATTCTTTTTCCTTTTCTTTTTTCTTTTTTCTTTTACTTTTTCTTTTTTCTTTTTCCTTTTCTTTTCTTTTTCCTTTTCTTTTTTGCTTCTTCTTTTCTTTTTTTTCCTTTTCTTTTCTTTTTCTTTTTTCTTCTTTTTCTATTTCTTTTTTCATTTTATTTTCTTTTTCCTTTTTCTTTATTCTTTTTCTTTTCCTTTTTTCATTTTTTATTATTATTCTTTTCCATCTTTCTTTTTTCTTTTTCTTTATCTTTTTCTTTTTCTTTTTCTTGTTCTAAACTACTGACTACTGAATTTTCTTTGACAGCATAAATCTTTCAGACCTTGATCGATAACTATTTATAAATAAGAAAAAAGACAACGAAATGAACGATAGGCATGAAGAAGACTGAAAAATGCATCGGTCGAACTTTGATCCCAAATGCAATAATGATGACGACACTAATCAGAATAGCTCCTGAAATAATCACAATTATTCACTTTAGAACTACAGAAGATACAAGAAAGACAAAAGAACTGATCGGCCGATATACTATGATAAAAAACATACGGATGGAGATACGACACCAAATTGATGAAATAATATTAATATCAATTATTCCTTTAAGGATAAAACATTTTTCTTTATATTACGATTATACGTACAGAGATTATCATCGATTGGTACAAAGCCACAACACTCCATAGGCTCCTCTGCGTGAGGTAATATTTAACGAACTGGTTGATTATTAATATCAAGTAGTGTGTTCAATCCTCACTGACAGCTCCATGCAAAATTTGACATTAATCAAACCAAGTAGCTTTGATATGTAGCAAAAATCAACCTACAAATTTAGGCGTCGGTTATAGCGAGGCTAGTGTTGTCGGGCCTTAATTCTGAGTAGTGAGTTCCATCTTCACTTAGTACCACATAGACATTTTCGGCATTAAATAATACAACATAGGTTGATAATGATTTTCCAAGAGTAGCTTAGATGTGGCACAAGGCCGAAAGCATGGGGCACCCAGTGAGGATCGAACTCACTACTCAGTTGTAATTGTTTCAGCGAGACAAGCTTGCTAACCCCTGCACCACCACGAAGAGCCTAACAATGTAGGTTTATATGTGGCACCACCAATCAACCTGACCTAAGCAAACATATCATCCTGAAAAGTTCGAACCAAATAAAGACGATTTACATTATTCAGACTATAGTCCTCATTTTGTCGCCATATTTATTACAACGTTTCCGCCGTTGTACGCTCCGGGCTTCTTCAAGTGGTTGAAATGTCGAACTGAACCCTTTATATCACTCATTGGGATAGACTGTTCTAGTTCCACGTGCCATGTTTTTAATGGATGTTAGTTATGAGTTATCTCCTGTTAATTCCCCTCTCCAAGTTCTCCACTGCCTTAACCGGGTATTGAACTCACACTGTTTGGGTCCTGTCATTGCATCTAACCAATACCTTTATCCACTGTGACATGTGTCCTTGGAGAACTTGGAGAGGTGAATTAACAGGAGATAACCGATAACAGACATCCATTAAAAACATGACACGTGGAACTAGAACAGTCTACCCCAGTGAGCGAAATAAAGGGTTCAGTTCGACATTCCAACCACCTGAAGAAGGCCGAAGCGTACAACGGCCGAAACGTTGTAATAAATATGGCGAAAAAATGAGGACTATAGTCCGAATAATGTAAATAGTACGAATAAAGACGATTGCTTACAGAAATTATTTTGTGAACCGCCACGCTCTGATGGTCGCCCGATACTAACGTTCACCTTGGCACTGAGGCATAACAGAATAAGATTTGAATCGAAACGAGTTTTTCTCGCGAGTCTAACATGCGAGACAGTGCTCTGGAGCAGGCGCCTTGGTCCGATCGATATTTAAAAACGTCCGTCGATTCTTTATTATGACATTTTTTTAATCAATAATTACGTCGGTTATATTGACAATCTGAAAATTGAAGTAAATTAAATAAATTTTCTCCTCAAAGAATTTGATGTTGATTTTATTTTCAATGATGCTCCCCATTTTAAATGACTTCCCCATCTTCGTTTTTCTTCCACAAATCTCGGTGTCAATTCAAATCTATGTCAACACCAATTGATTTCTTGAAAACATATATAATTACATATATCCACTTACACACTCACATACACGAATGCACACGTACACACTCATAGTGTCGCTCATAAATATTCATCAGGTTAACGGAAAAGTTTAGCTAAATTATGGAGGATGCGAAGTGACGTAATTTAATAACTAATAAACGAAAGTGAGTAAATGATGATTTTTTATGCAATTAATATTTAAATTATTTTACTATGGGATAAGTTTGTATATTATATATTTTAAATAACAGGAGCTTATGAATTTGACCGTTCTCTTTAGAGTTTTTTAATATTTTTATAGTCATGGATGTGGGCTTGAGAAAAGAGGAATTCTTTCAGGAATGGAGATATTTTTAAAATTTTGGTCGTAGATTTATATTTTGATAAAATTTGATAGCGGCACTCTCGAGAATTTTTGTCTAAGTAAGTTAATTTCTCTTTAAATAAGTATGGCATTCTTTAGATCAAAGTTGTTGTTGAATTGATTTCTACATATGACGAATGTATAAATTTAGTGTATAAAGTAATTTTTCTGTTTATTGACACGTTTCTTTTTTATATTTTTCCAAGTTTCACCAATGCATTGTGAAGAACAGTTGTGACGGTTTATTTTATATAAACCAGCTACAGAAATATATATATATATATATATAAATATATATATATATATGCATATATATATATATACATATATATCTATATATAAAAGTTTAAACGTTATATATATATATATATATATATATATATATATATATATATATATATATATATAATGTATTTATAAACAAAAGTAAAGTTTTAAAATTATTTTTTCAAAATTTTCAAATTTTAATATATATATATATATGTGTGTGTGTGTGTGTGTGTGTGTGTGTGTGAAAGAACGAAAAATAAAATTCAAACGTACAAAACATTAATTTAAAACAGGGTGCAATACAAGAGTAGAGTAATAAATATTCATTATACACTGTTAAATTAGACCATGTTCTAATGTTACAGCGTAATATATATATCTATATATATATATATATATATATATATATATATATATAAGTGAACATAAAAGTCAACACTTAGAGGCGACAGTCTGTTTCCTGCTAGATGCAATCGTCAGGCAACCAGTGCTGTTATTTTTCTCGGCTATTTATATATACGGGTCAGTGGGGCATTGTGGGTAGTCTATTTTGGCCGTTATTTTTACCGGAAGTCGTTTATTTGTTTATTTATTTATTTGTGTCAAATTATTTTGCTTGCTTTTATTTAATTTTATTTTTATTTTTTATCTTATATATTTTTTTTATCGGTGTTTTTATTAACGTAGTAAAAATTTGTTTGTATAGCTTATTGTGGGTAGTCTATTATGGCGGTTATTTTACTGGAAGTCGTTTATTTGCTTGTTTTTATTCATTTTAATTTTAATTTTTCATCTTATATATTTATTTATTTATTATTTATTAATTTCTTTTTATTTTGATCGGTGTTTTTATTAACGTAATACAATATATATATATATATATATATATATATATATATGTAGTAATTGATTTTACATTTATAACCCGATATATTTTAATTTTTTGCGTAAACGTTATTTTTAATGGATACGCATATTTTAGTAGATGTTCTGTTTTTATTTATTTATTTATTAAACAGTATATTTGTTTCCGTCTACCGGCCTGAATATGTCTCGAATATTCAGGCCGGTAGATGGAAATCAATAAACTGTTTTATAAATAGATAAATAAAAACAGAGCATCTACTCAAATATGCGTATCCATTAAAAATAACGTTTATGCAATAAATTAAGATATATATATATATATATATATATATATATATATATATATATATATATATATATATATAATGTTTAATCAATAAATTAATGTATATATTAGTAATCTATCAGTAATGTTAATATAAAGCAAACTGAATATAATACTACTTCAACTAACCACAAACATATTAGTCTTCTGTATCGTAACTAAATACTTTCTAATTATAAACAAGACGAAAATATCCTAAACAAATAATAAATATCAACATATTTACCACAGATGCTAGTAAAAAATTAAATGAATCATACGGTACATTATATCCAGTATCTTCAACTTAATCATTCGTAACGATTCTTTCCTACCAAGCAATGAGTTGCAGAAAACCAACATCTAGGAGATTTTATCTCGAACGGAAAAAATAATATTTTTGCTGGCGATACTACGAGCACGTTGTCTCGGCGATTGAGTTTTCATTTGACATGTGTAACATCTGTAAACATTTACAACAACATGCATGTCCGCATTCTCAATTTAAAACAACTCCTTGTTGAGAATGCATCTACACTTTCTCATGAATATTATAAACATAAACTAAAAATCCTTGAAGCCGTCTATATTAAAAAATTGAAATCAAACCTTAACAAAATTAATTATGAATACTGCACAAATATTCTAAAATGTTTACAATAGACTAAAATATCAAGGTCTTTGTTAATAGCTTCTCGTACTATTTTCTTCTTTTTTAAAAAAAAAGAACTCTTCACACATAATAATTAGTTATCTCCCCTAGAAGGTAACATACACGGCATGGCACAAAAACTAAACGTCCTCACTCCACATGTAAAATTATAACTTTCGTATCAACATAAAATTTTGTCTTTGGAAATAGTGAACACTACATTTTGTCTTAAAAAACAAACCCTGAGGATGACATTATGTTATTGTCGAAAGTACTCAGAATAAAACAATATGTATCTACACGGTAATTTCCTCACTTCTTTTGATACCGACACCAGAAAGCGGATCTGAGAACATGAATGGATACTGTTGAAAATAAGCAGACAAATCTTGTTTATACTATTCAACGAAACTTGCCTCAATGAAAATATTCTTCCAAAATACACAATATATATATATATATATATATATATATATATATATATATATATATATTGAATTGTGTGTATTTTGTAAGCATGTTTTTATTGGTGTCGGTATCAAAAGAAGAAAGTAAATTACCATGTTGATACACATTGTTTTATTCCGTGTACTTTCGACATTAACACAATGTCATCCTCAGCATGTGTTTTTAAGGCAAAATATAGTGTTTATTATTTCCAAAGATAAAATTGCTATGTTCATCTGAAAGTTATAGTGTTACATGTGGACTCCTGTTGAAAAAACACGAGAGAACTTGTCTAATCAGGGAACGAAACTTTCCTCGATATATATATATATATATATATATATATATATATATATATATCGTGTATTTTCATTGAGGCAAGTTTCGTTGAATAGTATAGACAGGTTTTGTGTGTGTGTGTGTGTGTGTGTGTGTAGCAATTTTGTCTTTGGGAATAATGAACAATACATTTTGTCTTTAAAAGACACCCTGAGGATGACAATGTGCTAATGTCGAAAGTACACGGAATAGAACAATGTGTATCAACACGGTAATTTTCTTTCTTCTTTTGATACCGACACCAGAAAGCTCATCCAAGAATATTAACGGGTCCTGCTGAAAATAACCAGACAAAACCTGTCTAAACTACTCAACAAAAGTTGCGTCTTAGAAAACATCCTGCCAAAATACTCACAATATACACACACACACACACACACACACATACATATATATATATATATATATATATATATATATGAAGAAATATAGTCTTAAAGTGTGCTATATTTATGGGATAAAGTGCTCAATATCAGAGATAGAGTGTGTAAATATAAAAGTGAACATAGAAGTCAACACTTAGAGGCGACAGTCTGTTTCATGCTAGATGCAATCGTCAGGCCACTATTGCATCTAGCATGAAACAGACTGTTGCCTCTAAGTGTTGACTTCTATGTTCACTTTTATATATATATATATATATATATATATATATATATATATATATATATATATATATATAAAAAGTACCATCTCATCTATGGAGAATCCTAACACTGAAAGGTTATACATAGGGTCAACTAAGAATAATTTTAAAATTAGATGGAGACAACACAAAAGCTCCTTCAACAACATCCAAAATAGAAGTCAGACATCTCTATCTCAATACTACTGGCACTTAAAGGAAACGAACAAAACACCGAAAGTAAAATGGAAAATAATAAATAGAACTAGAACATGTAAAACCTGGGATGACCCATGCCCTCTGTGCCTACACGAAAAACTGCACATCATTAGATTTCTAAATAGTGAAAAGTTACTAAACCATAGACATGAGTTAACGGTGTTCTGTCGTCATCAAATGATTTTCGCATTAAATAATTAATAAATAGATTTAAACAAATTAAGTCCATAATTTAAAAGCCTTAAAAAACTCAGCCCAATAATTATTGAGAAAAACCCTTTGATAAAAAAAGCCATGTAAATAAACAAATAAATAAACAGATCAAATAGATAATAATGAAACATAACCTTCTAGTCACTCAACGACTCAAGGCAAACCCATAAATAAAAAAGACGCCGTCTGACTAGCATAAGCCAAAACCACTCTGGACATAGAATCACCATTGTAACTTGATACGCATTTTTGGAAAGGGACTGGCCTGTAGATGAAAATTAATTCTTAATTCTTAGCCCCTTAAACCACCTAACTTCAACGGCCGAAACTAGCCGTTTCCATAGCAACTAATGTTCCAATGATACCGTAGTTATAAACACTAGCTAACCAAAAGATAGCTTATTCCCAAATTCTCGCTTGACAAGGAAGCGGGTCCAGACACCTTAACTCTACATAACTTAAAAAATTATGTTAGGGGTCTCGGCTCTCGCTTTTGAAACATGAGAACTCTTATGTAGCGGAGGAATCATATTTTTAAAAAACTAAAAATATTATTATATTATATATATATATATATATACATATATATATATATATATATATATATATATATATATATATACATATATATATATATATATATATGTGTGTATATTCCAATTATCAATGATCTAAATAAGAGTCCTATTTTAGTCAAATGTATTTCTTTCTTTCGTAAATTTATCTTCGTAAACACATGATCGAAATTAAATATTCTAATTTTAATAACATTAATGTTCATGACGAAATAAAAACAGATTCTTTTTGCAAAGAAAGAAAAGATGAATTGACCGTTTTTCTTTTTCTCTCAAGTATATTTATTCTTCTTCATCTCGAGATTGATTTTTCATTGTGTTCTAGAATTAGCAAGCATCTTCTTTTTTCATTCAAATCACGTTAAAATATCTAATAGTTTACCACGAATTCAAAAGAGCATTTTAATCACGATCTTTGTACATTTCGTTCCTGCTGTTTCTCTTGCAACAATTCAACGAATGTTTGACATAAAAAAATTCCTTTATCCTGTTGATTTGACCTTATAAGAAAGTCTAAATCTTTATGAAATAAAGCCACATTAAATTGTGTAAAACTAAAAAAAAAAGCATCGTCTCATAATGAGTCTTATCTTAACAGTTTTCAAGATAGTTCCAAAACGATTTCAAGAGCGGATCGCGTCAGAGTCTTGTTTCCGTTTTCGAATGAGACACCCCGCCTAATATCTAAAGCCAGCTCTCCATAAATCTACATCTAGATAGCAAATACCCAAGGCCTTAAGATCGATAGACTAAAGGAGTTCCCAATGATGTGTACAGTAAAATCAAAGCAATCTGTGAAATTCTCACCACAAAAATACAAGAGTCGTGTATTGTATAGAACGGGATACGAGTACATGAGATGAGGCATGATTCCGTATATTTCATGAGGTTGCGATTTAGTGTGTATAATGAATGGGGTGGGGATATGGATATGTATTTTTGTATGAGGTGGGGATACTAAATGGCTGAGTGTGTCATATTTTAATATTGGGAAATATCAAAAACAAAACCTACAACCATCGTCTTCAGACGCGATGCGTTTAAAAATTAAAGCCGGATAAAGGATCGCCGGATAAATGATCGCCGGATAAATGATCGACAGTCGTTTCACGAAACTGACTTGAAGCCCGAATGGACTTATGGCTTTTCCATATTTTCTTTATTTCCGCTTCACAAACATAATTACATTATAAAAAAATTGTTTTACTATTAAAATTTCTAATTTCTTTATTTGTTTTATAATGTAGGTTCACCCAATACAAGCCCCAAGAACCACTCATTGTAGAGGGGGAATGAGGGAGGGGGGATGAGGAATTAAGAATTGCACATTATGAGAACGTGTAGCATAAATATCTGTTAACACGGGTCTTGAAAAGACCAAGATTGTATTTGTCAGGGAAGCATCCCCTCGGGTGTTGGTCCACAAAGTAACAGTTTTGGGAACTTACTCCTTCTCAAAGGAACACAAAGAGATAAAAATGAAGTTTAATCCTTGTCGATATTTACAAAGGTGAGCTAAGATTGGCACATGGCTAGATATGTTCAGTACCGAATTCACTACAGTATTAATCTGTAAGACTAGCTTCGTAAACTTGTTTCTGTGTCGAAGCATTAATATTGATATTTGTTTAGTTAAACTTTAGCTGACACAAGGTATGAAGTCACTCAAAGTTGATCGAACCAGCTACAGTTGTAACGGTCTGCTTTCGTTTGGTTTATGGCGTATCAACCTCAATGGGTTATTTAATGCCGACAAAATTTTTTATTGTGTTAATATTTTGTTTTGTCAAGAATCTATTTCTGGTAATATTTTTTCCTTCAAAATTGTATTGCTGTTAATAATTTTTTTCAAAAAATATTGCTGGTAATATTTTATCCTCAAAAATATATTGCTGGTAATAGTTTTTTTTTCTTCAAAAATTTGTTGCTGGTAATAATTTTTTAAAGTATTTTTGGTATTAAAACATATTTTTACACTTTCATAGTGTTTTTACCCCAGTTTCAGGGTTAACTATTTGCCCATAACTGGGACCCTAACAGGTGCTACCACCCTGGGCCAGTGTAGACCTGGGAACACCAGCAATTAAGAGGTCGTTCCACGCTCCTCAAAGCCCCAGGACGTAGTTTATCGTCCTACCCAGGACGCGGATGTAGTTTATCGTCTTACCCAGGAGGGGTAACGGTCTGCTAAACTAAGTTTCTTACAATTACTCCTAGATTAGGTACCCTGTATATATACATTTTTAGGTACTTCCTAAACGGATTAATCTCGCAAACGGTTTACAAGTATAGGCGACTCATTGGGAATTAACTTGTTAATCATTTCTTCACGGCTGATAGTCCTAAATTTTAATCAGTATCAAAGTAAAAATGTCCATGCATTTTTTTATGCACATACAAACATGCCATCGATTTTATGACACCCTAGATTTCAGGAGTGAACACGTACTGAGCATGACGATGAACTACATTAAGTAGCAAGGCATCGCATCGGGAGGTTTTGAGGGGCGTTGAACCAGCTTTTAATTGCTCTTGTTCCCAGGTCTGTCTTGTAGCACCTGTAAGGGTCCTAGCTATGGTCAAATAGTTAACTCCCAAATCGGAATCAAAATACGATGAGAGTATAAACATTTTTATAGTAAAAATACCAGCAATACATTCCCATAGTAAAACAATTTCTAACCATCTGTCAGTTACATGGCATGCGGGATACACGCTTAGGCGATCATATATCTTTCGATACATGACTGACGAGGCAGATTTTTTCCCTGCAGTAGGTTGACATTTCTTTCTGCGGTATACCAGTTGCTATCCGATCTGTCCGGCTATTTACCCATAGCTAGAGGGAGGAGAAGAGGATTCATACCTTTCCCAAGGGTATTAGCACATAAGTCAACTGGAATTCGAACCCGGCTTTCTGATTCCTCAATCCGAGCCACAATCCATGACACTTCCATGCCTCCTAATAAGCACACATAATCATAAGAAAGAAAGAAGAGATGGATTCATACCTTTCCCAAGGGTATTAGCACGTAAGTGAATGTAATGGATTCGAGTGGAATTCGAACTCGGCTCTCCGATTCCTCAATCCGTGCCACAATCCATTACTCTTCCATGCCTCCTAATAAGCACACATAATCATAAGAAAGAAAGAAGAGATGGATTCATACCTTTCCCAAGGGTATTAGCACGTAAGTGAATGTAATGGATTCGACTGGAATTCGAACTCGGCTCTCTGATTCCTCAATCCGAGCCACAATCCATTACTCTTCCATGCCTCCTAATAAGCACACATAATCATAAGAAAGAAAGAAGAGATGGATTCATACCTTTCCCAAGGGTATTAGCACGTAAGTGAATGTAATGGATACGACTGGAATTCGAACTCGGCTCTCTGATTCCTCAATCCGAGCCACAATCCATTACTCTTCAATGCCTCCTAATAAGCACACATAATCTTAAGAAAGAAAGAAGAGATGCATTCATACCTTTCCCAAGGGTATTAGCACGTAAGTGAATGTAATGGATTCGACTGGAATTCGAACTCGGCTCTCCGATTCCTTAATCCGAGCCACAATCCATTACTCTTCCATGCCTCCTAATAAGCACACATAATCATAAGAAAGAAAGAAGAGATGGATTCATACCATTCCCAAGGGTATTAGCACGTAAGTGAATGTAATGGATTCGACAGGAATTCGAACTCGGCTCTCCGACTCCTCAATCCGAGCCACAATCATTACTCTTCCATGCCTCCTAATAAGCACACATAATCACAAGAAAGAAAGACGAGATGGATTCATACCTATGCCAAGGGTATTAGCACGTAAGTGAATGTAATGGATTCGACTGGATTTCGAACTCGTTTCTCCAATTCCTCAATCCGAGCCACAATACATTACTCTTCCATGCCCCCTAATAAGCACACATAATCATCAGAAAGAAAGAAGAGATGGATTCATACCTTGCCCAAGGGTATTAGCACGTAAGTGAATGTAATCGATTCGACTGGAATTCGAACTCGGCTCTCCGATTCCTCAATCCGAGCCACAATCCATTACTCTTCCATGCCTCCTAATAAGCACACATAATCATAAGAAAGAAAGAAGAGATGGATTCATACCTTTCGCAAGGGCATTAGCACGTAAGTGAATGTAATGGATTCGACTGGAATTCGAACTCGGCTCTCCGATTCCTCAATCCGAGCCACAATCCATTACTCTTCCATGCCTCCTAATAAGCACACATAATCATAAGAAAGAAAGAAGAGATGGATTCATACCTTTCCCAAGGGGATTAGCACGTAAGTGGATGTGATGGATTCGACTGGAATTCGAACTCGGCTCTCCGATTCCTCAATGCGAGCCACAATCCAGTACTCTTCCATGCCCCCTAATAAGCACACATAATCATCAGAAAGAAAGAAGAGATGGATTCATACCTTGCCCAAGGGTATTAGCACGTAAGTGAATGTAATCGATTCGACTGTAATTCGAACTCGGCTCTCCGATTCCTCAATCCGAGCCACAATCCATTACTCTTCCATGCCTCATAATAAGCACACATAATCATAAGAAAGAAAGAAGAGATGGATTCATACCTTTCGCAAGGGCATTAGCACGTAAGTGAATGTAATGGATTCGACTGGAATTCGAACTCGGCTCTCCGACTCCTCAGTCCGAGCCACAATCCATTACTCTTCCATGCCTCCTAATAAGCACACATAATCATAAGAAAGAAAGAAGAGATGGATTCATACCTTTCCCAAGGGGATTAGCACGTAAGTGGATGTGATGGATTTGACTGGAATTCGAACTCGGCTCTCCGATTCCTCAATGCGAGCCACAATCCAGTACTCTTGCATGCTTCCTAATAAGCACACATAATCATAAGAAAGAAAGAAGAGATGGATTCATACGTTTCCCAAGGGTATTAGCACGTAAGTGAATGTAATGGATCCGACTGGAATTCGAACTCGGCTCTCTGATTCCTCAATCCGAGCGACAATCCATTACTCTTCCATGCCTCCTAATAAGCACACATAATCATAAGAAAGAAAGAAGAGATCGATTCATACCTATCCCAAAGGTATTAGCACGTAAGTAAATGTAATGGATTTGACTGGAATTCGAACTCGGCTCTCCGATTCCTCAATACGAGCCACAATCCATTACTCTTCCATGCCTCCTAATAAGCACCCATAATCATAAGAAAGAAAGAAGAGATGGATTCATAACTATCGCAAGGGTAACAGCACGTCAGTGAATGTAATGGATCCGACTGGAATTCGAACTCGGCTCTCTGATACCTCAATCCGAGCCACAATCCATTACTCTTCCATGCCTCCTAATAAGCACACATAATCATAAGAAAGAAAGAAGAGATGGATTCATACCTATCGCAAGGGTAATAGCACGTAAGTGAATGTAATGGATTCGACTGGAATTCGAACTCGGCTCTCCGATTCCTCAATCCGAGCCACAATCCATTACTCTTCCATGCCTCCTAATAAGCACACATAATCATAAGAAAGAAAGAAGAGATGGATTCATACCTTTCGCAAGGGTATTAGCACGTAAGTGAATGTAATGGATTCGACTGGAATTCGAACTCGGCTCTCCGATTCCTCAATCCGAGCCACAATCCATTACTCTTCCATGCCTCCTAATAAGCACACATAATCATAAGAAAGAAAGAAGAGATGGATTCATACCTTTCGCAAGGGTATTAGCACGTAAGTGAATGTAATGGATCCGACTGGAATTCGAACTCGGCTCTCCGATTCCTCAATCCGAGCCACAATCCATTACTCTTCCATGCCTCCTAATAAGCACACATAATCATAAGAAAGAAAGAAGAGATGGATTCATACCTTTCGCAAGGGTAATAGCACGTAAGTGAATGTAATGGATTCGACTGGAATTCGAACTCGTCTCTCCGATTCCTCAATCCGAGCCACAATCCATGACACTTCCATGCTTCCTAATAAGCACACAAAATCATACGAAAGAAAGAAGAGATGGATTCATACATTTCCCAAGGGTATTAGCACGTAAGTGAATGTAATGGATTCGTCAGGAATTCGAACTCGGCTCTCCGATTCCTGAATACGAGCCATAATCCATTACTCTTGCATGCTTCCTAATAAGCACACATAATCATAAGAAAGAAAGAAGAGATGGATTCATACCTTTCCCAAGGGGATTAGCACGTAAGTGGATGTGATGGATTCGACTGGAATTCGAACTCGGCTCTCCGATTCCTCAATGCGAGCCACAATCCAGTACTCTTCCATGCCCCCTAATAAGCACACATAATCATCAGAAAGAAAGAAGAGATGGATTCATACCTTGCCCAAGGGTATTAGCACGTAAGTGAATGTAATCGATTCGACTGTAATTCGAACTCGGCTCTCCGATTCCTCAATCCGAGCCACAATCCATTACTCTTCCATGCCTCATAATAAGCACACATAATCATAAGAAAGAAAGAAGAGATGGATTCATACCTTTCGCAAGGGCATTAGCACGTAAGTGAATGTAATGGATTCGACTGGAATTCGAACTCGGCTCTCCGACTCCTCAGTCCGAGCCACAATCCATTACTCTTCCATGCCTCCTAATAAGCACACATAATCATAAGAAAGAAAGAAGAGATGGATTCATACCTTTCCCAAGGGGATTAGCACGTAAGTGGATGTGATGGATTTGACTGGAATTCGAACTCGGCTCTCCGATTCCTCAATGCGAGCCACAATCCAGTACTCTTGCATGCTTCCTAATAAGCACACATAATCATAAGAAAGAAAGAAGAGATGGATTCATACGTTTCCCAAGGGTATTAGCACGTAAGTGAATGTAATGGATCCGACTGGAATTCGAACTCGGCTCTCTGATTCCTCAATCCGAGCGACAATCCATTACTCTTCCATGCCTCCTAATAAGCACACATAATCATAAGAAAGAAAGAAGAGATCGATTCATACCTATCCCAAAGGTATTAGCACGTAAGTAAATGTAATGGATTTGACTGGAATTCGAACTCGGCTCTCCGATTCCTCAATACGAGCCACAATCCATTACTCTTCCATGCCTCCTAATAAGCACCCATAATCATAAGAAAGAAAGAAGAGATGGATTCATAACTATCGCAAGGGTAACAGCACGTCAGTGAATGTAATGGATCCGACTGGAATTCGAACTCGGCTCTCTGATACCTCAATCCGAGCCACAATCCATTACTCTTCCATGCCTCCTAATAAGCACACATAATCATAAGAAAGAAAGAAGAGATGGATTCATACCTATCGCAAGGGTAATAGCACGTAAGTGAATGTAATGGATTCGACTGGAATTCGAACTCGGCTCTCCGATTCCTCAATCCGAGCCACAATCCATTACTCTTCCATGCCTCCTAATAAGCACACATAATCATAAGAAAGAAAGAAGAGATGGATTCATACCTTTCGCAAGGGTATTAGCACGTAAGTGAATGTAATGGATTCGACTGGAATTCGAACTCGGCTCTCCGATTCCTCAATCCGAGCCACAATCCATTACTCTTCCATGCCTCCTAATAAGCACACATAATCATAAGAAAGAAAGAAGAGATGGATTCATACCTTTCGCAAGGTTATTAGCACGTAAGTGAATGTAATGGATCCGACTGGAATTCGAACTCGGCTCTCCGATTCCTCAATCCGAGCCACAATCCATTACTCTTCCATGCCTCCTAATAAGCACACATAATCATAAGAAAGAAAGAAGAGATGGATTCATACCTTTCGCAAGGGTAATAGCACGTAAGTGAATGTAATGGATTCGACTGGAATTCGAACTCGTCTCTCCGATTCCTCAATCCGAGCCACAATCCATGACACTTCCATGCTTCCTAATAAGCACACAAAATCATACGAAAGAAAGAAGAGATGGATTCATACATTTCCCAAGGGTATTAGCACGTAAGTGAATGTAATGGATTCGTCAGGAATTCGAACTCGGCTCTCCGATTCCTGAATACGAGCCATAATCCATTACTCTTGCATGCTTCCTAATAAGCACACATAATCATAAGAAAGAAAGAAGAGATGGATTCATACGTTTCCCAAGGGTATTAGCACGTAAGTGAATGTAATGGAACCGACTGGAATTCGAACTCGGCTCTCTGATTCCTCAATCCGAGCCACAATCCATTACTCTTCCATGCCTCCTAATAAGCACACATAATCATAGGAAAGAAAGAAGAGATGGATTCAAACCTATCGCAAGGGTAATAGCACGTAAGTGAATGTAATGGATCCGACTGGAATTCGAACTCGGCTCTCCGATTCCTCAATCCGAGCCACAATCCATTACCCTTCCATGCCTCCTAATAAGCACACATAATCATAAGAAAGAAAGAAGAGATGGAATCATACCTATCGCAAGGGTAATAGCACGTAAGTGAATGTAATGGATTCGACTGGAATTCGAACTCGGCTCTCCGATTCCTCAATCCGAGGCACAATCCATTACTCTTCCATGCCTCCTAATAAACACACATAATCATAAGAAAGAAAGAAGAGATGGATTCATACCTTTCCCAAGGGTATTAGCACGTAAGTGAATGTAATGGATTCGACTGCAATTCGAACTCGTCTCTCCGATTCCTCAATCCGAGCCACAATCCATTACTCTTCCATGCCTCCTAATAAGCACCCATAATCATAAGAAAGAAAGAAGAGATTGATTCATACCTTTCCCAAAGGTATTAGCACGTAAGTGAATGTAATGGATTTGACTGGAATTCGAACTCGGCTCTCCGATTCCTCAATACGGGCCACAATCCATTACTCTTCCAGGCCTCCTAATAAGCACCCATAATCATAAGAAAGAAAGAAGAGATGGATTCATACCTTTCCCAAAGGTATTAGCACGTAAGTGAATGTAATGGATTTGACTGGAATTCGAACTCTGCTCTCCGATTCCTCAATACGAGCCACAATCCATTACCCTTCCATGCCTCCTAATAGGCACACATAATCATAGGAAAGAAAGAAGAGATGGATTCATACGTTTCCCAAGGGTATAAGCACGTAAGTGAATGTAATGGATCCGACGGGAATTCGAACTCGGCTCTCTGATTCCTCAATCCGAGCCACAAACCATTACTCTTCCATGCCTCCTAATAAGCACACATAATCATAAGAAAGAAAAAAGAGATGGATTAATACGGTTCCCAAGGGTATTAGCACGTAAGTGAATGTAATGGATTCGACTGGAATTCGAACTCGACTCTCTGATTACTCAATCCGAGCCACAATCCATTACTCTTCCATGCCTCCTAATAAGCACACATAATCATAAGAAAGAAAAAAGAGATGGATTCATACGGTTCCCAAGGGGATTAGCACGTAAGTGAATGTAATGGATTCGACTGGAATTCGAACTCGGCTCTCCGATTACTCAATCCGAGCCACAATCCATTACTCTTCCATGCCTCCTAATAAGCACACATAATCATAAGAAAGAAAGAAGAGATGGATTCATACCTTTCCCAAGGGTATTAGCACGTAACTGAATGTAATGGATTCGACTGGAATTCGAACTCGGCTCTCCGATTCCTCAATCCGAGCCACAATCCATTACTCTTGCGTGCTTCCTAATAAGCACACATAATCATAAGAAAGAAAGAAGAGAGGGATTCATACCTTTCCCAAGGGTATTAGCACGTAAGTGAATGTAATGGATTCGACTGGAATTCGAACTCGGCTCTCCGATTCCTGAATCCGAGCCATAATCCATTACTCTTGCGGGCTTCCTAATAAGCACACATAATCATAAGAAAGAAAGAAAGAAGAGAGGGATTAATACCTTTCCGAAGGGTATTAGCACGTAAGTGAATGTAATGGATTCCACTGGAATGCGAACTCGGCTCTCCGATTCCTCAATCCGAACCACAATCCATTACACTTCCATGCCTCCTAATAAGCACACATAATCATAAGAAAGAAAGAAGAGATGGAGTCATACCTTACCCAAGGGTATTATCACGTAAGTGAATGTTTTGGATTCGACAGGAATTCCAACTCGTCTCTCCGATTCCTCAATCCGAGCCACAATCCATTACTCTTCCATGCCTCCTAATAAGCACACATAATCATAAGAAAGAAAGAAGAGATGGATTCAGACCTTTCTCAAGGGTATTAGCACGTAAGTGAATGTAATGGGTTCGACTGGAATTCGAACTCGGCTCTCCGATTCCTCAATCCGAGCCACAATCCATTACTCTTCCTTGCCTCCTAATAAGCACACATAATCATAAGAAAGAAAGAAGAGAGGGATTCATGCCTTTCCCAAGGGTATTAGCACGTAAGTGAATGTAATGGATTCGACTGGAATACGAACTCGGCTCTCCGATTCCTCAATCCGAGCCACAATCCATTACTCTTCCATGCCTCCTAATAAGCACACATAATCATAAGAAAGAAAGAAGAGATGGATTCATACCTTTCCCAAGGGTATTAGCACGTAAGTGAATGTAATGGATTCGACTGGAATTCGAACTCGGCTCTCCGATTCCTCAATCCGAGCCACAATCCATTACTCTTCCATGCCTCCTAATAAGCACACATAATCATAAGAAAGAAAGAAGAGATGGATTCATACCTTTCCCAAGGGTATTAGCACGTAAGTGAATGTAATGGATTCGACTGGAATACGAACTCGGCTCTCCGATTCCTCAATCTGAGCCACAATCCATTAATCTTCCATGCCTCCTAATAAGCACACATAATCATAAGAAAGAAAGAAGAGATGGATTCATACCTTTCCCAGGGGTATTATCACGTAATTGAATGTAATGGATTCGACTGGAATTCGAACTCGGCTCTCCGATTCCTCAATGGGAAACACAATCCATTACTCTTCCATGCCTCCTAATGAGCACACATAATCATAAGAAAGAAAGAAGAGAGGGATTCATACCTTTCCCAAGGGTATTAGCACGTAACTGAATGTAATGGATTCGACTGGAATTCGAACTCGGCTCTCCAATTCCTCAATCCGAGCCACAATCCATTACACTTCCATGCCTCCTAATAAGCACACATAATCATAAGAAAGAAAGAAGAGAGGGATTCATACCTTTCCCAAGGGTATTAGCACGTAAGTGAATGTAATGGATTCGACTGGAATTCGAACTCGGCTCTCCGATTCCTCAATCCGAGCCACAATCCATTACTCTTCCATGCCTCCTAATAAGCACACATAATCATAAGAAAGAAAGAAGAGAGGGATTCATACTTTTCCCAAGGGTATTAGCACTTAAGTGAATGTAATGGATTTGACTGGAATTCGAACTTTGCTCTCCGATTCCTCAATCCGAGCCACAATCCATTACTCTTGCATGCTTCCTAATAAGCACACATAATCATAAGAAAGAAAGAAGAGATGGATTCATACTTTTCCCAAGGGTATTAGCACGTAAGTGAATGTAATGGATTCGACTGGAATTCGAACTCGGCTCTCCGATTCCTGAATGAAGCCATAATCCATTACTCTTGCATGCTTCCTAATAAGCACACATAATCATAAGAAAGAAAGAAGAGAGGGATTCATACCTTTCCGAAGGGTATAAGCACGTAAGTGAATGTAATGGATTCGACTGGAATACGAACTCGGCTCTCCGATTCCTCAATCTGAGCCACAATCCATTAATCTTCCATGCCTCCTAATAAGCACACATAATCATAAGAAAGAAAAAGAGATGGATTCATACCTTTCCCAGGGGTATTATCACGTAATTGAATGTAATGGATTCGACTGGAATTCGAACTCGGCTCTCCGATTCCTCAATGGGAAACACAATCCATTACTCTTCCATGCCTCCTAATGAGCACACATAATCATAAGAAAGAAAGAAGAGAGGGATTCATACCTTTCCCAAGGGTATTAGCACGTAACTGAATGTAATGGATTCGACTGGAATTCGAACTCGGCTCTCCAATTCCTCAATCCGAGCCACAATCCATTACACTTCCATGCCTCCTAATAAGCACACATAATCATAAGAAAGAAAGAAGAGAGGGATTCATACCTTTCCCAAGGGTATTAGCACGTAAGTGAATGTAATGGATTCGACTGGAATTCGAACTCGGCTCTCCGATTCCTCATTCCGAGCCACAATCCATTACTCTTCCATGCCTCTTAATAAGCACACATAATCATAATAAAGAAAGAAGAGATGGATTCATACCTTTCCCAAGGGTATTAGCACGTAAGTGAATGTAATGGATTCGACTGGAATTCGAACTCGGCTCTCCGATTCATCATTCCGAGCCACAATCCATTACTCTTCCATGCCTGTTAATAAGCACACATAATCATAATAAAGAAAGAAGAGATGGATTCATACCTTTCCCAAGGTTATTAGCACGCAAGTGAATGTAATGGATTCGACTGGAATTCGAACTCGTCTCTCCGATTCCTCAATCCGAGCCACAATCCATGACACTTCCATGCTTCCTAATAAGCACACATAAACATAAGAAAAAAGAAAAGATGGATTCATACCTTTCCCAAGTGTATTAGCACGTAAGTGAATGTAATGGATTCGACTGGAATTCGAACTCGGCTCTCCGATTCCTGAATCCGAGCCACAATCCATTACTCTTCCATGCCTCCTAATAAGCACACATAATCATAAGAAAGAAAGAAGAGAGGGATTCATACTTTTCCCAAGGGTATTAGCACGTAAGTGAATGTAATGGATTTGACTGGAATTCGAACTTTGCTCTCCGATTCCTCAATCCGAGCCACAATCCATTACTCTTCCATGCTTCCTAATAAGCACACATAGTCATAAGAAAGAAAGAAGAGATGGATTCATACCTTTCCCAAGGGTATTCGCACGAAAGTGTATGCAATGGATTTGACTGGAATTCGAACTCGGCTCTCCGATTCCTCAATCCGAGCCACAATCCATTACTCTTGCATGCTTCCTAATAAGCACACATAATCATAAGAAAGAAAGAAGAGATGGATTCATACTTTTCCCAAGGGTATTAGCACGTAAGTGAATGTAATGGATTCGACTGGAATTCGAACTCGGCTCTCCGATTCCTGAATAAAGCCATAATCCATTACTCTTGCATGCTTCCTAATAAGCACACATAATCATAAGAAAGAAAGAAGAGAGGGATTCATACCTTTCCGAAGGGTATTAGCACGTAAGTGAATGTAATGGATTCGACTGGAATACGAACTCGGCTCTCCGATTCCTCAATCTGAGCCACAATCCATTAATCTTCCATGCCTCCTAATAAGCACACATAATCATAAGAAAGAAAGAAGAGATGGATTCATACCTTTCCCAGGGGTATTATCACGTAATTGAATGTAATGGATTCGACTGGAATTCGAACTCGGCTCTCCGATTCCTCAATGGGAAACACAATCCATTACTCTTCCATGCCTCCTAATGAGCACACATAATCATAAGAAAGAAAGAAGAGAGGGATTCATACCTTTCCCAAGGGTATTAGCACGTAACTGAATGTAATGGATTCGACTGGAATTCGAACTCGGCTCTCCAATTCCTCAATCCGAGCCACAATCCATTACACTTCCATGCCTCCTAATAAGCACACATAATCATAAGAAAGAAAGAAGAGAGGGATTCATACCTTTCCCAAGGGTATTAGCACGTAAGTGAATGTAATGGATTCGACCGGAATTCGAACTCGGCTCTCCGATTCCTCATTCCAAGCCACAATCCATTACTCTTCCATGCCTCTTAATAAGCACACATAATCATAATAAAGAAAGAAGAGATGGATTCATACCTTTCCCAAGGGTATTAGCACGCAAGTGAATGTAATGGATTCGACTGGAATTCGAACTCGTCTCTCCGATTCCTCAATCCGAGCCACAATCCATGACACTTCCATGCTTCCTAATAAGCACACATAAACATAAGAAAAAAGAAAAGATGGATTCATACCTTTCCCAAGTGTATTAGCACGTAAGTGAATGTAATGGATTCGACTGGAATTCGAACTCGGCTCTCCGATTCCTCAATCCGAGCCACAATCCATTACTCTTCCATGCTTCCTAATAAGCACACATAGTCATAAGAAAGAAAGAAGAGATGGATTCATACCTTTCCCAAGGGTATTCGCACGAAAGTGTATGCAATGGATTTGACTGGAATTCGAACTCGGCTCTCCGATTCCTCAATCCAAGCCACAATCCATTACTCTTCCATGCCTCCTAATAAACACACATAATCATAAGAAAGAAAGAAGAGATGGATTCATACCTTTCCCAAGGGTAATAGGACGTAAGTGAATGTAATGGATCCGACTGGAATTCGAACTCGGCTCTCCGATTCCTCAATCCGAGCCACAATCCATTACTCTTCCATGCCTCCTAATAAGCACAAATAATCATAAGAAAAAAGAAGAGATGGATTCATACTTTTCCCAAGGGTATTAGCACGTAAGTGAATGTAATGGATTCGACCGGAATTCGAACTCGGCTCTCCGATTCCTCATTCCAAGCCACAATCCATTACTCTTCCATGCCTCTTAATAAGCACACATAATCATAATAAAGAAAGAAGAGATGGATTCATACCTTTCCCAAGGCTATTAGCACGTAAGTGAATGTTATGGATTCGACAGAAATTCGAACTCGTCTCTCCGATTCCTCAATCCGAGCCACAATCCATGACACTTCCATGCTTCCTAATAAGCACACATAAACATAAGAAAAAAGAAAAGATGGATTCATACCTTTCCCAAGTGTATTAGCACGTAAGTGAATGTAATGGATTCGACTGGAATTCGAACTTGGCTCTCCGATTCCTCAATCCGAGCCACAATCCAAGACACTTCCATGCTTCCTAATAAGCACACATAAACATAAGAAAAATAAAAGATGGATTCATACCTTTCCCAAGGGTATTAGCACGCAAGTGAATGTAATGGATTCGACTGGAATTCGAACTCGTCTCTCCGATTCCTCAATCCGAGCCACAATCCATGACACTTCCATGCTTCCTAATAAGCACACATAAACATAAGAAAAAAGAAAAGATGGATTCATACCTTTCCCAAGTGTATTAGCACGTAAGTGAATGTAATGGATTCGACTGGAATTCGAACTCGGCTCTCCGATTCCTCAATCCGAGCCACAATCCATTACTCTTCCATGCTTCCTAATAAGCACACATAGTCATAAGAAAGAAAGAAGAGATGGATTCATACCTTTCCCAAGGGTATTCGCACGAAAGTGTATGCAATGGATTTGACTGGAATTCGAACTCGGCTCTCCGATTCCTCAATCCGAGCCACAATCCATTACTCTTGCATGCTTCCTAATAAGCACACATAATCATAAGAAAGAAAGAAGAGATGGATTCATACTTTTCCCAAGGGTATTAGCACGTAAGTGAATGTAATGGATTCGACTGGAATTCGAACTCGGCTCTCCGATTCCTGAATAAAGCCATAATCCATTACTCTTGCATGCTTCCTAATAAGCACACATAATCATATGAAAGAAAGAAGAGAGGGATTCATACCTTTCCGAAGGGTATTAGCACGTAAGTGAATGTAATGGATTCGACTGGAATTCGAACTCGGCTCTCCGATTACTCAATCCGAGCCACAATCCATTACTCTTCCATGCCTCCTAATAAGCACACATAATCATAAGAAAGAAAGAAGAGATGGATTCATAACTTTCCCAAGGGTATTATCACGTAAGTGAATGTTTTGGATTCGACAGGAATTCGAACTCGTCTCTCCGATTCCTCAATCCGAGCCACAATCCATTACTCTTCCATGCCTCCTAATAAGCACACATAATCATAATAAAGAAAGAAGAGATGGATTCATACCTTTCCCAAGGGTAATAGCACGTAAGTGAATGTAATGGATTCGACTGGAATTCTAACTCGGCTCTCCGATTCCTCAATCCGAGCCACAATCCATTACTCTTCCATGCCTCCTAATAAGCACACATAATCATAAGAAAAAAGAAGAGATGGATTCATACTTTTCACAAGGGTATTAGCACGTAAGTGAATGTAATGGATTAAACTGGAATTCGAACTCGTCTCTCCGATTCCTCAATCCGAGCCACAATCCATTACTCTTCCATGCCTCCTAATAAGCACACATAATCATAATAAAGAAAGAAGAGATGGATTCATACCTTTCCCAAGGGTATTAGAACGTAAGTGAATGTAATGGATTCGACTGGAATTCGAACTCGACTCTCCGATTCATGAATTCGAGCCATAATCCATTACTCTAGCATGCTTCCTAATAAGCACACATAATCATAAGAAAGAAAGAAGAGATGGATTCATACGTTTCCCAAGGGTATTATCACGCAAGTGAATGTTATGGATTCGACAGGAATTCGAACTCGTCTCTCCGATCCTTCAATCCGAGCCACAATCCATGACACTTCCATGCTTCCTAATAAGCACACATAAACATAAGAAAGAAAGAAAAGTTGGATTCATTCTTTTCCCAAGGGTATCAGCACGTAAGTGAATGTAATGGATTCGACTGGAATTCGAACTCGGCTCTCCGATTCCTAAATCCGAGCCACAATCCATTACTCTTCCTTGCCTCCTAATAAGCACACATAATCATAAGAAAGAAAGAAGAGAGGGATTCATACCTTTCCCAAGGGTATTAGCACGTAAGTGAATGTAATGGATTCGACTGGAATTCGAACTTGGCTCTCCGATTCCTCAATCCGAGCCACAATCCATTACTCTTCCATGCTACCTAATAAGCACACATAATCATAAGAAAGAAAGAATAGATGGATTCATACCTTTCCCAAGGTTATTAGCATGTAAGTGAATGTAATGGATTCGACTGGAATTCGAACTCGGCTCTCCGATTCCTCAATCCGAGCCACAATCCATTACTCGTCCATGCCTCCTAATAAGCACACATAATCATGAGAAAGAAAGAAGAGATGGATTCACACCTTTCCCAAGGCTATTAGCAGTTAAGTGAATGTAATGGATTCGACTGGAATTCGAACTCGGCTCTCCGATTCCTCAATCCGAGCCACAATCCATTACTCTTCCATGCCTCCTAATAAGCACACATAATCATAAGAAAGAAAGAAAAGATGGATTCATACCTTTCCAAGGCTTTTAGCACGTAAGTGAATGTAATGGATTCGACTGGAATTCGAACTCGGCTCTCCGATTCCTCAATCCGAGCCACAATCCATTACTCTTCCATGCCTCCTAATAAGCACACATAATCATAAGAAAGAAAGAAAAGATTGATTCATACCTTTCCAAGGCTTTTAGCACGTAAGTGAATGTAATGGATTCGACTGGAATTCGAACTCGGCTCTCCGATTCCTCAATCAGAACCACAATCCATTACTCTTCCATGCCTCCTAATAAGCACACATAATCATAAGAAAGAAAGAAAAGATGGATTCATACCTTTCCCAAGGTTATTAGCACGTAAGTGAATGTAATGGATTTGACTGGAATTCGAACTCGGCTCTCCGATTCCTCAATACGAGCCACAATCCATTACTCTTCCATGCCTCCTAATAAGCACACATAATCATAAGAAAGAAAGAAGAGAGGGATTCATACCTTTCCCAAGGGTATTAGCACGTAAGTGAATGTAATGGATTCGACTGGAATTCGAACTTGGCTCTCCGATTCCTCAATCCGAGCCACAATCCATTACTCGTCCATGCCTCTTAATAAGCACACATAATCATGAGAAAGAAAGAAGAGATGGATTCATACCTTTCCCAAGGCTATTAGCAGTTAAATGAATGTAATGGATTCGACTGGAATTCGAACTCGGCTCTCCGATTCCTCAATCCGAGCCACAATCCATTACACTTCCATGCCTCCTAATAAGCACACATAATCATAAGAAAGAAAGAAAAGATGGATTCATACCTTTCCAAGGCTTTTAGCACGTAAGTGAATGTAATGGATTCGACTGGAATTCGAACTCGGCTCTCCGATTCCTCAATCCGAGCCACAATCCATTACTCTTCCATGCCTCCTAATAAGCACACATAATCATAAGAAAGAAAGAAAAGATTGATTCATACCTTTCCAAGGCTTTTAGCACGTAAGTGAATGTAATGGATTCGACTGGAATTCGAACTCGGCTCTCCGATTCCTCAATCAGAGCCACAATCCATTACTCTTCCATGCCTCCTAATAAGCACACATAATCATAAGAAAGAAAGAAAAGATGGATTCATACCTTTCCCAAGGGTATTAGCACGTAAGTGAATGTAATGGATTTGACTGGAATTCGAACTCGGCTCTCCGATTCCTCAATCCGAACCACAATCCATTACTCTTCCATGCCTCCAAATAAGCACACATAATCATAAGAAAGAAAGAAGAGATGGATTCATACCATTCCCAATGTATTAGCACGTAAGTGAATGTAATGGATTCGACTGGAATTCGAACTCGGTTCTCCGATTCCTCAATCGGAGCCACAATCCATTACTTTTCCATGCCTCCTAATAAGCACACATAATCATAAGAAAGAAAGAAGAGATTGATTCATACCTTTCCCAAGGATATTAGCACGTAAGTGAATGTAATGGATTTGACTGGAATTCGAACACGGCTCTCCGATTCCTCAATCCGAGCCACAATCCATTACTCTTCCATGCCTCTTAATAAGCACACATAATCATAAGAAAGAAAGAAGAGATGTATTCATACCTTTCCCAAGGGTATTAGCACGTAAGTGAATGTAATGGATTACACTGGAATTGGAACTCGGTTCTCCGATTCCTCAATCCGAGCCACAAACCATTACTCTTCCCTGCCTCCAAATAAGCACACATAATCATAAGAAAGAAAGAAGAGATGGATTCATACCATTCCCAAGTTTATTAGCACGTAAGTGAATGTAATGGATTCGACTGGAATTGGAACTCGGCTCTCCGATTCCTCAATCCGAGCCACAATCCATTACTCTTCCATGCCTCCTAATAAGCACACATAATCATAAGAAAGAAAGAAGAGATGGATTCATACGTTTCCCAAGGGTATTAGCACGTTAGTGAATGTAATGGATTCGACTGGAATTCGAACTCGGCTCTCCGATTCCTCAATCCGAGCCACAATTCATTACTCTTCCATGCCTCCTAATAAGCACACATAATCATAAGAAAGAAAGAAGAGATGGATTCATACCTTTCCCAAGGGTATTAGCACGTAAGTGAATGTAATGGATTCGACTGTAATTCGAACTTGACTCTCCGTTTGCACAATCATATCCACAAACCATTACTCTTCCATGCCTCCTAATAAGCACACATAATCATAAGAAAGAAAGAAGAGATGGATTCATACCTTTCCCAAGGGTATTAGCACGTACGTGAATGTAATGGATTTGACTGGAATTCGAACTCGGCTCTCCGATTCCTCAATCCGAGCCACAATCCATTACTCTTCCATGCCTCCTAATAAGCACACATAATCATAAGAAAGAAAGAAAAGATGGATTCATATTTTTCCAAGGCTTTTAGCACGTAAGTGAATGTAATGGATTCGACTGGAATTCGAACTCGGCTCTCCGATTCCTCAATCAGTGCCACAATCCATTACTCTTCCATGCCTCCTAATAAGCACACATAATCATAAGAAAGAAAGAAAAGATGGATTCATACCTTTCCCAAGGGTATTAGGACGTAAGTGAATGTAATGGATTCGGCTGCAATTCGAACTCGGCTCTCCGATTCCTCAATCCGAGCCACAATCCATTACTCTTCCATGCCTCCTAATAAGCACACATAATCATAAGAAAGAAAGAAGAGATGGATTCATACGTTTCCCAAGGGTATTAGCACGTAAGTGAATGTAATGGATTCGACTGGAATTCGAACTCGGTTCTCCGATTCCTCAATCCGAGCCACAATCCATTACTCTTCCATGCCTCCTAATAAGCACACATAATCATAAGAAAGAAAGAAGAGATGGATTCATACCTTTCCCAAGGTTTTTAGCACGTAAGTGAATGTAATGGATTCGACTGGAATTCGAACTCGGCTCTCCGATTCCTCAATCCGAGCCACAATCCATTACTCTTCCATGCCTCCTAATAAGCACACATAATCATAAGAAAGAAAGAAAAGATGGATTCATATTTTTCCAAGGCTTTATCACGTAAGTGAATGTAATGGATTCGACTGGAATTCGAACTCGGCTCTCCGATTCCTCAATCAGTGCCACAATCCATTACTCTTCCATGCCTCCTAATAAGCACACATAATCATAAGAAAGAAAGAAAAGATGGATTCATACCTTTCCCAAGGGTATTAGCACGTAAGTGAATGTAATGGATTCGACTGGAATTCGAACTCGGCTCTCCGATTCCTCAATCCGAGCCACAATCCATTACTCTTCCATGCCTCCTAATAAGCACACATAATCATAAGAAAGAAAGAAGAGATGGATTCATACGTTTCCCAAGGGTATTAGCACGTAAGTGAATGTAATGGATTCGACTGTAATTCGAACTTGACTCTCCGTTTCCACAATCATATCCACAGACCATTACTCTTCCATGCCTCCTAATAAGCACACATAATCATAAGAAAGAAAGAAGAGATGGATTCATACCTTTCCCAAGGGTATTAGCACGTACGTGAATGTAATGGATTTGACTGGAATTCGAACTCGGCTCTCCGATTCCTCAAACCGAGCCACAATCCATTACTCTTCCATGCCTCCTAATAAGCACACATAATCA
This sequence comes from Acanthosepion esculentum, assembly GCA_964036315.1. Lineage (NCBI taxonomy): Eukaryota > Metazoa > Mollusca > Cephalopoda > Sepiida > Sepiidae > Acanthosepion > Acanthosepion esculentum. The sequence goes on from OZ038481.1 coordinate 5,775,585, forward strand.
TAAGAAAGAAAGAAAAGATGGATTCATATTTTTCCAAGGCTTTTAGCACGTAAGTGAATGTAATGGATTCGACTGGAATTCGAACTCGGCTCTCCGATTCCTCAATCAGTGCCACAATCCATTACTCTTCCATGCCTCCTAATAAGCACATATAATCATAGGAAAGAAAGAAAAGATGGATTCATACCTTTCCCAAGGGTATTAGCACGTAAGTGAATGTAATGCATTCGGCTGCAATTCGAACTCGGCTCTCCGATTCCTCAATCCGAGCCACAATCCATTACTCTTCCATGCCTCCTAATAAGCACACATAATCATAAGAAAGAAAGAAGAGATGGATTCATACGTTTCCCAAGGGTATTAGCACGTAAGTGAATGTAATGGATTCGACTGGAATTCGAACTCGGTTCTCCGATTCCTCAATCCGAGCCACAATCCATTACTCTTCCATGCCTCCTAATAAGCACACATAATCATAAGAAAGAAAGAAGAGATGGATTCATACCTTTCCCAAGGTTTTTAGCACGTAAGTGAATGTAATGGATTCGACTGGAATTCGAACTCGGCTCTCCGATTCCTCAATCCGAGCCACAATCCATTACTCTTCCATGCCTCCTAATAAGCACACATAATCATAAGAAAGAAAGAAAAGATGGATTCATATTTTTCCAAGGCTTTATCACGTAAGTGAATGTAATGGATTCGACTGGAATTCGAACTCGGCTCTCCGATTCCTCAATCAGTGCCACAATCCATTACTCTTCCATGCCTCCTAATAAGCACACATAATCATAAGAAAGAAAGAAAAGATGGATTCATACCTTTCCCAAGGGTATTAGCACGTAAGTGAATGTAATGGATTCGACTGGAATTCGAACTCGGCTCTCCGATTCCTCAATCCGAGCCACAATCCATTACTCTTCCATGCCTCCTAATAAGCACACATAATCATAAGAAAGAAAGAAGAGATGGATTCATACGTTTCCCAAGGGTATTAGCACGTAAGTGAATGTAATGGATTCGACTGTAATTCGAACTTGACTCTCCGTTTCCACAATCATATCCACAAACCATTACTCTTCCATGCCTCCTAATAAGCACACATAATCATAAGAAAGAAAGAAGAGATGGATTCATACCTTTCCCAAGGGTATTAGCACGTACGTGAATGTAATGGATTTGACTGGAATTCGAACTCGGCTCTCCGATTCCTCAAACCGAGCCACAATCCATTACTCTTCCATGCCTCCTAATAAGCACACATAATCATAAGAAAGAAAGAAAAGATGGATTCATATTTTTCCAAGGCTTTTAGCACGTAAGTTAATGTAATGGATTCGACTGGAATTCGAACTCGGCTCTCCGATTCCTCAATCAGTGCCACAATCCATTACTCTTCCATGCCTCCTAATAAGCACATATAATCATAGGAAAGAAAGAAAAGATGGATTCATACCTTTCCCAAGGGTATTAGCACGTAAGTGAATGTAATGCATTCGGCTGCAATTCGAACTCGGCTCTCCGATTCCTCAATCCGAGCCACAATCCATTACTCTTCCATGCCTCCTAATAAGCACACATAATCATAAGAAAGAAAGAAGAGATGGATTCATACGTTTCCCAAGGGTATTAGCACGTAAGTGAATGTAATGGATACGACTGGAATTCGAACTCGGTTCTCCGATTCCTCAATCCGAGCCACAATCCATTACTCTTCCATGCCTCCTAATAAGCACACATAATCATCAGAAAGAAAGAAGAGATGGATTCATACCTTTCCCAAGTTTTTTAGCACGTAAGTGAATGTAATGGATTCGACTGGAATTCGAACTCGGCTCTCCGATTCCTCAATCCGAGCCACAATCCATTACTCTTCCATGCCTCCTAATAAGCACACATAATCATAAGAAAGAAAGAAAAGATGGATTCATATTTTTCCAAAGCTTTATCACGTAAGTGAATGTAATGGATTCGACTGGAATTCGAACTCGGCTCTCCGATTCCTCAATCAGTGCCACAATCCATTACTCTTCCATGCCTCCTAATAAGCACACATAATCATAAGAAAGTAAGAAGAGATGGATTCATACCTTTCCCAAGGGTATTAGCACGTAAGTGAATGTAATGGATTCGACTGGAATTCGAACTCAGCTCTCCGATTCCTCAATCCGAGCCACAATCCATTACTCTTCCATGCCTCCTAATAAGCACACATAATCATAAGAAAGAAAGAAGAGATGGATTCATACGTTTCCCAAGGGTATTAGCACGTAAGTGAATGTAATGGATTCGACTGTAATTCGAACTTGACTCTCCGTTTCCACAATCATATCCACAAACCATTACTCTTCCATGCCTCCTAATAAGCACACATAATCATAAGAAAGAAAGAAGAGATGGATTCATACCTTTCCCAAGGGTATTAGCACGTACGTGAATGTAATGGATTTGACTGGAATTCGAACTCGGCTCTCCGATTCCTCAAACCGAGCCACAATCCATTACTCTTCCATGCCTCCTAATAAGCACACATAATCATAAGAAAGAAAGAAAAGATGGATTCATATTTTTCCAAGGCTTTTAGCACGTAAGTGAATGTAATGGATTCGACTGGAATTCGAACTCGGCTCTCCGATTCCTCAATCAGTGCCACAATCCATTACTCTTCCATGCCTCCTAATAAGCACATACAATCATGGGAAAGAAAGAAAAGATGGATTCATACCTTTCCCAAGGGTATTAGCACGTAAGTGAATGTAATGCATTCGGCTGCAATTCGAACTCGGCTCTCCGATTCCTCAATCCGAGCCACAATCCATTACTCTTCCATGCCTCCTAATAAGCACACATAATCATAAGAAAGAAAGAAGAGATGGATTCATACGTTTCCCAAGGGTATTAGCACGTAAGTGAATGTAATGGATTCGACTGGAATTCGAACTCGGTTCTCCGATTCCTCAATCCGAGCCACAATCCATTACTCTTCCATGCCTCCTAATAAGCACACATAATCATCAGAAAGAAAGAAGAGATGGATTCATACCTTTCCCAAGTTTTTTAGCACGTAAGTGAATGTAATGGATTCGACTGGAATTCGAACTCGGCTCTCCGATTCCTCAATCCGAGCCACAATCCATTACTCTTCCATGCCTCCTAATAAGCACACATAATCATAAGAAAGAAAGAAAAGATGGATTCATATTTTTCCAAGGCTTTATCACGTAAGTGAATGTAATGGATTCGACTGGAATTCGAACTCGGCTCTCCGATTCCTCAATCAGTGCCACAATCCATTACTCTTCCATGCCTCCTAATAAGCACACATAATCATAAGAAAGTAAGAAGAGATGGATTCATACCTTTCCCAAGGGTATTAGCACGTAAGTGAATGTAATGGATTCGACTGGAATTCGAACTCAGCTCTCCGATTCCTCAATCCGAGCCACAATCCATTACTCTTCCATGCCTCCTAATAAGCACACATAATCATAAGAAAGAAAGAAGAGATGGATTCATACGTTTCCCAAGGGTATTAGCACGTAAGTGAATGTAATGGATTCGACTGGAATTCGAACTCGGCTCTCCGATTCCTCAATCCGAGCCACAATCCATTACTCTTCCATGCCTCCTAATAAGCCCACATAATCATAAGAAAGAAAGAAGAGATGGATTCATACCTTTCCCAAGGTTTTGAGCACGTAAGTGAATGTAATGGAGTCGGCTGTAATTCGAACTTGACTCTCCGTTTCCACAATCCTATCCACAATCCATTACTCTTCCATGCCTCCTAATAAGCACACATAATCATAAGAAAGAAAGAAAAGATGGATTCATACTTTTCCCAAGTGTATTAGCACGTAAGTGAATGTAATGGATTCGACTGGAATTCGTACTCGGCTCTCCGATTCCTCAATCAGAGCCACAATCCCTTACTCTTCCATGCCTCCTAATAAGCACACATAATCATAAGAAAGAAAGAAAAGTTGGATTCATACCTTTCCCAAGGGTATTAGCACGTAAGTGAATGTAATGGATTCGACTGGAATTCGAACTCGGTTCTCTGATTCCTCAATCCGAGCCACAATCCATTACTCTTCCATGCCCCCTAATAAGCACACATGATCATAAGAAAGAAAGAAGAGATGGATTCATACCTTTCCCAAGGGTATTAGCACGTAAGTGAATGTAATGGATTCGACTGGAATTCGAACTCGGCTCTCCGATTCCTCAATCCGAGCCACAATCCATTACTCTTCCATGCCTCCTAATAAGCACACATAATCATAAGAAAGAAAGAAGAGATGCATTCATACCTTTCCCAATGGTATTAGCACGTAAGTGAATGTAATGGATTCGACTGGAATTCGAACTTTGCTCTCCGATTCCTCAATCCGAGCCACAATCCATTACTTTTCCATGCCTCCTAATAAGCACACATAATCATAAGAAAGAAAGAAGAGATGGATTCATACCTTTCCCAAGGTTTTGAGCACGTAAGTGAATGTAATGGATTCGACTGGAATTCGAACTCGGCTCTCCGATTCCTCAATCCGAGCCACAATCCATTACTCTTCCATGCCTCCTAATAAGCACACATAATCATAAGAAAGAAAGAAGAGATGGATTCATACCTTTCCCAAGGGTATTAGCACGTAAGTGAATGTAATGGATTCGACTGGAATTCGAACTCGGCTCTCCGATTCCTCAATCCGAGCCACAATCCATTACTCTTCCATGCCTCCTAATAAGCACACATAATCATAAGAAAGAAAGAAGAGATGGATTCATACCTTTCCCAAGGGTATTAGCACGTACGTGAATGTAATGGATTCGACTGGAATTCGAACTCGGCTCTCCGATTCCTCAATCCGCGCCACAATCCATTACTCTTCCATGCCTCCTAATAAGCACACATAATCATAAGAATGAAAGAAGAGATGGATTCATACCTTTCCCAAGAGTATTAGCACGTACGTGAATGTAATGGATTCGACTGGAATTCGAACTCGGCTCTCTGATTCCTCAATCCGTGCCACAATCCATTACTCTTCCATGCCTCCTAATAAGCACACATAATCATAAGAAAGAAAGAAGAGATGGATTCATACCTTTCCCAAGGGTATTAGCACGTAAGTGAATGTAATGGATTCGACTGGAATTCGAACTCGGCTCTCCGATTCCTCAATCCGAGCCACAATCCATTACTCTTCCATGCCTCCTAATAAGCACACATAATCATAAGAAAGAAAGAAGAGATGGATTCATGCCTTTCCCAAGGGTATTAGCACGTAAGTGAATGTAATGGAGTCGGCTGTAATTCGAACTTGACTCTCCGTTTCCACAATCCTATCCACAATCCATTACTCTTCCATGCCTCCTAATAAGCACACATAATCATAAGAAAGAAAGAAAAGATGGATTCATACTTTTCCCAAGTGTATTAGCACGTAAGTGAATGTAATGGATTCGACTGGAATTCGTACTCGGCTCTCCGATTCCTCAATCAGAGCCACAATCCCTTACTCTTCCATGCCTCCTAATAAGCACACATAATCATAAGAAAGAAAGAAAAGTTGGATTCATACCTTTCCCAAGGGTATTAGCACGTAAGTGAATGTAATGGATTCGACTGGAATTCGAACTCGGTTCTCTGATTCCTCAATCCGAGCCACAATCCATTACTCTTCCATGCCCCCTAATAAGCACACATGATCATAAGAAAGAAAGAAGAGATGGATTCATACCTTTCCCAAGGGTATTAGCACGTAAGTGAATGTAATGGATTCGACTGGAATTCGAACTCGGCTCTCCGATTCCTCAATCCGAGCCACAATCCATTACTCTTCCATGCCTCCTAATAAGCACACATAATCATAAGAAAGAAAGAAGAGATGCATTCATACCTTTCCCAATGGTATTAGCACGTAAGTGAATGTAATGGATTCGACTGGAATTCGAACTTTGCTCTCCGATTCCTCAATCCGAGCCACAATCCATTACTTTTCCATGCCTCCTAATAAGCACACATAATCATAAGAAAGAAAGAAGAGATGGATTCATACCTTTCCCAAGGGTATTTGCACGTAAGTGAATGTAATGGATTCGACTGGAATTCGAACTCGGCTCTCTGATTCATCAATCCGAGCCGCTATCCATTACTCTTCCATGCCTCCTAATAAGCACACATAATCATAAGAAAGAAAGAATAGATGGATTTATACCTTTCCCAAGGTTATTTGCACGTAAGTGAATGTAATGGATTCGTTTGGATTTCGAACTCGGCTCTCTGATTCCTCAATCCGAGCCGCTTTCCATTACTCAATCATGCCTCAATAAAAATTAAGGAAGACAAAATTCCCAGCCATACATACCTGGAAGTAAAAAAATATTACCAGTAATAATTTTTTCTAAAAGAAATTACTAATGCCTCTTCAAAAAATTAAATTTCGCCATTAAATGACCCATCAAGAGTTGATATGCCGCTAAACAAACAAAAATAAAATTAAAAAAAAAACAGCTGCGATCTCTGTGTCTATTTTGCCTGACAAAGATATTACAAAACGAAAATGCTGACCTAATAACTCGAGTCATTTTCCTTAATAGCCGCATCGCATCACGACACGTGACGTGTATAGCGTCCAAGTCGTTCAGAAATATCTAAACTATCAGCCATATACAACAGCTTTTCCAGGTCAGTGATTAAAAATGGATTCAAGCGTACCTCTGGGTCTTTAAAATTGGCGCTACAGAATCACGAAGAACTTAACTAGGTACTTCCAATTTAGGCCATTTTAGCGTTTTTTTTAGTTGTTTTTTTTTTTGTCAGTTGAAAGACACATTAATTTCGAAATTCTTGTAAAAATTAACTACTTGTTGGTTTTTAATGAGAACTTCAGAACTTATTCAGAAATGAATGAACTTATTTTAAAAATGTTTGTCTCTTTGAAAGTCATGGTATAAATATTTTTTTTATATCTGTTACCCCCCTCGAACTTAATTTTATGAAAACTCAAAAAAATTTTATTTGCAACCTGAATTTTTTTTTTTAATTAAATGCACAAAACTCTGAAAAATCTAAATCATCCATTTTTTTTGTTAAAAAAATGTCCAAAATTGTCCAAACTTTTACCGCAATTGTAAAAATACAAAACCCAATAAAACTAAGACAATATTTAATTAAGAAAGTTTTTAATGGCTTTTCTGAATAATATGTACGAAGGTAATTATTATCTGAAAGAAAAACATTTTTTTGATGAACAATGAATTTTTACATTAATTTTTTTTTTTCAATTTTAAATACACAATATGACAAAAGGTTGTTATATATTCATACATTAAGTTCTTTCTGCAACCTTATGGAAATGATATATTATGTTCTCTACTTTTTAAAGATCATAAATTTGAAAGCTTATTAAAATCTGACAACCAATGATATTTTTAAAATAATTTTTGATATTCCAAAATTGTATTTAAAATCGTCTTCAACGAAAGTATGGATGCACGCCTTGAAATAATGTCACGTCAGTAGTTTCTTTTGATAGAAGCACGTTTGTTTTTTTTACTTCAGAAATGGCTTTGATTCGTTCAGTAACTACAAAACAACGCTTGTCAAGTTTTATGAATATCGTCGTATTATTTTCATTTTTTTTCTTTTTCTATTCAAATATAATCGAATAGTGGGATAAAAGAAAATATCGACTATTTACAATTACAAAAAAAAAAAAAAAACGCCCTTGGAAGTCCACCCAAATTTTCAAGTTTGAAATCGAATGCATAAATTCATTGTACATTACTTTGGAATTATTATCCACACGACAAATTATCAATTAAAACCATTTTTGGAGTTTAAATTTTCTGGAGTTAGCTCGCTACTACTAAATACTTGTTGAGTCAAAACAAAACCAACATAGCATGTTAATTTTATTAATAAATAAAATAAAACTCATATTACTGCCATATCATAATTATTAATAAATAGAAAAAAAATCTGCCTTAATAAAAAGAAATAAAATCTCATTTCATTAAGTTAACCCGTTTCAATTAATGGTGTTTCATGTAATTTTTATATTCTCAGAAAAATATTTCATGACTGAAATAATAAACCTCAATTTAAAAAAATGTATTTTTTTTACTGTTTTATTTTTACTTGTAAAATTTGATTTTCTTTCATAATTTAAATGTTATTTTCAGTGCAGAATTCTTCCTCAAACGTAAGGTAAAAAAAAAAAGTTTGAAAGTGAATTTTTTTTTTAAATCTACTAACCAGATTCACTTAAAATTAGAACGAATTATATCACTTCTGCGCTACCGTCCAATAAATTCCCGTGCCGTAAGTTGTCAATATATTGACGTACATCAATTAACGCCTGTCAAAATAGACCACCTCGGTTGGAAATATCTCTCTTAAAAACTTTTCTGCTAAAAATGTAAGTAATGTTTCTTTCAAATTACATTAAGTATACTTTAATCATTCTAAATTTCCTAAGATAACAAAAGAAAAAGGTGTAATTGATTTTTCATGATTTTTTAACTAACAAACTATGATCTTTCCGACAGAAATGTCGATAAGTTCGATTTTACGAAATTTTTTGACTCGAAAAAAAACAAGATTTTTTAATAAAATTTTTAACATTTATAGGAAGGATTAAAAAATCTGAAAAAATATTCAGAAAATACTTTGGTGTTTCCTCTTTAATAACAACATAAATATTTAAACGTTAAAAATTGTTTTATCAATTTGGGGACCTTTTTTAATCAAGGTATACCACTTTTTAGCGAAATATTGGACATACCTAAACTTAACCAACTAACACTATACACAACATTCGATAACTTCCAGCAGCTTCAACAACTAAAATGTGTAGCATATGAACGCGAAGAGAAATGAATGATGTTGATTTTCCACATCACTTTAAACAAAAGTTTAGGAAGGAAAACACCATACTCAAAAGAGCGATAACAATTAGTGGACTGGATAAAGTTATTTTCTTAAAGCTGTTTTAATAAACACATTTGATAAATTTCAACCGACAGTTGACAGTTCAGTAAAATGTTTCCTTATAAGGAAACGGCTATTCTCACCATAATCATCACCAACGTATGTCACGTGTTGTACATCGACGCGTAAAAATTCATGGGTTGAAGTCTAATATCATGTAGGGTCTCCTTTGGTTCGTCGAAATCGAGCACTTCGATGTGATAAACGGTCAGAAAACCTCTGAAGAGATATTGAGCCATATCGTCTCGATAGCTGCCCACAACTCATTGATATATGTAGATGCTGAATATTTCGTGTAATCACGGCTCTCCACTACGTCCCATAAATGCTCAAGTTGGATAAAGACGGGCGAATTTGATGGCCACAAAATTTGTCGAACGTTTTCAGAATGTTCCATAAACCAATTCTGGGCAAACGATGACAGGATGCATTATCTTGCTGGAATAGCAGATTGTTTGGGATTGTTTGCGGGTGGGACCCATGAGATCAACGCAGGCGTCCCCCAAGGTTCGTTTCTCGGCTCAACCCTCTTCCTGCATTATATTAATAATGTGCAGAAAAGTATATTCTAATCTCATCTATGCAGATGCTACAATGGTATATGGGTGCACCTCCCAAATCTAGAATGCCTAGAGCCTAGCAGCTGACCTCTTACCCGACCTAGCTTTGACAAAATGGAAAGGATCACATTCAATGACGTTCAATCCTCACCGAGAAACCCATGAATTTTCTGTTTGTCATAGTGAATGGATTTTCTCTCTTGCCTTGAACGTCTATTTGGACAAGCTCACCTCAGATCTCAAGTGCAACAGAAATTCAATTCATAGCTAAAGATACAGAAACAAATGATCGGTTTTCGTACCTGACTACGGTGAGCCCTTGACTCCAACTGCTGTCCTCTATCCTTACAAGAGCCAGATCAGGTCAAGAATTAAATACTGTTGCAATATCCGGGTTGACTACCCAGTCTTCACTTTCCAGTCGCGATAAAGTCCAAAAATGTACACACAACCTTTTGGATGATGAATTGTTTTCTACTTTACAACCGTTTTCCCATAGACGAAATATCGCAAGCTTCTTGCTACTCTATTATTATTTCCATGGAAAATGTTCTGACGGGCTACATCCCATAGTTCCCCTAATTCTAACCCTCCCAGTTAATACCCGCTACGTCACGTCCATTTAGACAAACCACAAGCAGTAAGTTCCATTCTGATAGCTTCTCCCTAAGAACTGTTTCTTCGTGGAACAAAATCCCAGGAGGATGATTACTACAATCGTAAGCTCTTCGTTATCTTTCACTTATATCCACATAGACAGGCCCCCACGCTTAACGTAGCTTCCCTGTGATTTTTCTGTAAATATTTTCATGATAATTGTTCTGATAAACTTTCCTCTGTGGTACCTAGACTTTAAGAATTTAAACCCAATACTAGATTGGCAGCAAAGTTTCATCATTTTACAATTGAAATGGTTAGATCGAACCGTAAGTTCTATTCTAATAGTTACTTCTCTTGCACTTCTCACTTGTGGAACTATCTTTCAGCTTCTTGCTTTCCAGTCAACTCTGATCTACAAAAATTGAAATACAATGTCAATCATCATCTGCTGTTTTCTTAATTCCTCTTCTGTTATTGTTCCCGCTACTTAATGTTTCATTATTCCACCATATGTCTTAGTGGTTTTATTGTTTTACTTGGGGGGGATGATTTTTTTAAAATGAATTGTATGATAAAAGGCAAAAATGGAGAGAAATTCAAGTGATTTTGTTCAAATCAAAACAAAGAATCAAATCATGAGCTGCCGGAAAATCGGTGGTATATATGTACTAAGCCGTATAAGTGAGCGATTAATCAATATATTTATGAATCTTACATGATCAATGTTCTTGTTTAAAGCAAAAGAACCTTCAGGAAATTTGAATTCAATTCAACACCTTCGTGATCGAATACTTCAAAAGGATTTTTTTATAGCCATATTTGCAGGTCATTTATTTTTTGTTCAACCATAATCAAATTTCTGTTATTATCAGAACAAAAGATGTCACGTATCAAAATGGATCCAGCGATATAATTAATTTATTTGCATCTCAAGATGTTTCAGAATTGGAAGGGGATTCAATAGTTTATTCTTGATATGTTTCCATGCTCAGACCTCATACGAGATACAACACAGATGCTTTCACTAATATTAGATTCCCAAAAACAAAACAAAACTATTCCAGAGTTAATAACCGTAGACATTGAAGGTATTTTATTTTTAATTTTTCATAGTTTGACAAGATTCCCTCAAAGTGACAGAAAGCGTAAATTTACGCTGTAATCGCAAAAAACAATCTTTACCCCTCTGCACTTTATTATCTGATTATTTGCTATGCACTACGAACCGAACACAACCAAACAACACACACACATATTTATATATTCTCGAGTTTTTATCTTCTGTGAACAAATAAGGCGTGAATTTTGTTGAAACGCGTTTGCTTTCACATCAGTTAACCTTCATTGGTATGAACAGGAACACAAAACAAGTCACTTCAAATATAAATGACCCTGTACTTTAAGCTCAATCCATTTTCTAATATTTCCATTTGTAAATAATTTCGTTTCCTGATACTAAATTAACTGTTATTTACCTAAACTCAAAAGTCGATTTCACTGCACAAAACTTGTCAATCTCTATTAAAACAAAAATCGAAATATCTTAATTCAGTCTAGGTTGTTATCTTAACAAGCCTGTATTGTGAGAAATCGAGTAGGCGGAGATGTGCTGAGCCAGAAAATTAAATCACGTAGGTGGATTATGTTACACCAGCTTAAAGTTTATATATATATATATATATAAATATATATATATATATATTGACAGTATTTACATTAGTCGGACTATTGTCCTCATCTTTGTCGCCATATTTGTCACAACGTTTCGGCCGTTGTACGCTCCTTCTTCAGGTGGTTGGAATTTCGAACTGAACCCTTTATTTCGATCACTGGGGTAGACTGTTCTAGTTCCATGTTTGATGGATGTCAGTTATCAGTTATCTCCTGCTAATTAACCCTCTGAAAGTTCTCCACTGCCTTAACCGGGTATTGAACGCACACTCTTTGGGTCTGTCACTGGATCTAACCAACGCCTTTATTCACTGTGCCATGTGTCCTTGAGGACATCTGGGTATGAATTTCTGGGTATTATAAACCTAATTTTCAGCATCATTTTTTACCAGTACTCATATTGCAATTTTGCTGTTATCACTACATGTTTTTACCAGATCTCATATTGCAACTTTTTTGTTATCATTGCTTTTCTCTGGCACTCCTTATTACTGGTTCCCATATTGTATTTATTTCTATGCTTGGCCGACTCAGGAGATTTTTGTGGCCCAGCATATGTGCTGATTCCTTAAGTTTACGAATTTTCCAATGGTGTTCCCTGTCTATGATCTCAACATGATCCCACAGGGGACGGTGATCTCCCTTCTCTCTCCATATGTGGTCAGCCACGCCTGATTTTTCTACTTCCCCTCGCGTTACAGCTGTCTGGTGTTCTTGAAGCCTTACCTTGAGGGGGCGGCCTGTCTCTCCTCTATAATCCCTTCCGCAGATGTAGGATAGCCTGGTTGCATTGAAAAACAGGAATCTGAAATACTGACATCTGCAGGGAACTCGAAATTCTCGTAGTCATATTCAATAAAAGATGTCCTCGGCTTTATCTCATATCCAATAAAATATAGATAAAATATATTCAATAAAAGATGTCATCGGCTTTATGTCATATCCAATAAAATATAGATAAAATATATTCAATAAAAGATGTCATCGGCTTTATCTCATATCCAATAAAATATAGATAAAATATATTCAATAAAAGATGTCCTCGGCTTTATGTCATATCCAATAAAATATAGATAAAATATATTCAATAAAAGATGTCATCGGCTTTATCTCATATCCAATAAAATATAGATAAAATATATTCAATAAAAGATGTCCTCGGCTTTATGTCATATCCAATAAAATATAGATAAAATATATTCAATAAAAGATGTCATCGGCTTTATCTCATATCCAATAAAATATAGATAAAATATATTCAATAAAAGATGTCCTCGGCTTTATCTCATATCCAATAAAATATAGATAAAATATATTCAATAAAAGATGTCATCGGCTTTATCTCATATCCAATAAAATATAGATAAAATATATTCAATAAAAGATGTCCTCGGCTTTATGTCATATCCAATAAAATATAGATAAAATATATTCAATAAAAGATGTCATCGGCTTTATCTCATATCCAATAAAATATAGATAAAATATATTCAATAAAAGATGTCCTCGGCTTTATGTCATATCCAATAAAATATAGATAAAATATATTCAATAAAAGATGTCATCGGCTTTATCTCATATCCAATAAAATATAGATAAAATATATTCAATAAAAGATGTCCTCGGCTTTATGTCATATCCAATAAAATATAGATAAAATATATTCAATAAAAGATGTCATCGGCTTTATCTCATATCCAATAAAATATAGATAAAATATATTCAATAAAAGATGTCCTCAGCTTTATCTCATATCCAATAAAATATAGATAAAATATATTCAATAAAAGATGTCCTCGGCTTTATGTCATATCCAATAAAATATAGATAAAATATATTCAATAAAAGATGTCATCGGCTTTATCTCATATCCAATAAAATATAGATAAAATATATTCAATAAAAGATGTCCTCAGCTTTATCTCATATCCAATAAAATATAGATAAAATATATTCAATAAAAGATGTCCTCGGCTTTATGTCATATCCAATAAAATATAGATAAAATATATTCAATAAAAGATGTCCTCAGCTTTATCTCATATCCAATAAAATATAGGTAAAATATATTCAATAAAAGATGTCCTCGGCTTTATGTCATATCCAATAAAATATAGATAAAATATATTCAATAAAAGATGTCATCGGCTTTATCTCATATCCAATAAAATATAGATAAAATATATTCAATAAAAGATGTCCTCGGCTTTATGTCATATCCAATAAAATATAGATAAAATATATTCAATAAAAGATGTCATCGGCTTTATCTCATATCCAATAAAATATAGATAAAATATATTCAATAAAAGATGTCCTCAGCTTTATCTCATATCCAATAAAATATAGATAAAATATATTCAATAAAAGATGTCCTCGGCTTTATGTCATATCCAATAAAATATAGATAAAATATATTCAATAAAAGATGTCATCGGCTTTATCTCATATCCAATAAAATATAGATAAAATATATTCAATAAAAGATGTCCTCGGCTTTATGTCATATCCAATAAAATATAGATAAAATATATTCAATAAAAGATGTCATCGGCTTTATCTCATATCCAATAAAATATAGATAAAATATATTCAATAAAAGATGTCCTCGGCTTTATGTCATATCCAATAAAATATAGATAAAATATATTCAATAAAAGATGTCATCGGCTTTATCTCATATCCAATAAAATATAGATAAAATATATTCAATAAAAGATGTCCTCGGCTTTATCTCATATCCAATAAAATATAGATAAAATATATTCAATAAAAGATGTCCTCGGCTTTATGTCATATCCAATAAAATATAGATAAAATATATTCAATAAAAGATGTCATCGGCTTTATCTCATATCCAATAAAATATAGATAAAATATATTCAATAAAAGATGTCATCGGCTTTATCTCATATCCAATAAAATATAGATAAAATATATTCAATAAAAGATGTCCTCGGCTTTATCTCATATCCAATAAAATATAGATAAAATATATTCAATAAAAGATGTCCTCGGCTTTATGTCATATCCAATAAAATATAGATAAAATATATTCAATAAAAGATGTCATCGGCTTTATCTCATATCCAATAAAATATAGATAAAATATATTCAGTAAAAGATGTCATCGGCTTTATCTCATATCCAATAAAATATAGATAAAATATATTCAATAAAAGATGTCATCGGCTTTATCTCATATCCAATAAAATATAGATAAAATATATTCAATAAAAGATGTCCTCGGCTTTATGTCATATCCAATAAAATATAGATAAAATATATTCAATAAAAGATGTCATCGGCTTTATCTCATATCCAATAAAATATAGATAAAATATATTCAATAAAAGATGTCCTCGGCTTTATGTCATATCCAATAAAATATAGATAAAATATATTCAATAAAAGATGTCATCGGCTTTATCTCATATCCAATAAAATATAGATAAAATATATTCAATAAAAGATGTCCTCGGCTTTATCTCATATCCAATAAAATATAGATAAAATATATTCAATAAAAGATGTCCTCGGCTTTTTTGTCATATCCAATAAAATATAGATAAAATATATTCAATAAAAGATGTCATCGGCTTTATCTCATATCCAATAAAATATAGATAAAATATATTCAATAAAAGATGTCATCGGCTTTATCTCATATCCAATAAAATATAGATAAAATATATTCAATAAAAGATGTCATCGGCTTTATCTCATATCCAATAAAATATAGATAAAATATATTCAATAAAAGATGTCCTCGGCTTTATGTCATATCCAATAAAATATAGATAAAATATATTCAATAAAAGATGTCATCGGCTTTATCTCATATCCAATAAAATATAGATAAAATATATTCAATAAAAGATGTCCTCAGCTTTATCTCACATCCAATAAAATATAGATAAAATATATTCAATAAAAGATGTCATCGGCTTTATCTCATATCCAATAAAATATAGATAAAATATATTCAATAAAAGATGTCATCGGCTTTATCTCATATCCAATAAAATATAGATAAAATATATTCAATAAAAGATGTCATCGGCTTTATCTCATATCCAATAAAATATAGATAAAATATATTCAATAAAAGATGTCATCGGCTTTATCTCATATCCAATAAAATATAGATAAAATATATTCAATAAAAGATGTCCTCAGCTTTATCTCATATCCAATAAAATATAGATAAAATATATTCAATAAAAGATGTCCTCGGCTTTATGTCATATCCAATAAAATATAGATAAAATATATTCAATAAAAGATGTCATCGGCTTTATCTCATATCCAATAAAATATAGATAAAATATATTCAATAAAAGATGTCCTCGGCTTTATGTCATATCCAATAAAATATAGATAAAATATATTCAATAAAAGATGTCATCGGCTTTATCTCATATCCAATAAAATATAGATAAAATATATTCAATAAAAGATGTCCTCAGCTTTATCACATATCCAATAAAATATAGATAAAATATATTCAATAAAAGATGTCCTCGGCTTTATCTCATATCCAATAAAATATAGATAAAATATATTCAATAAAAGATGTCATCGGCTTTATCTCATATCCAATAAAATATAGATAAAATATATTCAATAAAAGATGTCATCGGCTTTATCTCATATCCAATAAAATATAGATAAAATATATTCAATAAAAGATGTCCTCAGCTTTATCTCATATCCAATAAAATATAGATAAAATATATTCAATAAAAGATGTCCTCGGCTTTATGTCATATCCAATAAAATATAGATAAAATATATTCAATAAAAGATGTCATCGGCTTTATCTCATATCCAATAAAATATAGATAAAATATATTCAATAAAAGATGTCCTCGGCTTTATGTCATATCCAATAAAATATAGATAAAATATATTCAATAAAAGATGTCATCGGCTTTATCTCATATCCAATAAAATATAGATAAAATATATTCAATAAAAGATGTCCTCAGCTTTATCTCATATCCAATAAAATATAGATAAAATATATTCAATAAAAGATGTCCACGGCTTTATGTCATATCCAATAAAATATAGATAAAATATATTCAATAAAAGATGTCCTCAGCTTTATCTCATATCCAATAAAATATAGATAAAATATATTCAATAAAAGATGTCCTCGGCTTTATCTCATATCCAAGAATTTAATTTCTTCTTTACTGATCGCTTCTTTTATGATGAATGGTGTTGATGACTACATTCGCCTCCAACATGCAGGTTCAGGACAGGAAGATTCCAGTTTAAACAAAAGCTGCTCCTGTCCTCCATTCCCTATCGCCGTTTAGCTTTTCAAGAGTTGGTTGAAGGTGAAAGAATATCAGAGAAGAAAGAGCCGATGGCGTTAATTTCTTTAAGGTGAATTAGTTAATTAGAAAAAATAATTCAAGAAAAATAACTGCCTACCAAAAGGTATATGTACTTTTTAGTTTTAAATATCATGATTTTTCTGGATGTAAGTAATGGCTCTCCACAGATTCGCTTCCATTAATATCTACGAATTGCCATGACTTCTTAGGAAAGATAACGAAATGGTTTCCCATTAGCTTCGTCACGGGTTTTGAATTCAGAGTTTACTTCAAGATTGTTTGCCTTATCAAGGTTAAAGAGCCCTGTCTACCCTGCTATTTAATATATGTAAAAGTAAAGATAGATTCATGCCTTTTCCCAAAGCCATTAGTTCCAAGTAAATACAACAGCCACGATCAGAATTTGACCTCCCGAATTTATTTTCGTACCGATAGCCATTAAATCACCTGCACTATCATTATTTATTCATTAGCTATTCATTCGTTTCCGTGTTTTTAATTTTCCTATCGACTTATACAGTGCTGTTCGATAAAAGTCACTCACCTGATTTTTTTACTTAAATTTTTTTTTGCCTATTGTTTTTTGGGTCAAACTAATTTTTAATCTTACTAATATAAAGACCCCTTCCCGACCACCTAGTAAAAAAGTTTACTCACCCTAAGGTATTCTATTGATAATTATAATTTTGGATATAAATGAGATTTAAGGAAAAACTCACTTATTTCTTGCAACTAGTAATCAATAGAAACATAACCGAACAGCTTTGAATAAAGAATAATAGAGGTATAATTTATTTATAATAGGTAATATAGTTCGAAATATTTAATAATCTATGGGTCCTCCTTTATTTTGAATAAACTTTTCAACCCTTTTTGGCATTGACTTCATTAGGTTCTGACAAATCTCATCTCCAAACATTGAATTCCATTCGGATATGAAATTCACAATCAAATCCTCTTTGTTCCTCAACTGCTTTCTCGAGAGCCTGTACTTTATAACGCTCCATAAGTTTCCTATGGGGTTGAGGTCAGGAGATTGGGGCGGCAATGTCATAACACTCACTTGCTTCTCATCAAAGTATTCCTTCATCAATTTTGATTTGTGACAGGGAGAATTATTCTGCATAAAAATGAGCTTGGTGGGGTCGATTTGCACCCTTTCAGCAGAAGGGAGCAGACAAGACTCTAAAATTCTCTTGTACTATTCGCTCCTGAGTGTCTTTTCAATAGGTTTTAAGAAACCAGTTCCATGAAAAGAAAAGCATCCCCAGAACATTATACTAAACGGATGCTTGACAGTACTTACTGCTAAATTCAAAGAGCTTTCAAAGCTTCTTCTTCGGATTTTAGATCGCTTATCCTTTGAATTTAGCTCAACTTTCGTTTCATCGGAGAAGAGAACATTTAGTAAAAAAAAAAAATCAGGTGAGTCACTTTTATCTGTATATCAATAATTGCATAGAATAATGATGAAGAAAGCATTTCTTTTAGGCAAGCAATATTTATTTTTAAACATTATCTCCTTCCTTGTTATTGCACTTGATCTCTCTCCATTGCATAACACATTGCCAGCTGGGTTTATTTTTCTCTGGTTCCGCTCCACAGGAATGTCAGTCGTCATCTATCTGTTTGGTGCGTGTCTGCCAAGTTTTGTTAGTCGCCTGTTCGCTTGTTCGGTCCGTCCGTGACACTTTCGATTGAGCTGAATCGAAGGTTGATCAGCCGAACATCAGGCTGGCTGGTAACTAGAGGTCACGCATAGAAATATCGATCCTGGATTGAGGAGTCAGTCGAGAAAGTAGCGATTCGAAAAATCAAAATGACTTGCGCTCTGCAAGAGTCAAAATCGGTATTGACTGTAGATGCCGAGGCCACGCCACTGCTATACTCCAGCCTAAAAATACTCTCCAAGACCCGTTTATATATATATATATATATATATATATATATATATATATATATATATATATATATATAAAGACCTTTGAATACTTCTGCCTTCCACTGAGATGTATTCATCTTATAACGTTTACAAATCTTTCAGAACGGTGACACCTGTTTATTGCGCTGATTCATATTTTGAGAAAGTAAATGTGGCTTACGAATGTAAATAACAAGAAATGTAAAGTCAAAATAGTTTAAATGACATTTTTACTTACCTTTTCTAATGGATAGCGCCTTGGATTGAAGAATCGGAGAGCCGAGTTCGAATTCCAATCGAATCCATTACATTCACCTTACATGCTAATACCCTTGGGAAAAGTGTGAATCTTCTTCTTCTCCCTCCAGCTATGGGTAAATAGAAGGACGGACTGGGTTCTATAGCCTTGGATTGCAACTGGTCTAGGAGAAGGACAACTCTGAATTCCAAACCTGCGGAGGGTCGTTTGGGGACCCTGTGGCACGTTGTGAACCAGGTCTCTGTATTCGGCCCTTCAAAAAGTGTGGATGGTCCTGCACGAAACCTTCACCACTATAATCAAATCTCATGTGCTGTTGTCAGGCTGTCGGTTTCCTAGGAACTGATCTGCTTGACCCTCATACGTCGAATTTGACGGGAGAGTTGTATATATATATATATATATTTAAAGTTTATATATATCTATATCTATATATATATATTGTTTGATATATTATCAGCTTTTCCTCAAATAAGACTAATAATCAATGTGTTAACAATTACGCAAAATATATTTTATTGCCTTAGCAAAACCAAAAGTGTGTGAGGAGAAAGATCCACTCAGACAGTTTATTCCCAGGAACTGTTACTTCACTCCCGCTTGGATGCTTTCCCGAACACTACAATCTTAACCTCTTCAACTCTACGGTTAATACGTTCGTATCCAATAATTAATTCAGTAAGCCTCTGCCTTGAGTGGATCTTCGGCCTTGTATTAGGTGAACATTTAATATAACATTCATCATTTATCGAAATATCAAAATTCAGATTCTGTATAATTGATTAAATACTTTCATAACTTCAACTGCTTGAAGGTTGGAGAGTCAGTAACCCTCTGCCTTTAGTGGCTCTTGGGCCTTGTATTAGGTGAACATTTAATATAAATAAAAAATATCGAAATACAAAAATTCCTAGTTTGTATATTGATTGAATATTTTCAGCAGTTCTACCCAGAACTTCAACCATTTAAAGGCTATTGAGTCTGTAGAAGAATGGTCAATTGTTGATGGGATATGTTTAACGAGAGAAATCGTGGATGTCTATTAGTTTCTTTAAACAAGAGAGAAAAGATTAATATACAAACAATTACGTACAATTAACAAACATATTTTATTGCCTAAGCAAACTATATAGAAAGAATACAAAAGGTTTGTGTGTGTGCGCGCGTGCGTGTGTATGTGTGTGTGTGTTCTTTCTCGTATGTATGTGTGCAAATTTCATATGAAAGTTTGTGATAGACTTTTATTTACAAAGAGGCCTTAGATATGCTTGCGTCGAATCAAGTAATCTTTTAAACTACTCACTTATTTTTCTAGGTAAACATTTGCGGCATTAGATTATCTGAATATAACTTAATCAGGGTTTTTTTTTCATTTTTTTTAAAAAAAACAACTAAAATATATACTTATACTTTTTATACTCTCTATCTGACCATTATTGGTGATGGGCTTATACTCTCTACCCGGTCCTTATTAGTGATGGGCTTATACTCTCTATTTGGTCATTATTGCTGACGGGCTTATCATCTATTATTTTCATGATACTGTGCTGATAGCAGACATGGAAACAAAACTACAAAACCTCCTACAGAAGGTAGTGAAGTATGTTGTGTACTATTCTATGTTGTGTTCAATACGATTCCCAGTTACGTTCACTGGGGGCCATAAGAAGAATTAACTTTTTCTTATCTCTAATGTATCCTATGTATAAAAGAGATGGACGAGGATGAGACATTTACAACATTTTCTTATGTGCTTTGGCAATACCTTCTAGCGTTAGTTAGTAGAAGCTCTTTGGTAGACAAGTGGGGTAATCCGCCATATCTACTTGCTCTTGCTGGTTTCTGTCATTAGCTAAGTCAGAGGTACTCAACCGGGGTCCATATGGACATGAGGGTCCATGTAACATTACTGGAGGTCCACACAAAAAATAGCAAATTGGACGTCCATGGTAATATTTTACTGGTTCATAGAGCAATTTCACTTCAAAACGGTGGTTACAACTGAGAATTGGAATTTCGTCAGTAATATACGCCATGTTAAAATACTACAAACAAGAAAACAACAATAAAACCAGCAGAAAACGAGATCAAACGATATTTTAATTGTAAAAGTTCAATAAAAACCGAGAAAGATATATAAAAGAAGGACTATATATATATAGAACAGAATTCCTCTTTTTCACTTAAGATAAAGTCTCTTTCTTGGGAGCGCGTTTTCGCAGCATCGCCCGCACGGTGCCAACGTGACGACAACGTGACGCCAACGTAACCGAATCCCAAAAAAGGGAACGCTGACTTTAGAATTTCAGTTGTTCTATTTCTGACTAGTCTTGTGTCTATCGTCTCTTCATGTTGACTTAAATATCGTCTAATCCTAAGTATGTTTCTAATAACCATGTCCTGAAGATGGTCTACTAGACCGAAACGTCTGACGTCAACAGTAAAACAACATTAAAACAGTAAACTTGCATATTCGGATTTTGTTTTGTCTTTTCCATATTTTTCATCATATATATATATATATATATATATATATATATATATATATATATATATATATATATATAAAGGAAAATTATATAAAGATTATAATTCATTATATAAATTAATTTAATTTATAATATTTATTTTAAATAAATTAATTTAAGTTATAATATTAATTTTAAATATTAATATATTAATGTAAATTAGTTAATTTAACATATAAAATAATATTAAAATAAAAATATTCAAAAGAGGGCGCCATTCAAATGAAAAGAGAACGTTCTGACTGCCACTGGTAGTGCAGCAAATGAATACCCTGGGGAGCTACTAGAATTAGGTTGTAACCAACATGTGTCCCTAAAGGAAGCGTCTACCAAACTTTTATATCAGGGATTCTCAACTGGGGTCCATATACACCCCCACACAAAAATAGCAAATTGGTGGCCCACGGTAATATTTTAGTGGTCCATAGAGCAATTTCACTTCGGAATGGTTGTTACGACTGAGAATTGGAATTTCTACAGTAATATACGCCATGTTAAAATACTACAAATAAGAAAACACACAGAAAAACGAAATCAATCGATGTAGATTAGCTTCCATATTACTCATCCGGATAAATTGATTGTAAAAGTTGAACAAAAATCGAGAAGGATATACAAAGGGAGGATCATATATATATATATATATATATATATATATATATATATATATATATATATATATATATATATATATGGGTTCAGTTCGACTATATATATATATATATATATATAGTTCGATAGTTCAGTTCGATATATATATATATATATATATATATATATATATATATATATATATATATATATATGTACACAGGAAAATCATAAAGGGTGTTTCAGTAACTTAGACCGATTTTAAATGTGAATTAAGTTTAAGTGTCTAAAGATTTTTCTTTTTCTTTCAGATTTGACAGACATTTAGGCAATACTATTTTTCACACATCATTCCCATGACTGATCCAACAGAGAAATAAATTAATTTTCACAAATAACACTGATTTATTTACTACTGACTTAAATCCGTCTTAATGAAACACCCTTATATATAATCTGTCTTAATAAAACAACTTTTATGAAGAAATATAGTCATAAAGTGTGCTATATTTATTGGATAAAAGGTGTTTTAATATAAAAGTGAACATAGAAGGCAACACTTCGAGGCGACAGTCTGTTTCATGCTAGATGCAATCGTCAGGTGGCCTGACGATTGCATCTAGCATGAAACAGACTGTCGCCTCTAAGTGTTGACTTCTATGTTCACTTTTATATTAAAACACCTTTTATAAAGAATATAATTTATTATATAAAGTAATTTAATATATTAATAATAGATAATAATATTAATTTTAAATATTAATAAAATAAAATATTAATATAAATTAATTGCTATAAAATATTGAAGAAAGTAAAATATTAATAAAAAAATTTAATTTAATATATATTAATTATATAAAGATTATATGTAAAGGAAGGATTAAGAATATTAACCCCTTCAGCAGCACGGACAATATCCGGCAAAACCTTCCATTCCGAGGGTCTTAGAATTCCATAAAATTTTGTTGTTAAATACAAGTTTATTTTCACTATTTACATTATTCGGACTATTGTCCTCATCTTTGTCGCCATATTTATTACAACGTTTCGGACGTTGTATGCTCCGGCCTTCTTCAGGTGGTTGAAATGTCGAACTGAACCCATTATTTCGCTCACTTGGGTAGACTGTTCTAGTTCCACGTGCCATATTTTTAATAAAGGGTTCAGTTCGACATTTCAACCACCTAAAGAAGGCCAGAGCGTACAGCGGCCGAAACGTTGTAATAAATATGGCGACAAAGATGAGAACAATAGTCCGAATGACGTAAATAGTGTACATGATACCTCATCTCAGAAATATAGACAAGTTTATTTTCATAAAATTAGTTTTATTTGTAATATAAAGCATATGTATTCACTATATTTATAATACAATTTCTAAACTTATCAATTAATAACAAATAAAAAATATATGTATGTCCACCAAAAAAATTAAGAATTACAAATGGTCCCTGGGTAAAAAACTGTTGAGAACAAATGAGCTGACTCAGCAAATATTTCTGATTGGTTTCTGGCTATTTGCCTCGAACTGCCCAGTCCTTCATTTCTTGTTTCTTGTTGTTTGCCTCGAGCTGCCCAGTCCTTCATTTCTTGTTTCTGGCTATTTGCCTCGAACTGCCCAGTCCTTCATTTCTAGTTTCTTGCTATTTGCCTCGAACTGCCCAGCCCTTCATTTCTTGTTTCTGGCTATTTGCCTCGAACTGCCCAGTCCTTCATTTCTTGTTTCTGGCTATTTGCCTCGAACTGCCCAGTCCTTCATTTCTTGTTTCTTGCTATTTGCCTCGAAGTGCCCAGTCCTTGATTTCTTGTTTCTGGCTATTTGCCTCGAACTGCCCAGTCCTTCATTTCTTGTTTCTGGCTATTTGCCTCGAACTGCCCAGTCCTTCATTTCTTGTTTCTGGCTATTTGCCTCGAACTGCCCAGCCCTTCATTTCTTGTTTCTGGCTATTTGCCTCGAACTGCCCAGTCATTCATTTCTTGTTTCTGGCTATTTGCCTCGAACTGCCCAGTCCTTCATTTCTTGTTTCTTGCTATTTGCCTCGAACTGCCCAGTCCTTCATTTCTTGTTTCTGGCTATTTGCCTCGAACTGCCCAGTCCTTCATTTCTTGTTTCTGGCTATTTGCCTCGAACTGCCCAGTCCTTCATTTCTTGTTTCTGGCTATTTGCCTCGAACTGCCCAGCCCTTCATTTCTTGTTTCTGGCTATTTGCCTCGAACTGCCCAGTCCTTCATTTCTTGTTTCTGGCTATTTGCCTCGAACTGCCCAGTCCTTCATTTCTTGTTTCTTGCTATTTGCCTCGAACTGCCCAGTCCTTCATTTCTTGTTTCTGGCTATTTGCCTCGAACTGCCCAGTCCTTCATTTCTTGATTCTTGCTATTTGCCTCGAACTGCCCAGCCCTTCATTTCTTGTTTCTGGCTATTTGCCTCGAACTGCCCAGTCCTTCATTTCTTGTTTCTTGCTATTTGCCTCGAACTGCCCAGTCCTTCATTTCTTGTTTCTGGCTATTTGCCTCGAACTTCCCAGTCCTTCATTTCTTGTTTCTTGCTATTTGCCTCGAACTGCCCAGTCCTTCATTTCTTGTTTCTGGCTATTTGCCTCGAACTGCCCAGTCCTTCATTTCTTGTATCTGGCTATTTGCCTCGAACTGCCCAGCCCTTCATTTCTTATTTCTGGCTATTTGCCTCGAACTGCCCAGTCCTTGATTTCTTGTTTCTGGCTATTTGCCTCGAACTGCCCAGTCCTTCATTTCTTGTTTCTTGCTATTTACCTCGAACTGCCCAGCCCTTCATTTCTTGTTTCTTGCTATTTGCCTCGAACTGCCCAGTCCTTCATTTCTTGTTTCTGGCTATTTGCCTCGAACTGCCCAGTCCT
The DNA here is from genome assembly GCA_964036315.1 of Acanthosepion esculentum. Classification (NCBI taxonomy): domain Eukaryota; kingdom Metazoa; phylum Mollusca; class Cephalopoda; order Sepiida; family Sepiidae; genus Acanthosepion; species Acanthosepion esculentum. The sequence goes on from OZ038481.1 coordinate 5,800,934, forward strand.
TCATTTCTTGTTACTTGCTATTTGCCTCGAACTGCCCAGCACTTCATTTCTTGTTTCTGGCTATTTGCCTCGAACTGCCCAGTCCTTCATTTCTTGTTTCTTGCTATTTGCCTCGAACTGCCCAGTCCTTCATTTCTTGTTTCTGGCTATTGGCCTCGAACTGCACAGTCCTTCATTTCTTGTGTCTTGCTATTTGCCTCGAACTGCCCAGTCCTTCATTTCTTGTTTCTGGCTATTTGCCTCGAACTGCCCAGTCCTTCATTTCTTGTTTCTTGCTATTGCATCGAACTGCCCAGCCCTTCATTTCTTGTTTCTGGCTATTTGCCTCGAACTGCCCAGTCCTTCATTTCTTGTTTCTTGCTATTTGCCTCGAACTGCCCAGTCCTTCATTTCTTGTTTCTGGCTATTTGACTCGAACTGCTCAGTCCTTCATTTCTTGTTTCTTGCTATTTGCCTCGAACTGCCCAGTCCTTCATTTCTTGTTTCTGGATATTTGCCTCGAACTGCCCAGTCCTTCATTTCTTGTTTCTGGCTATTTACCTCGAACTGCCCAGTCCTTCATTTCTTGTTTCTGGCTATTTGCCTCTAACTGCCCAGTCCTTCATTTCTTGTTTCTTGCTATTTGCCTCGAACTGCCCAGTCCTTCATTTCTTGTATCTGGCTATTTGCCTCGAACTGCCCAGCCCTTCATTTCTTGTTTCTGGCTATTTGCCTCGAACTGCCCAGTCCTTCATTTCTTGTTTCTGGCTATTTGCTTCGAACTGCCCAGTCCTTCATTTCTTGTTTCTTGCTATTTGCCTCGAACTGCCCAGCCCTTCATTTCTTGTTTCTGGCTATTTGCCTCGAACTGCCCAGTCCTTCATTTCTTGTTTCTTGCTATTTGCCTCGAACTGCCCAGTCCTTCATTTCTTGTTTCTTGCTATTTGCCTCGAACTGCCCAGTCCTTCATTTCTTGTTTCTGGCTATTTGCCTCGAACTGCCCAGCCCTTCATTTCTTGTTTCTGGCTATTTGCCTCGAACTGCCCAGTCCTTCATTTCTTGTTTCTTGCTATTTGCCTCGAACTGCCCAGTCCTTCATTTCTTGTTTCTTGCTATTTGCGTCGAACTGCCCAGTCCTTCATTTCTTGTTTCTGGCTATTTGCCTCGAACTGCCCAGCCCTTCATTTCTTGTTTCTGGCTATTTGCCTCGAACTGCCCAGTCCTTCATTTCTTGTTTCTGGCTATTTGCCTCGAACTGCCCAGTCCTTCATTTCTTGTTTCTTGCTATTTGCCTCGAACTGCCCAGTCCTTCATTTCTTGTTTCTTGCTATTTGCCTCGAACTGCCCAGTCCTTCATTTCTTGTTTCTGGCTATTTGCCTCGAACTGCCCAGTCCTTCATTTCTTGTATCTGGCTATTTGCCTCGAACTGCCCAGCCCTTCATTTCTTGTTTCTGGCTATTTGCCTCGAACTGCCCAGTCCTTGATTTCTTGTTTCTGGCTATTTGCCTCGAACTGCCCAGTCCTTCATTTCTTGTTTCTTGCTATTTGCCTCGAACTGCCCAGCACTTCATTTCTTGTTTCTGGCTATTTGCCTCGAACTGCCCAGTCCTTCATTTCTTGTTTCTTGCTATTTGCCTCGAACTGCCCAGTCCTTCATTTCTTGTTTCTGGCTATTTGATTCGAACTGCCCAGTCCTTCATTTCTTGTGTCTTGCTATTTGCCTCGAACTGCCCAGTCCTTCATTTCTTGTTTCTGGCTATTTGCCTCGAACTGCCCAGTCCTTCATTTCTTGTTTCTTGCTATTGCCTCGTACTGCCCAGCCCTTCATTTCTTGTTTCTGCCTATTTGCCTCGAACTGCCCAGTCCTTCATTTCTTGTTTCTTGCTATTTGCCTCGAACTGCCCAGTCCTTCATTTCTTGTTTCTGGCTATTTGCCTCGAACTGCCCAGTCCTTCATTTCTTGTTTCTTGCTATTTGCCTCGAACTGCCCAGTCCTTCATTTCTTGTTTCTGGCTATTTGCCTCGAACTGCCCAGTCCTTCATTTCTTGTATCTGGCTATTTGCCTCGAACTGCCCAGCCCTTCATTTCTTGTTTCTGGCTATTTGCCTCGAACTGCCCAGTCCTTGATTTCTTGTTTCTGGCTATTTGCCTCGAACTGCCCAGTCCTTCATTTCTTGTTTCTTGCTATTTACCTCGAACTGCCCAGCCCTTCATTTCTTGTTTCTTGCTATTTGCCTCGAACTGCCCAGTCCTTCATTTCTTGTTTCTGGCTATTTGCCTCGAACTGCCCAGTCCTTCATTTCTTGTTTCTTGCTATTTGCCTCGAACTGCCCAGCACTTCATTTCTTGTTTCTGGCTATTTGCCTCGAACTGCCCAGTCCTTCATTTCTTGTTTCTTGCTATTTGCCTCGAACTGCCCAGTCCTTCATTTCTTGTTTCTGGCTATTTGCCTCGAACTGCCCAGTCCTTCATTTCTTGTGTCTTGCTATTTGCCTCGAACTGCCCAGTCCTTCATTTCTTGTTTCTGGCTATTTGCCTCGAACTGCCCAGTCCTTCCTTTCTTGTTTCTTGCTATTGCCTCGAACTGCCCAGCCCTTCATTTCTTGTTTCTGGCTATTTGCCTCGAACTGCCCAGTCCTTCATTTCTTGTTTCTTGCTATTTGCCTCGAACTGCCCAGTCCTTCATTTCTTGTTTCTGGCTATTTGCCTCGAACTGCCCAGTCCTTCATTTCTTGTTTCTTGCTATTTGCCTCGAACTGCCCAGCCCTTCATTTCTTGTTTCTGGCTATTTGCCTCGAACTGCCCAGTCCTTCATTTCTTGTTTCTGGCTATTTGCCTCGAACTGCCCAGTCCTTCATTTCTTGTTTCTTGCTATTTGCCTCGAACTGCCCAGCACTTCATTTCTTGTTTCTGGCTATTTGCCTCGAACTGCCCAGTCCTTCATTTCTTGTTTCTTGCTATTTGCCTCGAACTGCCCAGTCTTCCATTTCTTGTTTCTGGCTATTTGCCTCGAACTGCCCAGTTCTTCATTTCTTGTTTCTTGCTATTTGCCTCGAACTGCCCAGTCCTTCATTTCTTGTTTCTGGCTATTTGCCTCGAACTGCCCAGTCCTTCATTTCTTGTTTCTTGCTATTTCCCTCGAACTGCCCAGTCCTTCATTTCTTGTTTCTGGCTATTTCCCTCGAACTGCCCAGTCCTTCATTTCTTGTTTCTTGCTATTTGCCTCGAACTGCCCAGCCCTTCATTTCTTGTTTCTGGCTATTTGCCTCGAACTGCCCAGTCCTTCATTTCTTGGTTCTTGCTATTTGCCTCGAACTGCCCAGTCCTTCATTTCTTGTTTCTGGCTATTTGACTCGAACTGCTCAGTCCTTCATTTCTTGTTTCTTGCTATTTGCCTCGAACTGCCCAGTCCTTCATTTCTTGTTTCTGGATATTTGCCTCGAACTGCCCAGTCCTTCATTTCTTGTTTCTGGCTATTTGCCTCGAACTGCCCAGTCCATCATTTCTTCTTTCTTGCTATTTGCCTCGAACTGCCCAGCCCTTCATTTCTTGTTTCTGGTTATTTGCCTCGAACTGCCCAGTCCTTCATTTCTTGTTTCTTGCTATTTGCCTCGAACTGCACAGTCCTTCATTTCTTGTTTCTTGCTATTTGCCTCGAACTGCCCAGTCCTTCATTTCTTGTTTCTGGCTATTTGCCTCGAACTGCCCAGCCCTTCATTTCTTGTTTCTGGCTATTTGCCTCGAACTGCCCAGTCCTTCATTTCTTGTTTCTGGCTATTTGCCTCGAACTGCCCAGTCCTTCATTTCTTGTTTCTTGCTATTTGCCTCGAACTGCCCAGTCCTTCATTTCTTGTTTCTTGCTATTTGCCTCGAACTGCCCAGCCCTTAGTTTCTTGTTTCTGGCTATTTGCCTCGAACTGCCCAGTCCTTCATTTCTTGTTTCTTGCTATTTGCCTCGAACTGCCCAGTCCTTCATTTCTTGTTTCTGGCTATTTGCCTCGAACTGCCCAGTCCTTCATTTCTTGTTTCTTGCTATTTGCCTCGAACTGCCCAGTCCTTCATTTCTTGTTTCTTGCTATTTGCCTCGAACTGCCCAGTCCTTCATTTCTTGTTTCTGGCTATTTGCCTCGAACTGCCCAGTCCTTCATTTCTTGTATCTGGCTATTTGCCTCGAACTGCCCAGCCCTTCATTTCTTGGTTCTGGCTATTTGCCTCGAACTGCCCAGTCCTTGATTTCTTGTTTCTGGCTATTTGCCTGGAACTGCCCAGTCCGTCATTTCTTGTTTCTTGCTATTTACCTCGAACTGCCCAGCCCTTCATTTCTTGTTTCTTGCTATTTGCCTCGAACTGCCCAGTCCTTCATTTCTTGTTTCTGGCTATTTGCCTCGAACTGCCCAGTCCTTCATTTCTTGTTTCTTGCTATTTTCCTCGAACTGCCCAGTCCTTCATTTCTTGTTTCTGGCTATTTGCCTCGAACTGCCCAGTCCTTCATTTCTTGTTTCTTGCTATTTACCTCGAACTGCCCAGCCCTTCATTTCTTGTTTCTTGCTATTTGCCTCGAACTGCCCAGTCCTTCATTTCTTGTTTCTGGCTATTTGCCTCGAACTGCCCAGTCCTTCATTTCTTGTTTCTTGCTATTTGCCTCGAACTGCCCAGCACTTCATTTCTTGTTTCTGGCTATTTGCCTCGAACTGCCCAGTCCTTCATTTCTTGTTTCTTGCTATTTGCCTCGAACTGCCCAGTCCTTCATTTCTTGTTTCTGGCTATTTGCCTCGAACTGCCCAGTCCTTCATTTCTTGTGTCTTGCTATTTGCCTCGAACTGCCCAGTCCTTCATTTCTTGTTTCTGGCTATTTGCCTCGAACTGCCCAGTCCTTCCTTTCTTGTTTCTTGCTATTGCCTCGAACTGCCCAGCCCTTCATTTCTTGTTTCTGGCTATTTGCCTCGAACTGCCCAGTCCTTCATTTATTGTTTCTTGCTATTTGCCTCGAACTGCCCAGTCCTTCATTTCTTGTTTCTGGCTATTTGCCTCGAACTGCCCAGTCCTTCATTTCTTGTTTCTTGCTATTTGCCTCGAACTGCCCAGCCCTTCATTTCTTGTTTCTGGCTATTTGCCTCGAACTGCCCAGTCCTTCATTTCTTGTTTCTGGCTATTTGCCTCGAACTGCCCAGTCCTTCATTTCTTGTTTCTTGCTATTTGCCTCGAACTGCCCAGCACTTCATTTCTTGTTTCTGGCTATTTGCCTCGAACTGCCCAGTCCTTCATTTCTTGTTTCTTGCTATTTGCCTCGAACTGCCCAGTCTTCCATTTCTTGTTTCTGGCTATTTGCCTCGAACTGCCCAGTTCTTCATTTCTTGTTTCTTGCTATTTGCCTCGAACTGCCCAGTCCTTCATTTCTTGTTTCTGGCTATTTGCCTCGAACTGCCCAGTCCTTCATTTCTTGTTTCTTGCTATTTCCCTCGAACTGCCCAGTCCTTCATTTCTTGTTTCTGGCTATTTCCCTCGAACTGCCCAGTCCTTCATTTCTTGTTTCTTGCTATTTGCCTCGAACTGCCCAGCCCTTCATTTCTTGTTTCTGGCTATTTGCCTCGAACTGCCCAGTCCTTCATTTCTTGGTTCTTGCTATTTGCCTCGAACTGCCCAGTCCTTCATTTCTTGTTTCTGGCTATTTGACTCGAACTGCTCAGTCCTTCATTTCTTGTTTCTTGCTATTTGCCTCGAACTGCCCAGTCCTTCATTTCTTGTTTCTGGATATTTGCCTCGAACTGCCCAGTCCTTCATTTCTTGTTTCTGGCTATTTGCCTCGAACTGCCCAGTCCATCATTTCTTCTTTCTTGCTATTTGCCTCGAACTGCCCAGCCCTTCATTTCTTGTTTCTGGTTATTTGCCTCGAACTGCCCAGTCCTTCATTTCTTGTTTCTTGCTATTTGCCTCGAACTGCACAGTCCTTCATTTCTTGTTTCTTGCTATTTGCCTCGAACTGCCCAGTCCTTCATTTCTTGTTTCTGGCTATTTGCCTCGAACTGCCCAGCCCTTCATTTCTTGTTTCTGGCTATTTGCCTCGAACTGCCCAGTCCTTCATTTCTTGTTTCTGGCTATTTGCCTCGAACTGCCCAGTCCTTCATTTCTTGTTTCTTGCTATTTGCCTCGAACTGCCCAGTCCTTCATTTCTTGTTTCTTGCTATTTGCCTCGAACTGCCCAGCCCTTAGTTTCTTGTTTCTGGCTATTTGCCTCGAACTGCCCAGTCCTTCATTTCTTGTTTCTTGCTATTTGCCTCGAACTGCCCAGTCCTTCATTTCTTGTTTCTGGCTATTTGCCTCGAACTGCCCAGTCCTTCATTTCTTGTTTCTTGCTATTTGCCTCGAACTGCCCAGTCCTTCATTTCTTGTTTCTTGCTATTTGCCTCGAACTGCCCAGTCCTTCATTTCTTGTTTCTGGCTATTTGCCTCGAACTGCCCAGTCCTTCATTTCTTGTATCTGGCTATTTGCCTCGAACTGCCCAGCCCTTCATTTCTTGGTTCTGGCTATTTGCCTCGAACTGCCCAGTCCTTGATTTCTTGTTTCTGGCTATTTGCCTGGAACTGCCCAGTCCGTCATTTCTTGTTTCTTGCTATTTACCTCGAACTGCCCAGCCCTTCATTTCTTGTTTCTTGCTATTTGCCTCGAACTGCCCAGTCCTTCATTTCTTGTTTCTGGCTATTTGCCTCGAACTGCCCAGTCCTTCATTTCTTGTTTCTTGCTATTTGCCTCGAACTGCCCAGTCCTTCATTTCTTGTTTCTGGCTATTTGCCTCGAACTGCCCAGTCCTTCATTTCTTGTTTCTTGCTATTTGCCTCGAATTGCCCAGTCCTTCATTTCTTGTTTCTGGCTATTTGCCTCGAACTGCCCAGTCCTTCATTTCTTGTGTCTTGCTATTTGCCTCGAACTGCCCAGTCCTTCATTTCTTGTTTCTGGCTATTTGCCTCGAACTGCCCAGTCCTTCATTTCTTGTTTCTTGCTATTGCCTCGAACTGCCCAGCCCTTCATTTCTTGTTTCTGGCTATTTGCCTCTAACTGCCCAGTCCTTCATTTCTTGTTTCTTGCTATTTGCCTCGAACTGCCCAGTCCTTCATTTCTTGTTTCTGGCTATTTGCCTCGAACTGCCCAGTCCTTCATTTCTTGTTTCTTGCTATTTGCCTCGAACTGCCCAGCCCTTCATTTCTTGTTTCTGGCTATTTGCCTCGAACTGCCCAGTCCTTCATTTCTTGTTTCTGGCTATTTGCCTCGAACTGCCCAGTCCTTCATTTCTTGTTTCTTGCTATTTGCCTCGAACTGCCCAGCCCTTCATTTCTTGTTTCTGGCTATTTGCCTCGAACTGCCCAGTCCTTCATTTCTTGTTTCTTGCTATTTGCCTTGAACTGCCCAGTCTTCCATTTCTTGTTTCTGGCTATTTGCCTCGAACTGCCCAGTTCTTCATTTCTTGTTTCTTGCTATTTGCCTCGAACTGCCCAGTCCTTCATTTCTTGTTTCTGGCTATTTGCCTCGAACTGCCCAGTCCTTCATTTCTTGTTTCTTGCTATTTCCCTCGAACTGCCCAGCCCTTAGTTTCTTGTTTCTTGCTATTTGCCTCGAACTGCCCATTCCTTCATTTCTTGTTTCTTGCTATTTGCCTCGAACTGCCCAGTCCTTCATTTCTTGTTTCTGGCTATTTCCCTCGAACTGCCCAGTCCTTCATTTCTTGTTTCTTGCTATTTGCCTCGAACTGCCCAGCCCTTCATTTCTTGTTTCTGGCTATTTGCCTAGAACTGCCCAGTCCTTCATTTCTTGGTCCTTGCTATTTGCCTCGAACTGCCCAGTCCTTCATTTCTTGTTTCTGGCTATTTGACTCGAACTGCTCAGTCCTTCATTTCTTGTTTCTTGCTATTTGCCTCGAACTGCCCAGTCCTTCATTTCTTGTTTCTGGATATTTGCCTCGAACTGCCCAGTCCTTCATTTCTTGTTTCTGGCTATTTACCTCGAACTGCCCAGTCCTTCATTTCTTGTTTCTGGCTATTTGCCTCTAACTGCCCAGTCCTTCATTTCTTGTTTCTTGCTATTTGCCTCGAACTGCCCAGCCCTTCATTTCTTGTTTCTGGCTATTTGCCTCGAACTGCCCAGTCCTTCATTTCTTGTTTCTTGCTATTTGCCTCGAACTGCCCAGTCCTTCATTTCTTGTTTCTTGCTATTTGCCTCGAACTGCCCAGTCCTTCATTTCTTGTTTCTGGCTATTTGCCTCGAACTGCCCAGTCCTTCATTTCTTCTTTCTTGCTATTTGCATCGAACTGCCCAGTCCTTCATTTCTTGTTTCTGGCTATTTGCCTCGAACTGCCCAGTCCTTCATTTCTTCTTTCTTGCTATTTGCCTCGAACTGCCCAGCCCTTCATTTCTTGTTTCTGGTTATTTGCCTCGAACTGCCCAGTCCTTCATTTCTTGTTTCTTGCTATTTGCCTCGAACTGCCCAGTCCTTCATTTCTTGTTTCTTGCTATTTGCCTCGAACTGCCCAGTCCTTCATTTCTTGTTTCTCGCTATTTGCCTCGAACTGCCCAGCCCTTCATTTCTTGTTTCTCGCTATTTGCCTCGAACTGCCCAGTCCTTCATTTCTTGTTTCTGGCTATTTGCCTCGAACTGCCCAGTCCTTCATTTCTTGTTTCTTGCTATTTGCCTCGAACTGCCCAGTCCTTCATTTCTTGTTTCTTGCGATTTGCCTCGAACTGCCCAGCCCTTAGTTTCTTGTTTCTGGCTATTTGCCTCGAACTGCCCAGTCCTTCATTTCTTGTTTCTTGCTATTTGCCTCGAACTGCCCAGTCCTTCATTTCTTGTTTCTGGCTATTTGCCTCGAACTACCCAGTCCTTCATTTCTTGTTTCTTGCTATTTGCCTCGAACTGCACAGTCCTTCATTTCTTGTTTCTGGCTATTTGCCTCGAACTGCCCAGTCCTTCATTTCTTGTTTCTTGCTATTTGCCTCGAACTGCCCAGCCCTTCATTTCTTGTTTCTGGCTATTTGCCTCGAACTGCCCAGTCCTTCATTTCTTGTTTCTGGCTATTTGCCTCGAACTGCCCAGTCCTTCATTTCTTGTTTCTGGCTATTTGCCTCGAACTGCCCACCCCTCATTTCTTGTTTCTTGCTATTTGCCTCGAACTGCCCAGTCCTTCATTTCTTGTTTCTGGCTATTTGCCTCGAACTGCCCAGCCCTTCATTTCTTGTTTCTGGCTATTTGCCTCGAACTGCCCAGTCCTTCATTTCTTCTTTCTTGCTATTTGCCTCGAACTGCCCAGTCCTTCATTTCTTGTTTCTGGCTATTTGACTCGAACTGCCCAGTCCTTCATTTCTTGTTTCTTGCTATTTGCCTCGAACTGCCCAGTCCTTCATTTCTTGTTTCTGGCTATTTGCCTCGAACTGCCCAGTCCTTCATTTCTTGTGTCTTGCTATTTGCCTCGAACTGCCCAGTCCTTCATTTCTTGTTTCTGGCTATTTGCCTCGAACTGCCCAGTCCTTCATTTCTTGTTTCTTGCTATTGCCTCGAACTGCCCAGCCCTTCATTTCTTGTTTCTGGCTATTTGCCTCTAACTGCCCAGTCCTTCATTTCTTGTTTCTTGCTATTTGCCTCGAACTGCCCAGTCCTTCATTTCTTGTTTCTGGCTATTTGCCTCGAACTGCCCAGTCCTTCATTTCTTGTTTCTTGCTATTTGCCTCGAACTGCCCAGCCCTTCATTTCTTGTTTCTGGCTATTTGCCTCGAACTGCCCAGTCCTTCATTTCTTGTTTCTGGCTATTTGCCTCGAACTGCCCAGTCCTTCATTTCTTGTTTCTTGCTATTTGCCTCGAACTGCCCAGCCCTTCATTTCTTGTTTCTGGCTATTTGCCTCGAACTGCCCAGTCCTTCATTTCTTGTTTCTTGCTATTTGCCTTGAACTGCCCAGTCTTCCATTTCTTGTTTCTGGCTATTTGCCTCGAACTGCCCAGTTCTTCATTTCTTGTTTCTTGCTATTTGCCTCGAACTGCCCAGTCCTTCATTTCTTGTTTCTGGCTATTTGCCTCGAACTGCCCAGTCCTTCATTTCTTGTTTCTTGCTATTTCCCTCGAACTGCCCAGCCCTTAGTTTCTTGTTTCTTGCTATTTGCCTCGAACTGCCCAGTCCTTCATTTCTTGTTTCTTGCTATTTGCCTCGAACTGCCCAGTCCTTCATTTCTTGTTTCTGGCTATTTCTCTCGAACTGCCCAGTCCTTCATTTCTTGTTTCTTGCTATTTGCCTCGAACTGCCCAGCCCTTCATTTCTTGTTTCTGGCTATTTGCCTAGAACTGCCCAGTCCTTCATTTCTTGGTCCTTGCTATTTGCCTCGAACTGCCCAGTCCTTCATTTCTTGTTTCTGGCTATTTGACTCGAACTGCTCAGTCCTTCATTTCTTGTTTCTTGCTATTTGCCTCGAACTGCCCAGTCCTTCATTTCTTGTTTCTGGATATTTGCCTCGAACTGCCCAGTCCTTCATTTCTTGTTTCTGGCTATTTACCTCGAACTGCCCAGTCCTTCATTTCTTGTTTCTGGCTATTTGCCTCTAACTGCCCAGTCTTTCATTTCTTGTTTCTTGCTATTTGCCTCGAACTGCCCAGCCCTTCATTTCTTGTTTCTGGCTATTTGCCTCGAACTGCCCAGTCCTTCATTTCTTGTTTCTTGCTATTTGCCTCGAACTGCCCAGTCCTTCATTTCTTGTTTCTTGCTATTTGCCTCGAACTGCCCAGTCCTTCATTTCTTGTTTCTGGCTATTTGCCTCGAACTGCCCAGTCCTTCATTTCTTCTTTCTTGCTATTTGCATCGAACTGCCCAGTCCTTCATTTCTTGTTTCTGGCTATTTGCCTCGAACTGCCCAGTCCTTCATTTCTTCTTTCTTGCTATTTGCCTCGAACTGCCCAGCCCTTCATTTCTTGTTTCTGGTTATTTGCCTCGAACTGCCCAGTCCTTCATTTCTTGTTTCTTGCTATTTGCCTCGAACTGCCCAGTCCTTCATTTCTTGTTTCTTGCTATTTGCCTCGAACTGCCCAGTCCTTCATTTCTTGTTTCTGGCTATTTGCCTCGAACTGCCCAGCCCTTCATTTCTTGTTTCTCGCTATTTGCCTCGAACTGCCCAGTCCTTCATTTCTTGTTTCTGGCTATTTGCCTCGAATTGCCCAGTCCTTCATTTCTTGTTTCTTGCTATTTGCCTCGAACTGCCCAGTCCTTCATTTCTTGTTTCTTGCTATTTGCCTCGAACTGCCCAGCCCTTAGTTTCTTGTTTCTGGCTATTTGCCTCGAACTGCCCAGTCCTTCATTTCTTGTTTCTTGCTATTTGCCTCGAACTGCCCAGTCCTTCATTTCTTGTTTCTGGCTATTTGCCTCGAACTACCCAGCCCTTCATTTCTTGTTTCTTGCTATTTGCCTCGAACTGCCCAGTCCTTCATTTCTTGTTTCTGGCTATTTGCCTCGAACTGCCCAGTCCTTCATTTCTTGTTTCTGGCTATTTGCCTCGAACTGCCCACCCCTTCATTTCTTGTTTCTTGCTATTTGCCTCGAACTGCCCAGTCCTTCATTTCTTGTTTCTGGCTATTTGCCTCGAACTGCCCAGCCCTTCATTTCTTGTTTCTGGCTATTTGCCTCGAACTGCCCAGTCCTTCATTTCTTCTTTCTTGCTATTTGCCTCGAACTGCCCAGTCCTTCATTTCTTGTTTCTGGCTATTTGACTCGAACTGCTCAGTCCTTCATTTCTTGTTTCTTGCTATTTGCCTCGAACTGCCCAGTCCTTCATTTCTTGTTTCTGGATATTTGCCTCGAACTGCCCAGTCCTTCATTTCTTGTTTCTTGCTATTTGCCTCGAACTGCCCAGTCCTTCATTTCTTGTTTCTGGCTATTTGCCTCGAACTGCCCAGTCCTTCATTTCTTCTTTCTTGCTATTTGCCTCGAACTGCCCAGTCCTTCATTTCTTGTTTCTGGCTATTTGCCTCGAACTGCCCAGTCCTTCATTTCTTCTTTCTTGCTATTTGCCTCGAACTGCCCAGCCCTTCATTTCTTGTTTCTGGTTATTTGCCTCGAACTGCCCAGTCCTTCATTTCTTGTTTCTTGCTATTTGCCTCGAACTGCCCAGTCCTTCATTTCTTTTTTCTTGCTATTTGCCTCGAACTGCCCAGTCCTTCATTTCTTGTTTCTGGCTATTTGCCTCGAACTGCCCAGCCCTTCATTTCTTGTTTCTGGCTATTTGCCTCGAACTGCCCAGTCCTTCATTTCTTGTTTCTGGCTATTTGCCTCGAACTGCCCAGTCCTTCATTTCTTGTTTCTTACTATTTGCCTCGAACTGCCCAGTCCTTCATTTCTTGTTTCTTGCTATTTGCCTCGAACTGCCCAGCCCTTAGTTTCTTGTTTCTGGCTATTTGCCTCGAACTGCCCAGTCCTTCATTTCTTGTTTCTTGCTATTTGCCTCGAACTGCCCAGTCCTTCATTTCTTGTTTCTGGCTATTTGCCTCGAACTGCCCAGTCCTTCATTTCTTGTTTCTTGCTATTTGCCTCGAACTGCCCAGTCCTTCATTTCTTGTTTCTGGCTATTTGCCTCGAACTGCCCAGTCCTTCATTTCTTGTTTCTTGCTATTTGCCTCGAACTGCCCAGCCCTTCATTTCTTGTTTCTGGCTATTTGCCTCGAACTGCCCAGTCCTTCATTTCTTGTTTCTGGCTATTTGCCTCGAACTGCCCAGTCCTTCATTTCTTGTTTCTGGCTATTTGCCTCGAACTGCCCACCCCTTCATTTCTTGTTTCTTGCTATTTGCCTCGAACTGCCCAGTCCTTCATTTCTTGTTTCTGGCTATTTGCCTCGAACTGCCCACCCCTTCATTTCTTGTTTCTTGCTATTTGCCTCGAACTGCCCAATCTTTCATTTCTTGTTTCTGGCTATTTGCCTCGAACTGCCCAGCCCTTCATTTCTTGTTTCTGGCTATTTGCCTCGAACTGCCCAGTCCTTCATTTCTTGTTTCTGGCTATTTGCCTCGAACTGCCCAGCCCTTCATTTCTTGTTTCTGGCTATTTGCCTCGAACTGCCCAGTCCTTCATTTCTTCTTTCTTGCTATTTGCCTCGAACTGCCCAGTCCTTCATTTCTTGTTTCTGGCTATTTGACTCGAACTGCTCAGTCCTTCATTTCTTGTTTCTTGCTATTTGCCTCGAACTGCCCAGTCCTTCATTTCTTGTTTCTGGCTATTTGCCTCGAACTGCTCAGTCCTTCATTTCTTGTTTCTTGCTATTTGCCTCGAACTGCCCAGCCCTTCATTTCTTGTTTCTGGCTATTTGCCTCGAACTGCCCAGTCCTTCATTTCTTGTTTCTGGCTATTTGCCTCGAACTGCCCAGTCCTTCATTTCTTGTTTCTGGCTATTTGCCTCGAACTGCCCACCCCTTCATTTCTTGTTTCTTGCTATTTGCCTCGAACTGCCCAGTCCTTCATTTCTTGTTTCTGGCTATTTGCCTCGAACTGCTCAGTCCTTCATTTCTTGTTTCTTGCTATTTGCCTCGAACTGCCCAGTCCTTCATTTCTTGTTTCTGGATATTTGCCTCGAACTGCCCAGTCCTTCATTTCTTGTTTCTGGCTATTTACCTCGAACTGCCCAGTCCTTCATTTCTTGTTTCTGGCTATTTGCCTCTAACTGCCCAGTCATTCATTTCTTGTTTCTTGCTATTTGCCTCGAACTGCCCAGCCTTTCATTTCTTGTTTCTGGCTATTTGCCTCGAACTGCCCAGTCCTTCATTTCTTGTTTCTTGCTATTTGCCTCGAACTGCCCAGTCCTTCATTTCTTGTTTCTTGCTATTTGCCTCGAACTGCCCAGTCCTTCATTTCTTGTTTCTGGCTATTTGCCTCGAACTGCCCAGTCCTTCATTTCTTCTTTCTTGCTATTTGCCTCGAACTGCCCAGTCCTTCATTTCTTGTTTCTGGCTATTTGCCTCGAACTGCCCAGTCCTTCATTTCTTGTTTCTTGCTATTTGCCTCGAACTGCCCAGCCCTTCATTTCTTGTTTCTGGCTATTTGCCTCGAACTGCCCAGTCCTTCATTTCTTGTTTCTTGCTATTTGCCTCGAACTGCCCAGTCCTTCATTTCTTGTTTCTTGCTATTTGCCTCGAACTGCCCAGTCCTTCATTTCTTGTTTCTTGCTATTTGCCTCGAACTGCCCAGTCCTTCATTTCTTGTTCTGGCTATTTGCCTCGAACTGCCCAGTCCTTCATTTCTTGTTTCTGGCTATTTGCCTCGAACTGCCCAGTCCTTCATTTCTTGTTTCTGGCTATTTGCCTCGAACTGCCCAGTCCTTCATTTCTTGTTTCTTGCTATTTGCCTCGAACTGCCCAGTCCTTCATTTATTGTTTCTGGCTATTTGCCACGAACTGCCCAGTCCTTCATTTCTAGTTTCTTGCTATTTGCCTCGAGCTGCCCAGTCCTTCATTTCTTGTTTCTTGCTATTTGCCTCGAACTGCCCAGTCCTTCATTTCTTGTTTCTGGCTATTTGCCTCGAACTGCCCAGTCCTTCATTTCTAGTTTCTTGCTATTTGCCTCGAACTGCCCAGCCCTTCATTTCTTGTTTCTGGCTATTTGCCTCGAACTGCCCAGTCCTTCATTTCTTGTTTCTTGCTATTTGCCTCGAACTGCCCAGTGCTTCATTTCTTGTTGCTGGCTATTTGCCTCGAACTGCCCAGTCCTTCATTTCTAGTTTCTTGCTATTTGCCTCGAACTGCCCAGTCCTTCATTTCTTGTTTCTTGCTATTTGCCTCGAACTGCCCAGTCCTTCATTTCTTGTTTCTGGCTGTTTGCCTCGAACTGCCCAGTCCTTCATTTCTTGTTTCTTGCTATTTGCCTCGAACTGCCCAGTCCTTCATTTCTTGTTTCTTGCTATTTGCCTCGAACTGCCCAGTCCTTCATTTCTAGTTTCTTGCTATTTGCCTCGAACTGCCCAGTCCTTCATTTCTTGTTTCTTGCTATTTGCCTCGAACTGCCCAGTCCTTCATTTCTTGTTTCTGGCTATTTGCCTCGAACTGCCCAGTCCTTCATTTCTTGTTTCTGGCTATTTGCCTCGAACTGCCCAGTCCTTCATTTCTAGTTTCTTGATATTTGCCTTGAACTGCCCAGTCCTTCATTTCTAGTCTCTTGCTATTTGCCTCGAACTGCCCAGTCCTTCATTTCTTGTTTCTGGCTATTAGCCTCGAACTGCCCAGTCCTTCATTTCTTGTTTCTTCCTATTTGCCTCGAACTGCCCAGTCCTTCATTTCTTGTTTCTTGCTATTTGCCTCGAACTGCCCAGTCCTTCATTTCTTGTTTCTGGCTATTTGCCTCGAACTGCCCAGTCCTTCATTTCTAGTTTCTTGCTATTTGCCTCGAGCTGCCCAGTCCTTCATTTCTTGTTTCTTGCTATTTGCCTCGAACTGCCCAGTCCTTCATTTTTTGTTTCTTGCTATTTGCCTCGAACTGCCCAGTCCTTCATTTCTTGTTTCTGGCTATTTGCCTCGAACTGCCCAGTCCTTCATTTCTAGTTTCTTGCTATTTGCCTCGAACTGCCCAGGCCTTCATTTCTAGTTTCTTGCTATTTGCCTCGAACTGCCCAGCCCTTCATTTCTTGTTTCTGGCTATTTGCCTCGAACTGCCCAGTCCTTCATTTCTAGTTTCTTGCTATTTTCCTCGAACTGCCCAGTCCTTCATTTCTTGTTTCTTGTTGTTTGCCCCAAACTGCCCATTCCTTCATTTCTTGTTTCTTGTTGTTTGCCCCGAACTGCCCATTCCTTCATTTCTAGTTTTTTGCTATTTTCCTCGAACTGCCCAGTCCTTCATTTCTTGTTTCTTGTTGTTTGCCCCGAACTGCCCATTCCTTCATTTCTAGTTTTTTGCTATTTTCCTCGAACTGCCCAGTCCTTCATTTCTTGTTTCTGGCTATTTGCCTCGAACTGCCCAGTCCTTCATTTCTTGTTTCTTGCTATTTGCCTCGAACTGCCCAGTCCTTCATTTCTTGTTTCTGGCTATTTGCCTCGAACTGCCCAGTCCTTCATTTCTAGTTTCTTGCTATTTGCCTCGAGCTGCCCAGTCCTTCATTTCTTGTTTCTTGCTATTTGCCTCGAACTGCCCAGTCCTTCATTTCTTGTTTCTGGCTATTTGCCTCGAACTGCCCAGTCCTTCATTTCTAGTTTCTTGCTATTTGCCTCGAACTGCCCAGCCCTTCATTTCTTGTTTCTGGCTATTTGCCTCGAACTGCCCAGTCCTCCATTTCTTGTTTCTTGCTATTTGCCTCGAACTGCCCAGTGCTTCATTTCTTGTTTCTGGCTATTTGCCTCGAACTGCCCAGTCCTTCATTTCTAGTTTCTTTCTATTTGCCTCGAACTGCCCAGTCCTTCATTTCTTGTTTCTTGCTATTTGCCTCGAACTGCCCAGTCCTTCATTTCTTCTTTCTGGCTGTTTGCCTCGAACTGCCCAGTCCTTCATTTCTTGTTTCTTGCTATTTGCCTCGAACTGCCCAGTCCTTCATTTCTTGTTTCTTGCTATTTGCCTCGAACTGCCCAGTCCTTCATTTCTAGTTTCTTGCTATTTGCCTCGAACTGCCCAGTCCTTCATTTCTTGTTTCTTGCTATTTGCCTCGAACTGCCCAGTCCTTCATTTCTTGTTTCTGGCTATTTGCCTCGAACTGCCCAGTCCTTCCTTTCTTGTTTCTTGCTATTTGCCTCGAACTGCCCAGTCCTTCATTTCTTGTTTCTGGCTATTTGCCTCGAACTGCCCAGTCCTTCATTTCTAGTTTCTTGCTATTTGCCTCGAACTGCCCAGTCCTTCATTTCTAGTTTCTTGCTATTTGCCTCGAACTGCCCAGCCCTTCATTTCTTGTTTCTGGCTATTTGTCTCGAACTGCCCAGTCCTTCATTTCTAGTTTTTTGCTATTTTCCTCGAACTGCCCAGTCCTTCATTTCTTGTTTCTTGTTGTTTGCCCCGAACTGCCCATTCCTTCATTTCTAGTTTTTTGCTATTTTCCTCGAACTGCCCAGTCCTTCATTTCTAGTTTTTGGTTTGTGTAAAATATGAATCTACTTGAATTAATCATTTAATTGTATGCCAATTAATAATCCTTTCCTTTCTTAGCACAATAAATGGAAACACTCTCTAATTGCAAATATGTAGAACTATAAGTTGTATTATTAAAATCTATTAACATAATTCATTGACATTTCTAAATGTGGCGTATCACACACTCTGAGAAATTTAAGAATAAAGCCAATATGACCGGATTTGAAATACTGCCTTTCTAAACTATTCACATGTATGGTGAGCTTGATGCTCATTTCTTTATGATCCTGTGTCAGACTCAGCTAAGCTAACAGCTGTGTGTTTACATGATTACTGGTTTTCTAGGAAACCTGATTGCATTCGTATTTCAATTATTTGTTCGCATCGATTTTAATAGTTTGAAGAATGCTTTTGTTTTCCCTGTTCGTCTTTGCTGAATATTAATTG
>OZ038481.1:5820915-6040915 GCA_964036315.1 Acanthosepion esculentum
TCGAACGTATATCAACTGAAGAAGGTCGGAGGGTACAACGACCGAAACGTCGTGAATATGGCAATATGAATGATGTAAATAGTATACATATATATATATATATATATATATATATATATATATATATATATATATATATATATACATATATATATATATATATATATATGAATGATATAAATAGTATATATATATATATATATATATATATATATATATATATATATATTAAAAAAAAATTCAAATAAAAAATTCTCACTTAAAATTTGAAAAACCTCGCGTTGCGACTTTGCACGTTCCGATATTGTATACAACCGTCAATAATAGCATATTCTTGAAAAAAAAAACATCTTTCGGTCTACAAACAATTATTTCGTCTCCAAGTTTTAATTTTAAAGGAAAAAGATATGCCTGGCGATGAATAAAGGATTATTCGAAAGTACCAGCATTTTAAAAAAATATAAACTGGAAACAACTGAGAACAGTTTTATGAATGAAGATCACATCATTCTATGGATTAACAGTATTTTAATGCATACATTATATTCTACTAGCGATGTGATAGCGCCAATAATCGCATTAATATTGCTGATTGATTCTATGCGTGATTATTTCTTTGTATATATATATATATCATTAAGGCGTGAAACTAATAAGCAATTACTACGCTGTATTGATTCCTATGCCCCCATGGTCTACGTGTACATATTTAAACGACTTCATAGAGAAATAAAGAAAGAAGACAACCACAGAAAAAGTCACCTCCATTGAGAAAAAATAAAAACAGCCAAGAGAAACAACTGTATGTAGTCCAACCCAGTCCAGGTGAAACTGCTCTAGATATATAAAGTGTGGGGAGACCTCAATCCGAGGTAGATAGCACAATAGATGTTGATTTAAATATTTGCACCTACTCAAGAGCTCCAATTGTTTAAGTCTCTTTAATAGAAACGAGTCAATAATTTCTTGTTTGTGTAAATCGAGCGCTTTCGTTTATTCATTCAGCCGTAATCAAAATTCAAATTCTTAATGATTTGTAACAAAATTTGTGATTATCAATGCTAGTTACTTTTAAATATATTTTATTTTAAACTTTCGACATGATGGTCTTTGTGTGTTGTGTTTCCATCACGCATATGCCGGCAGGAAATCGAAATTCTTTTCTGAACCGAATATTTTAATTAATTGTTAATTACACTGAAAATCGCAGTGACGTGATTGAAGATCATAAGATGTGAGGGCTTCATTAGAATAATTAAGACTTCAAAAATCTGAAGCCTTTTTAGCAGTTAATTATTTATGTAAGCTTTTGTTAAAGAATTGATCACCGAATACAAGGCCCAAGAGCCACTCAAAGTAGAGGATTCTTGAATGAGGTTGCTGTATGAATGTAAGAGGATGAGGTAAGAAGATTATCAGTATCTGAAGGATAGGTAATGATTGACCTTAGACTTTAAGAGTTTAAGATTGTAGCGATCCCTGAAGCCTCGTTTCGGGAGTCAGTCTTTCTTGGAAAGAAACTGTCGGAATGGAACTTCCTTCTTTTTAATGGAGATCGAAGGGAATGGAAGTCCTTCATCCTAGTTGATGTGGGATGTCAGGTCTTAGCTATAAAGTGGACGTAATGAATGTAGCACGTCGGTACATTTGCCATACAAATAGGGAGGGGTTTTTCATCTGTTGTTGAAGTAAAAAAATAATTCAACACCCACAAGACCGCATAAACGCTGAAATATTTAACGTTTATACGATTTATAAAACAATTGTTACAGTATTCGAGTTCTTTATGTTTTTACAATAATGTTCCCCTTGTAGAAGGCCCATGAGCCATTCGAGGTAGAGGGTTACAGAATAAGAGGCACAGTTATGCGGATATGTGGGGAAGATAACAGTTTACTCTAGATAGAACGGATTAAAAGATTGTAGTGATGGATCCTCTTGGGAGTCGCTTCCACAAAGCTGCGGTTCGTCATGAGAAGCTTCTTGAGTGGAACTTACACCTCAGCAATGGAATACGAAGAGCCTGAGGGTGGTCCGCTGTTCGTATTATGGCGGGTCTCAGCCGTGATGTTTAGAAATGAAAGAACTAACGGATGTAGTTCGTCTGAACGCTTTCCGTGGAAACAGCGGTATAGCAACGATAGGCTTACGACGTTTCGTCCGTAGGAAACTGGTTGTAAGGTGGAGACGCTTCTGGACTCTATCGAGTAGTCAAAGTGAAGACTGGGGACATACAGTCCATATATGACAGTAGTACTCCATTTTCGGCCTGATATGATTCTTTCAAAGGTAGAGGACATCAGGAAGAATCAAGTACTTACTGGAGCGGTACATTGGAACCGACTGTTTTAACGATGTATCGTATATACAAGTTCCACTTGAGATCTGGGTTGAGTTTAAGTCCCAATACGCGCTCAAGACACGTGACCTCCCTGGGGGAACGCTCAAGACACGTGACGGAAGGAAACATCGTTCATCACCATTGGTAAAATTTCTGGGTCCGATCGTTTGATTTTTCGAGGCATTGAATATAACCAGTTTTCCCCTCACTAAGCTATTTCAGGGGTGAGATCAGCTGCCAAGCTCTGATCATCTAGAGTTTTCGAGCTGCACCCATATACCATTCTGTCACCAGCATAGATATTCCCCAGATCGGAGTCTAGTCTTTGGTAGGTCATTTAAAGTCGAAAGTTGTGCTGAGAAGCGGTCCTTGGGGGACGCCTGCGTTAATCGCTTGGGGCTCGGAGGACTGGCGATTAACAATTACCTTCATCGACCTACACCCGTTAAGAAGGAGTTTATAATTATTTCATAGCTGGAGATCTTGTGTAGTAATCCTTTTTGCCACACTTTGTCAAAGGCCTTTTTGAAATATCTAATCTGATAGTCCTTGAGATGTATTTTTGGTCTAGTGCTTCACTATGAGAAATGACATTAGGATATCAGCAGTTGACCAGACCGATCGAAACCTGTACTGTTTGTTGCCCAAGAGGTCGTTCCTATTGAGATGATTAAAAACCTTCTTGTTGAGTATAGCTTCAAAAAGTTTGCTAATGACACTGGGGATACTCTACTGTGAGGGAATGGTCACTGACTCGCATTCTTGCAAACCGAGCATACACTTAACACTTTCCGCAGATTTGGGAAGGATTTCTCCAAGCCATGGTTAAATAATTTCGCTAAGATCGGGAATAACTCCGGGTTAATATTCTTAAGGACGACCACTGGGATTGTGTCTAGACCAGTAGCCTTCTTAAGGTCGAGACTTTTGATAAGTTTTCAGACTTCCTGCGCTGTAATGAAATGATTGTGCTCAGTGAGACCTGGGAAGTCGGGAAGGGAATGGTCTTTGTCATCTAACTTTCAATTAGACAAAATCGCGGTGAAGAGCTTCGATTCATCTGACGACGATGAGATGAGATGAGATGAGCTCGTGGCCATTTATATTCGTAGGTACCGACGCTTTCCCTCTATTCATAATTTGGTTGGCGATCTCCAAGAACTCCCGGGATCCAGTTTGTTTGCTTCCAACCTTGGCCTGGACTGCTTGTGCATTGCTACACTTTGCATTTTTAGAACCCCTTGCAGGGCTTGCGGACAGTTCTGAATGAAGCAAATGCCCTACTACACTGCTCCATGTGATAGATATTGTAGCAGTGGATACGGTAAGCTATGGTTGCAGAACATTTGGCGATTGAACCAGGGTTTAGACTGGAATTTTTTTCAGGGGTATAAAATTGTCCATTCAAGAAAGGATCCATTTTGAGACAAGGACAGCTATTTTGAAGGCAGTATGCTTGAAAAAGGCTAAGAGAAGAGCTACCGTCATGTAATATCTGAGCGCTGCCCCAGTCTGCTTTTGTATACCGAAAATTCGTTCTATGGAACGGCATATCAGGGAATGCCTTTGGTTTGTCATCAACTTTCAGACTGACTAGTGAATGGTCTGAAGTATACGAGGTTGGTAAGCTTAAGCGAAGCATTTTTCAGGGCTGGATGTGAAGAAGAGTTCCAGTAGGTTCGACCGATGTCCTGTCGCATCAGGAATGCAGGCGGGTTCTTCAATGATCTCCGTTAGATCGTAGGAGACGAAAAAGTCCCTACAGTATCTGCCTTCTTCAACAGTTTTGCTCGAGTGGAGTAACCACACTTCGTGGTGAATATTAAAATCGCCACAAATATGAAAGCTCGCGGTTCGATATTCAGTGAGGTCATGATCAATCGTCTCAAATATTCTCTCGAACTTGATAGTTCCATCATCCTGAGGACGATACACAAGTACAAATGAAAGTGGTACTATGGATAAGTTCCACGTGAAAGCACATACACGGAAGATCAGGGTCCTAGGGGGTTTCTGTCGAGATAGTTTTGTTGGCCACGTTTAGTTACTAGGGATAAGTAGGCCGGGATTGCGTGCTACTTCTGTAGGGTAGAGTTATCAATACCAATTTCAAACAGGGACAGGTCATGTTTAACATCAAGAAGATAGAGGTCCACCTTTGGAAATTTGAAACGTAGAACCCTCACATTGGTGTAGGTGATGGTGAACCTGAGGTCTGCTTTTGTTTTTTGTGGGGTTGGGTTTCAATTTAGTTTTGTTCGTGTTTAGATATCAGTGTCTTTGGTAGAAGACTAGTTCGTGAAAACAGTCATGACGACAGGAGATTTTGGAGAAGATAATAGAACAATCCAGAACATTTATTTGGAACAATCCGCCTGCATTACAGCTAGAAAATAAACTAAACAAATAGAAAGGAGCGTACGACATCTTCTCATCAGATTTATTTTACAGCGAGGCAATCCTAAGAGAACTAGAAGTACTACCAGGATTTATTTACTGGTAGATAGAATCCAACATAGATGAATCCTCAAAGAAAAGTGAAAGAACTCCTAAACAAGAAAGCAAAGAGAATCAAGATGGAAGGACTAAGCAAAAGTACAACCCAAGTTGAGGGCTACAAAATGGAAACGTTAGAATTAAGTAAGTACAGAAATTTAACTATCTGGCAAATGTTTTAACAACTGACGGAAAATGTGACACAGAAATCCGAAGACGCATTGGAATAGCTAAAAATGTCTTCCAAAAGTTAAAAGTAGTATATATATATATTCAATGATGACCGTAATCACATCAACGGTACACCGGGCAAAACGGAAGCCATATTGTTTATCAGAGAGTAGGTCTTAAGAGGTAAGATGCTTAACTACTTCAGCATTGACTAAAGCTTCGAAGACTTTGCCGAAAAGCGGTAGGAGACTGATAGGGTGATAGTTAATGGGGTCAGAAGGCTTACCAACTTTTCTATAATTGTTACGCTACATCTATGGGAAGATTCAATAGTATAAATAAAATCACATGAATTTAAAAGTGCATGTTTTTGTATGAGGAAGTGTAAAAAGTATATCTATGAATGACTTAAGCTACGGGGTGCCCAGTAAAATAGCGGGAAATTTATTATCATTGTTTTAACATTCAAGAATAACTGACCTTGAATAACCTTGAATAAAATTCCTGAATATTTATGACCTTGAATAATTACTTAACCCTGATTGGCTCTTTTATTATTTATTTATGATTGATTGATTAATTACTGTTCGACCTTGTGACTCGTTATTTAAAGGTTATTTGCAGATATATTTCGTCTTTCGTTCTGCCCTTCTCGTATGGCTAAAGAACTCACTGATTTTGAGTGTCAAATTATCGTACTTTTCAAAGAAGGACATCCAACGTGAGGATCGACGAGATATGTAGAAATTCTTCCTGACTTTTTCAGTCACGTCAGTCGTTTCCAATTTTAAAAGATTGTCTCACGTCTTTCTGAATTTACAGCTTTTTTTTACAGGGCACGCTCTATTATATACAGATCTGTGTATGCATTTACGAAATAAGGACATTGTAATGACCCAATCTAAAATGGGGTTCAAATTATCTCCCTTGCAAATTTATGTTCAAAAGAAAAGAGTTCAAATCTTCTATAAACACGTATAGATTTGTCGGATATTGGAAGGATGAGAAATAGTGTCCTAATTTCAGAACAGTTTTCCCTGTTTTGTAACCTCAGTTTGATGCATCAATCAATTGGTTAACAAATGGATGATGAGGTTTATTCTTGCATTTTCTATATTCAGCCTAGTTTCACGTGGATTGAAATGAGAAGAGGCGAAGGAAGAAGGAATAAATTTCGTTCTTTTTCATCAGACTTTTGGTAGACAACAACCAGAGACCCTGTCAATAGAAATATTTCATTTGAAGGTAAGAGCTAATTCCATGGAAATTGTTTAAAAGGGGAAACTGGTGTGCATTGTATTTGACATTTCCTTTTATTTTCGAATTGATAGCTTTTGCATCTTTCTACTTTCTCCAAACAAAAGAACTTTTCATTCAGCAATCATAAATGTTTGCTACAATTGAACAATACTTTCAATTTTCAAAATTCTTCTTATTGTTCAAACAATTATTTTTTTAATTAAAACACTCGAATTACTTTTGGTCATTTAATTAATTCTAAAAGTCTTTTATGATGTTTAATTTCAATTTTTTGATTAATTTTTTTTCCAACCTTTTTAGTGACTCTCTGGCTCAATATAAAACAAAATTTATTTTCATCTTAATTTTTTTTGTGTGTGTTTGTGTTTTTTTTATTATTTCTTTATTAAGTTAAATATTTCGGAACTATTTAAATTTACCGGTCCGCTCGAAAAAAGAAAAAAAAGAAAAACAGGAAAAATATTATTAACATTTTTTTTTTTTTTTTTTTATAAATTAACATTCATTGGCTTAACGGTAGCTCCCCCATTCCTTGCAGAACGCAGGTTCAAATCTTGCCGGAGAGCGAATATTCAAGCCGGTAGACGAAAATAAATACACTGTTTAATAAATAAACGGGGCGTCTACTCAAATATGAGTATCCAGTAAAATAAGGTTAAAGTGATAAAAACTTACCTCTATATATAACATTTGACTGACTCGAAAAATATTGATATTTTATTTTAGAGGTGCCAACTCGATTCCTGATTTCATAAAGCGTTACCTTAACTGTGTTATTATTTACAAATATCAAGTTTGAAACTGTGCTTACGTCATTGATTATTGCGTACTATTACGAAAAGTACGCAGTAAACATCAGTAGTCGGCATTTATCAACGGCGTTAGCACAGTTTCAAATTTAACATTTGTAAATAAAAACAAAGTATAGATAACTCTGATTATTAAGTCAGGGATTGATTTGACTTCTATGTGCCGTGTTCCTTCAAGACGTGGGTGATCATGGCTCTCCACAACTTTCTATCTTTTCTAACTCTTCGTAAGCTTTGTCTTTTCGTTATCTCTCCCAATGCTTGTTCTGTCACAAGCTCATTAAGTAAGGTTACTCGCTACTTTCCTCTTTCCCTCCCGTCTTCAATATGTCCGCCGAGTGTCAAATTCTACAGACTTCTTTCCCCGCTTCTCCTCCTGATTCTATGTATAAGCGTCCTTTTTCTTTTCAGTCTCCTTAAAACTAGGTACCTCCAATAATTCGCTAAAAAAGTCAGTATAGCATAATGATAAAGGGTCCCAAACTTAATAAAAACAAAGTTTCTACGTTAAAATGTTTATGTTATTATTAAGAGGAACGAACAAAGTATTTTTCAAATATTTTTTTTATTTTTTTCTTCTTTCTAACACGCTCTAAATTTGGGTAAAAAATCTCGGGGTTTTTTTGTTTGTTTTTTTGTTAACTTTGTACTACTTGTGGTAATGACCAGTTTAGTGTAACAGTTTCAGGGGGTAAACCCATTAAGTTGGAAATTCTTACAAAAATCAAATAATTCTCTGATTTTAATGAAACTTCCAGAACTTATTAAAAAATGAATGAATTTATTTTTGAATTTTTTATTTTTTTTAAATCTTGGTAAAAAATATTTCTTTACATCTGTTACCCCCACCACATAAATTAATTTTATGAAATTTTCTAGAATTTCAAAAAGTTCGCAAATTGTTTTATATTACTTATAAGCAAGACTCCTTGAAGAAATTAAATCATCATTTTTTTTTCACAACTACTACCAACTTTCTAAAAATCTGCTCCAAATCGTAAAATAAAAACTGCAATAAACTATCTAATTATCAAATTAGATAGGCTTTTATTTGCTTTTATAAATAATATACATTAAGGTCATTATTATCTGAAGAAGAAAAAATTTTAATGAATAAAGAATTTTTGCAATTGTTTGCATTTTCTTTTAGTTTTTTCATTTTTCTTTAATTTTAAAAAATGTTTTAAAATTCTTCCAAGCAGAGTGTGGGATAGGTTATTAAGTTTTTAAGTGAAGACTATATTTACTAAGCGAAAATTAAAAGCTTAATACAAATACTGCCACCAAAACTTTTTACCATAATTAAAAATATTTTTTGTGCGTCAAAATGTTATATTTTTTTTTAGTATGATATCTCATAAGTGACATTATGGTTAAAAGGTCACGTGTTTCAAGGCTTGTCTCCTCCTTGGGGAAAGCCCCTTGACATGTAAAGGTCTTATCTCACTCTGAGTTATTGAATTAAAAATTAAATTGAAATAATAAAATTATATCTCATTTATCAATTTAAACAATTAAAAATCAGTGAGATATTTTAATTATTAATATAATAATAATTTTATTAGTTATTATCTCAGTTATTAAATTAAAAATTTAATAACTTAATATACTATTAATAATAAATAAAATTATCTATCATTATCTTAGCTATTAAATAATGAAAGAGATAGAGGTAACTCATTAATGTAAGAAATTTTTATAGTAATTTAAATTATTATAAGAAACAAAAAAAACCGTTATGTCACTTTTGATGCACCATACTAAACCTGTCAACACATTCAGCTATCAAATTATCGATGGAGACGTGAAAAGAACAAGACCCCGAGAATAAGAAATGTTTGTCTAGAAAATTTTATACTATAAGTAAGTGTTTTTTGTTTCAGAACAGATTAATTTAACTTTAAATTTGCTAATTTTACGAAAGTAACGTTTCAGAAACGTATATCTTATTTTAGCGGGATTTTCAAAACCGAAAAATATGTTCGTTTACATTTCTCTAAAAAGAGTTAAAAATGGCCGTTTCGATTGGTTTCTCGGAAGCATCGACTAAAAATCATTCAAATTTCTATTTGAAATACTCTACAGTATTTTTTTTTCTGGAATTAGAAAATTTAATCCTTTAGCTTTCAATTGAAGCAGTTGGAAAGCTTCGAAAATGATTTTTCCTTTATGAAAAATACATTTAAATCTTAGGTATGCCGAATCTTTGGAGGTACCTACTTAAAACTTCCTCTTTATTCACATGTTCATGTCCATGGTGTTTTCATCTGCATTCTGTAGAATCACAAGTCTTTTCTTCATTTATGATGAGATTATCCAAATATTCACTGATGTTATATAAGTTTAATTCTCTTCTCTTTGTTTCTGATACGATTGTATTTATATTCTGAACGGGATTTCCTTTCTAAAATAATAAAAAAGTGAATCTATTTCGATTCTGACAAATGCTATGCGTAAAAGAAACTCTAAAGAAAGGTGATCAAAAAAATGATTAAAAAAAAAAACAGATTCTTTTTACAAACGGACCACTTAATCAGTGCCAATATTTTAACTTGATTTCTCATATTTTCGATGTCCATTCCTTTTACTGTCGTTGTTAGCAGAGTTATGTATTTGCTAAGTTTAAATTTGAAACCAAATAATTACGTTGCGCCAATCAAACAAGAAGGGAATCTTTTCAGCCTAAAAAATCATCATTCAAAATCCCGGCTCTCGGAGCTTCTTTTTTTTTTACAATAGAGTAAATGGACTAAAATTGACGGCAATGTAAAGTCATTGCATTGAGTTCACGTGAATCTTGAAAGCGAATCAACCTTTGCATTACAAATGATATCATATTGAAGACGTTATTTGTTAATATCCCAATTCAATAAAATGAAAGTTTCATTTCTTGAAAAGATCCATTTTTGCCTATGTGCCCAGACTTTAGGGACACCAAGTAGAATGGAAAATATTTCATCACTCACAAGTCCGCGTAGAGGGTTTTAAACTATATCAAGGCGCTAAAGTGAAGATTGGGCAGCAATAGTCCATTTTTGGTCTAATCTAACTCATAAAGATAATGACACGATGAGTCAGGTACTTTCTGGGCGTTAGATGGAACTAAGCAGTTTGCTTTCCGACGATGATTATGTCATTAGACACACTCCATGACCAAGTTTCTGTTTATAGTCGTACAGATGTATGCAATTAGAGTTCCAAAAAGGAGATAACGTTTGAGAACAAGCCAAGTATTTCACCGGCAATCTCAGATAAGGACTTGGTCGGCCCACCATCGGAGCAGGATAGTAATTGATAGAAAGGAGACCAAATACTTAGAAGATCGGCCAAGCAAGTCATTTTTGTTTTTTACACAGCTTAGCTTAATCTGACACAAGGCTTGCAAATTTGCGGGATCGAGTGTATTAAAGTAGTCCATGTTTGCTACACTGTGTTTAATTCACTCTGGGAGATAGTCACGTGTCAAGCACCGTAATATCAAGTTGTTTTTCTCGTTGTAATTTCTGTAAATCCGATCAAGTAACAGGTTAACAACAATTAATGGTAATAATAACCATTAATTTAATATTAATTAAGGTAATGGCAATAATAACTATTAATTTAATAATAATTAAGGTAATGGCAATAATAACCATTAATTTAATATTAATTAAGGTAATGGCAATAATAACCATTAATTTAATAATAATTAAGGTAATGGCAATAATAGCCATTAATTTAATAATAATTAAGGTAATGGTAATAATAACCATTAATTTAATAATAATTAAGGTAATGGTAATAATAACCATTAATTTAATAATAATTAAGGTAATGCAATAATAACCATTAATTTAATAATAATTAAGGTAATGGAATTTGGAACTTTTCCGTATGAGGAAATGATTATTATTACATAACCATTTTCGGAAAAGTTCCAAATGCATTCATTCTTCAGTATCTGTCTATATATCTGAGATGAGGTATTGTAATTTTTCACATTGTTCGGACTGTTGTCCTCATCTTTATTCCCATGTTCACGACGTTTCGACCGTTGTACGCTCTGGCCTTCTTCAAGTGATTTGAATTTCGAACTGAACACTTTATTTCGTCCACTGGGGTAGATTGTTCTAGTTCCATGTGCCATACCTCTTCCGGATGTCTCAGTTATCTCCTTTTAACTCCTTTCCTAACCTTTTGTTTAACGTAGTGTGGAACGTTCACATCTTGATTATGTCATTATTTTCTTTTTGAGTTACAAGTGCTATCCATTTTGATTGTTGCTGCTGTTGAAAGTTTTCAAGTGATATGGTTTCTGTTATATCGTGCAGTTCCTGGTGATTATGTAGCGCCAGTTGGCGGATTGTCCTGGCTAAGACCCACAGGCTTCATTCACTCGAAACCATTTTTAATCAGTGATCTGAAAAAACGGTTGTGTACAGCTGACAGTTTAGATATTTCAGAACGAGTTTGGCACCATGTGTGACATACAAATGATTTAAGAACATTGTTCCAGTATTTATGTTAATGTTTTGGTTTCGCAGCTATTTGCGGTGTTGGGTGAAATCCCAATCAAAGCAAATTCTATGTCCGATTCCATTATAGGCTCCTGTATGTTACAATCGAGGCTGTGAACTTAATGTTTTCAGCGTTGTTATATTTCGTCTGTCTCTTCTTGAAACATGGGAATAATTGGACAACACCAGGCAAGGTAATGTTGTTAATTGCAAGTAGATGTTACAGGGTGATGTCGTTAGTGGTACGGACAACCGGTTTCAGTTTGAAGTTTCTTATTCTAGACAGACTGATTTCTTATTTAACTCATAGCTGAGGGAAAGGAAAGAAAGGGGTTCTTTTTAGGAAAGAAACGAATTCTTTATATAAAGAATCCGTTACTTATGCAGGGTGTCCATAATATATATATATATATATATATATATATATATATATATATATATATATATATATATATATATATAGGGTGTCCATAAAGTTCGTGTGCACTTTAAAAAATTTATAACTTTATTTGTATTTACGATAGAAATAATTTGTAAAAAGTATTAGAAAGAAGTAAATCTATATTTTTTAAGGTTTTATTGAAATTTTATTTAAGTTTCCACATGTCCTCCATCATTAGCAATACAAAGGATAATACGATTTTGCAGTTCACGGAAAACATTTGCCAACTGATTTACAGTAATACCGGAAATCACATGAGTTATTTTAGCTATACTTAAAACTAGGTACATTAAACTTTATAAAAAATTTGACAGATTATTTCTATCGCAAATACAAATAAAGTTATAATTTGTTTAAAGTGCACACGAACCTCATGGACACCCTGTATTATAACTTTTTATATTCATATTAGAAATTATAAATATTTATGGTGTAAATATGCATGTGTATACCCTTCGTCATTGCTTTGAACATTGTTGACACATTTGGTCTGGTGCTCCTGCTATATATTTAGAGCTTCTTGATAACATCCGAAGAAGTATTTGTAATGTTATTGGTCCTGACCTGGCATCTCTGTTTCAGTCCCTTCCCCACTGCCGCAACGTACCTTCCCGGTGCCTTTTCTATAAATACTTTCATACTTTAATTGTTATGATGAACTTTCCGCTATGTAAGCTAGATTTTATGAATTTAAATTGGCAGTAAGGTTTTATCATATTATAGTTGAAATGGATAAATGTAACCGTAAGTTCTTTCTTACTAGTTTCTTCTCTCGCACTTCTCGCTTGGGAAACCCTCTTCAGGTTTCTTGCTTCCCAATCAACTTTGATCTTCAAAAATATAAATGCAATGTCAATCCTTATTTTCTGTCTTCTTAATTCCTGTTCTTTTATTGTTCTCTCTCATTAATCATGTTTTTCTTGTTCTTATATTTTTTCACACTCAGTAAGCCTTTGTCCTCTCTCCTTAATAGAAGTTTTTTCTCATATTCTCTAACACTCAGTAACCCCTTTGCATCCTAGAGGCTTTATTGCCTTTGATCATCAAAAAATTTATTGTTGATATTAAAACCTATTTTTACACTTTCATAGTGTATTGATCCCAGTTTGCCCATAGTTGGTAATCCTTGGAACACCAGTAATTAAAAGGTGGCTCTACGCTCCTCAGAATCTCATGATCAGAGGTCTTGCTGTTAGACGTAGTTCATCGTCTTACCCAGGAGGCCTTACTGATTGTGAAAGAAGAAGAAAAACATTATTAAGAAGTGAGAACAATAAAAGAAGAGAAATCAAGAAGACAGAAGATAACGATTGATATTGCATTTAAATGTTTGTAGATCAAAGTTGACTGGGAAGCCAGAAGCTGAAAATGAGTTCCACAGGCGAGAAGTATGTTTATATAGATGTATGTTTTTAATAATAATAATAATATATATATATATATATATATATATATATATATATATATATATATATTTATTTTTTATTTTTTTTCTATTTGTATTACTGCTTATTTAAACATTATTATTTTTATTATGTCGTTCACATGGATACTATCTCAATTATTTGCATATGCTCATATTTCTTCATTATTTTTCTACCTTTTACAACAATCACTTTATATTCATGCGTGATCCTATCATTCATTTATTCATTTAGCGCATTTTGTGACATCACCCCCTCCATCTGATAATTGTACCTCAGGGAGTCATTCAAAGCAGAATAGTGCAGTGGCTTGCCAGTTCTTTTTGCACATAAGATGGTGAGGTTACCCCGTGCCTCTTCTCAGAAGTTAATGAGGCGAGACCTACAAGGCAGCAGGTGGTTTAAATTCAGAGTTTTCCTGCTCCTAGACTGGCGATAGTATATGGAGGCCGTTCGTTGCCCAGGCTACATGCCGCACACACACACCAAAAACACACACCGTCGGCCGTACTGACAAGATCCAAAGGAATACAGGGCATTACCTTTTCGGACCTTTTGGCTTCAGGAGTTGCCGTAAAGATGTCGGTGTTGACAGACAACCGCCTTCGGGGCGCCACTCCTTGTTTTCTGTCTGGATTTACTTCCATGGCCTTTTCCGTGTTTGGATATGACTGCAAGGCAACGGAGGTTTAAAATCAGGATTTTCTTTTCTCGAGATGGATTGCCTTCCTGGGCTGTCAAGCAACATCCACCCTAAGCAACTTGTTATGAGACGCCAGTTGTCCGCTTTCGCCCATTCTCCGGCTTAGAATTGGACTTAGTTGGCAGAAGCTGTTTGAAACGCATGCGACGAAAACATTTTATAAGCAATAGGAGCTTGCGCCACTATCACCCACGACTATGCCAGCCTTTGGAACATATATAATTTACGCATATAAACATTTTAATGCAATGGGCAGGAGCGGCCTCGGGCATCTGTTCCCCTGTTGGACCTCTCAGTATTATTTTCTCAGTTGCCCCTCTGTCCTTTGACAGAGAAGCCCCTGAGCGCACTCTGTCTAAAGACAGAGACTCAACTGAGAGATGATAAGTCTGTCTTAGAAACTCCTCCAAGGAGGAATTTACACGGTATTTACTTGACCCCTCACTGAGTTAGGTTGTTCAGTTTTTAACGTAGGCACCGAGTGTTTTCACTCGGGCCGCTGATCTAAGCTGATCATAGCTTGTCGAAGCTGGTCAGAGCTGGTATAAGCTGGTCATAGCTTGTCCAAGCCGGTCCAGGCTGGTCAGAGCCGGTCCAAGCTAGTCATAGCCGTGATACCACCAGCACAGTGAAAGAGCCTTGTGACCGATAAGTATCTGAATGCGTACACCCCTCCAAGGAGGAATTTACACGGTATTTTTAGCCCCCCACCCGACTGAGCCAGGTTGTGACACAAGGTCAGTTTTTAACGTGGGGACCCGAGTGTTTTCACTCGGGCCGCTGGTCTAAGCTGGTCATAGCTTGTCCAAGCTGGTCAGAGCTGATCTAAGCAAGTCATAGCTGGTCTTGGCGTGTCATAGCTGGTCCAAGCCAGTGACACCACCAGCACAGGGACGGTAACTGTATTTAGTTGACCCCCCCACTGAGTCAGGTTGTGGCACAAGGTCAGATTTTAACGTGGGGACCCGAGTGTTTTCACTCGGGCCTCTGGTCTAAGCTGGTCTAAGATGGTCTTAGCTGGTCATAGCTTGTCCAAACTAGTCTTGGCTTGTCATAGTTGGTCCAAGCTGGTCAGAGCCGGTCCTAGCTAGTCGTAGCCGTGATACCATCAGCACGGGGACGGATCCCTGTGCCCTTTAAGTTATTTACTGAGTCAGGTTGTGAAACAAGGTCAGTTTTTAACGTGGGCACCCGAGTGTTTTCACTCGGGCCGCTGGTCTAAGCTGGTCAGAGCTGGTCTAAGCTAGTCATAGCTGGTCTTGGCTTGTCAGAGCTGGTCCGAACTGATCATAGCTCGTCTAAGCTAGTCATAGCAGGTATTGGCTTATCATAGCTGGTCCAAACTGCTCAGAGCCGGTCCAAGCTAGTCATAGCCGTGATACCACAAGCAAAGAGACAGAACGCTGTGACCGATAAGTATCTGAATGCATTCACCCCTCCAAGGAGAGATTTACACGGCATTTACTTGACCCCGCACTGAGTGAGGTTGTGACACAAGGTCAGTTTTTAACCGAGTGTTTTCACGCAGGCCGTTGGACTAAGGTGGTCTTAGCTGGTCATAGCTTGTCCAAGCTGGTCAGAGCTTGTCTAAGCTAGTCATAGCTGGCCTTGGCTTGTCATAGCTGGTCCCAACTGGTCAGAGCCGGTCCAAGATAGTCATAGCCGTGATACCACCAGCACAGGGACGGAGCCCTTTAACCGCTTAAGTATCCGAATGTGTATACTCCATAAATACAAATGCCCACGTGGGCCAAAGTTATTTGGATTTGGATTTGGGGTTATTTACCGTTGGAGTTGCAGTCGGAGGAGTTCAGATATTTCTGATATAACGTGCTTGCCAACCTGATGAAGATAATAATAATAATAATCTGCTGATAAAGAAAAACTCCGACGAATAACCATGTGCCGTCCGTGAAAGTACAAATCACAGTACTTGAAGATAAATCTAGTTGTTGCTGAAGAAGAAAGACTCTGACGAAATCCTTGTGCCGTCCGTGAAATTGCAAAGCATAGTACTATGAAGTTAAATCCAGTTGTCGCTGAAGAAAAACTCCGACGATAAACCCTGTGCCGTCCGTAAAAGTACATATCACAGTGCTTGAAGATTCTTCAAAGAAGCTACCCACAATTTTCGTTCCGTCGCCAGTTATGTTCTAATTGGGAAAAGAAGAAAAAGAACAAAGAAGAAAACAACTGTAAATATTTTTTTTATTCTGATATAAACATCATATCGTGACTTATTCGGGCGGCGTCCATTTTGTTTTTCAAATTTGTATGCACGCGTTGAAATCCTTGGTTTAGCGTGGTTGAGATACACTAGTGGAAATTCTGCTTGACTCTCTTAAGAACAAAATCACAATGTGGGTAAGAGAGGTCACAGTTGAAGAGGTCAACTTAGAGACCAGCTACTGTGTCAAACGCGATCAACGACCGACGAGTGGGCTGACGGTTTGTTCTCTGATACCGGGATCGATCCTGACCAACCGGGATTGACCCTGAGTACCGTCAAAAGTGACCAAAGCAGACCGGACCCGGAACAACGCCGTCTTATAATTGGTCGCCGCGGGCAGGCTGTGTCCGGAATACGTTATAGGAGGAGCCTGGTTGCCTAGTGCGGTTTCTTGCGAATGGCCTTGTGTCAGACTACCAAACTTCTCCGTATAAGAGTATTTTGATATTCCCTTAGAACATCAATGGTTCATAACAAGTTAGCAATGTAAAAAGTGGACAAACACCATTAGATAAGAAAAGGCATAACAAGATGTAAATTTATTATTTTTTTTCAACAACAAATTTGGCAGGGTGCAGTAGAGGAGGGAATGCAAAGTAGAGTTCTTGGTCTCTGGAAAGGCGGTTCAACCAAATCTGCCCACGGTGAGAATGACGTTAATGGTCAGAGGCTGTTGCGCGCCAAAATGTAGTAATGTTGGCGCCAAAATGTAGTAATGTTGTCGCCAAGTGTCCTTGGAGAAGAAATAGTCCAAAATGTGGAGAAAGGTTATATTGAAAAGTTTCCTTGTTTTATTTTTTTGAATAAACAGTATAAGGAAGGCAACTTTATCTAAGAATGTCCTTTTTTTTGGAAGAAAAGGAAAGATCAGAAGAAACTTAGTAACAAAACTAATTCGGTCGGTTGTGAGATTACGACTGAGGAAAATCACCAAGATTACTGAGCTGCAAAAGCGTTCGTTGCCTGTAAGAAGTATAGACCAAAAAAAAGGGGAGTGATCCAGAAAGTATAGAAAGTATAGGTACCACGTGTGGAAGCTTGTGGATTTCTGACTTACTTGTTGTTTAGGCGGGAGGTAAGGTCCGTTCGATACTGAGGTTCGTGAAGAAAATGCTTGTTGCTCAAGACAGGAGGTTAGGTCAGAAAGTTGGACTAGGAACGAGTCTACATTGATGGAAGGTAGCTTCGGCAAATGAATTGACTATGAAAAGAGGGTCCATTGCCGAAATCTAGACGGTTGAAGCTTATGTGCAGAGAGAGATGTCAAAACACGTCTTCCCGACTCGATGCCCGCAGGTCGTATCTTACTCGTGGATACTTTTTGGCGGGTTATCCGATGAGTCACGTGGCCGTTTGACTGGCGGCAAAATGCCAACCGTCCAAAGATCTTTGAATGGATGTTCGTTCCAAAACGGTCACGTGCCTTAGCATCGAAAGTGTTGGGTCGTTGCTCACAGGGTAGCAACGACGATGAAAGGAGAGAAAGAGAAAAGGTTTGAGGCAAACGATGATGGTAGGAGGGGTGTGCCGATAAAGTCATAATTGGTGGCTGTGTTCAGGCCGCGGCCCTGAACACCGTCATATCGCGATTTAAGCCTAAAATACTCGCAGACTATAAAATCATTATTTAAGTTTACTAACACCTAAACTATCAGTTAAAAAAAATGAATGAAAATGGAAAATACGAAGTTAATGAATATGACTTTAGGTAAGTAAAAACAGTAAGTAAAAACAGTAAGTGAAAAAAGGTAAACTGTCATGAGGTTAGTTGTACAAAAACAAATACTAATACAAAACAACCCGGTAACTGTTGAAAAAGACGAAAGAAATACTACTAAACAATGATATATAACTTCAAATAAATATAATAATCATAATATATATAATAAATTAAATAAAATAAATAATAATTGCAAATTATATTAAATTATGACATTACTTTTAAGCAATATTTATGGAGCTTCGACAAAACGTCTCGTCTTTCCTTCAACTCAGAGTATATTTATGTACATCTGTGAAAATTCCTCCGAAATTTTCTTTCTACTTTAATTATTTACTAATTTAATTTATATGTTTAATTTTTTATTTTTATCTATTCATTTATTTTTTTTATCTTTAGAATTTTTAACTTAATTTCGATTGTAACAATTTGCATTAATCACTTATGCCGGTTCATTTCCGAAAGTAAAAAAAATAAGTAAATGCTAAAAGACTTGTAAGTCTTACAAAAACTTTATTTTGCTCTGACATATCAAGTAAATAAAGATATATATATATATATATAAAAATATACAAAAACATTTTTGACATCCATTCAAATACACACACACATATCTCTATATCTATTTATATATATATATATATATATATATATATATATATATATATATATATATATATATATATATATAATCAAACCTAGAGAGCCAGACAAACCTACCCAGGTTTCAAGAAACCTATAGTTTTCGAGACGTGTATAGTTACTTATATTTATACATATATATATATATATATATACATATATATATATATATATATATATATATATATATATATATATATGTCTGTGTGTGTGTGTGTGTACTTCTTCATTTAACGTTGTCTGTATACGTTTCATTTATATGTGCCGCGTCCGTTCAAAATATAGGCGATCATGGCTCTCCACAATTTCCTGTCTTTATAGTTCTTAGTAAGGTTTGTCTTTTTGCTATCTTCGCTAAAATCTGTTCTACCAATCACAATCTCGTTAGATATGTTATGTGCTGACCCCTTGCCTTCTACATGTCCTGTGAGTGCCAATTTTTCAAGCTTTCTTTCCTCATTATGTGTCCTATACATTTCAGCTGTCTCTTTCTGATTCTAAGTATAAGTATCCTTTTTGTTTCCATTTTCTTTAACTTCGTCGTTGCTCACAATACCCGTTCATGTTATTCTCAGTATCCTTCTGTAGAACAATTTCTGTTACCTCAAGTTCTTTATCTGTGGGAGGGATTTTCAAGCACTGACTGCCATATAGGAAGACCTACATAATATTTCATTACTCATCTAACGAAATTTTCACGTTTCTTTATACTATGCTTAGTTTTTAGAAGGCATATTTCGGTAACCCAATACAGCTCCGGATTTTGATATCGCATTTTCCGTCCTAGATATTTATATGATTTTGCTGTTTCGACTTCGTAGTTTGTATCTTAGAAATGTTAATATTTTAGGCGTATGCAAAACAAGGTGCAAAATAATTTCGTCAGTGACAAACCCCCGGGGGGGGTTGTATATGCAGACGAAGAGGGAGTTGGATTCATATTAGGCCGAGACATAAAGAATTTTTTTTTCTGGGATGCTATCAGCTATCTGATAGAAATCTTGTAGTTAAACTGAAAGAGAAGTCATTTAATAAATTCACCTTAGTTGTATGTGCACCCACAGAACAAAATACGGAAGAAGGAATAGAAAAGTTTTACGTACAATGACAAGGCTTAATTCAAATCGTTGGAATTTACAATCGTCATGGTAGACCTAAATACCAAAGTTTAGAAAAGAGAGAGATGGTGAAATAGTTGGCAAATTCGGACGAACAAGTCAGAATGAACGTGGAGAAAGAAAGGTGGATCCAGTGGTGCATGGCGAAGCAGAGTAGCCAACACCTGGTTTCAAGAAGAACCGAGACATTTATGGATATAGAGAATGGATGTATGGATGTTGCGGCATTCACCCTGGATCGGTTAAGCCGGCTCCCTTCCAAAGAATTCACCGCGTCCCGAACGAAGCCAATGCTAAAACGAGCGACCCGATTCCAACGGCGGTGAATTCTTGAAACGGAGTAACAAGGGAGTTTGAACTTCACACGCGGTCCCCACACCCCGCGTGCTATCCCAGTGAAGGGAGGAATATGCTCTTACTTGCCGCAGAATTTCCACAGACGCAGAGGCAGGAGTAACCAAGAGGCCGCCGGGTGCAGACGCCGATTGGTTTTGAATTCAGAGTTGACCTCCTTCTAGACCAGTTGCCATCCAAGGCTATAGAACCCAGTCTGTCCTGCTATTTACCCATAGTTGGATGGAGAAGAGGATTCACGCCTTTCCCAAGGGTGTTAGCACATAAGTGAATGTAACGGATTCGACTGGAATTCGAACTCGGCTCTACGATTCCTCAATCCGAGCCGTTATCCATTACTCCACCGTGCCTCCTCTGATATAGAGAATCCTACGAGGAGAAACAAAAATACAAATCGATTACATAACTATCAATAAGAGATTCAAGAATGCAGTTTTATACTGCATAATATACCCAAGTACCGACTGCTGAAGTAATCACCTTCCAATATTAAGTAACCTTGGAATTAAATTACAGAAATGGATGAGGGCCGAGGAAGCACACAATTTGCAATACTACAGACACCTTAATGAACCGAATTTGAAAGATAAATATACAGACAGAATTAAAGCAGATACAATGAATTAAAGAAGAATGGAAATTCGAAGTAAGACACATTAAGAGAAGCTTTGCTAACATCAACAAATGACATCATCCCGAAGAAAACTATTCATGGAAAAAATGAATGACAGATGAAATTCTGGACATTATGAAAAGGAAACAGCAAGCTAAGGTACGACACAGGATATAGGACACTACGCAAAGAAATGATGAACAAATGCCGGCAGGCAAAATAGGAGTGGCTCAACGAAAAATGTGCAGAAATAGAAAGAATGAGTACCACAGATAGAGCAGATATGCATAAAAGGTAAAAGAATTAAAAGGACAAAAGACATGCTCATCAACAGGATGCATAAAATCCAAGGACAGGTCACTGATATTAGAGAAAGAAAAAATAATTCAGAATCAAACAAGGCATTATACTAACAGAGAGAGAAATTACTTCAGAGATGGGACGAATACATCATAGCATTCTTCTACAACGAAAGAAGACAACCGACGATACACAAAATTATCGAAGGACCAGAAATATTAAAATCTGAAATTAAATGAGAACTGGACAAATTGAACAGAAATAAAGCGGCAGGGCCAGATAGAATTGTGATAGAGATGCTGGCAGCTTTAGATCATTTCGACATGATAAAATTACAAGCCTAATAAATTAAATATACGACAGTGGTGATATACCGGAAGAGCTAAAAGGATCCATTTTTATAGCGCTGTCTAAGAAGCCAGGTGAGACCGAATAAGAACTTTATCCGATAATTAGTCTGATGAGCCATATAAGAAAATTTATTATTCGAATTACGATGAATAGCACGCTCAGTATAATTACACCGGGAATAAGGCAAGAACAGTTTGGTTTGCGTTAAAGACACTGGAACAAGGAATTTAGGCTCGGAATGATATCAGGAAGTGCAAGACAAATGCAAATGAATCTATATCTATCTTTTATAGATGAAGCAAAAGCGTTTGATAAAGGACATCCCAAAAACTGTTTGAACTGCTAGGTAAGCTTAATTTATTTGGGAAAGCTCTTAGAAAAATCCAGAACTTATACTAGGAGCACACCGCCTGCATACGGATCTAAAATGAATTCAGTCAAGACACAAAAATAGAAAGTGGCGTAAGGTAAGCGTGTGCTTTACTGAACTTTATTCAACATTTAGAGGGAAGCAATCCTGACAGAATTAGAAGTCATTCCAGGATTCGTAGCGGTCATAGAATCTTAACTATGCAAAGGACAGTGTTGGGAGTAGACACAGAAAGAAAATTATATATATATATATATATATATATATATATATATATATATATATATATATATATATATATATATATATATAGCCGTTATCCATGACTCCACCGTGCCTTCTCTCTCTCTCTCTCTCTCTCTCTCTCTCTCTCTCTCTCTATATATATATATATATATATATATATATATATATATATATATATATATATATATAGAGAGAGAGAGAGAGAGAGAGAGAGAGAGAGAGAGAAGGCACGGTGGAGTCATGGATAACGGCTTGGATTGAGGAATCGGAGATCCGAGTTCGAATTCCAGTCGAATCCATTACATTCACTTACGTGCTAATACCCTTGGGAAAGGTGTGAATTCAAAACTCTGAATTCAAAACCTGCGGAGGGTCGTTTGGGGACCTTGTCGCACTCACTGCACCAGGTCCCTGTATTCGTCCCTCCAAAGCCTTCACCACTATAATCAAATCTCATGTGTCAGCGTCGGGCTCTCAGTTTCTAGGAACTGATCTGCCTGACCCTCATACGTCGAATTCGACGGGAGAGTCGATCATATATATATATATATATATATATATATATATATATAGTTGAGTCATATATAGTGTACCGTAAAAACTGGTGCATCAAATGTTATGACGCTAATTGCATTTAAATAAGTTAGATTTTGACTTCACTGTCCACTGACTATACAGCTACCCCGCTTAATTTTGGCTATTTTTAAATGAGTAACCAATGAACTTTTTAGTTTAAATTTATTAGTAAGTTTCGGCACTCGATGTTCGTTGTAACCTAGGGAAGGTTACTGAATATAATAATCAAACGAAAGTTGGTAATGAACGATAATACTTAGGACAAGAACAACACATATAAGATTCGGCGCAGACTAACATACAGTATTTACTGCTGTATTTATGTGAATGGGAACATACGCATTATCGTCCGTAGGTATGCTACAACAATGTTGTTCACTGAAAATCAGAATTATCAAAAACTAGTGTACGCACGATAGAGCAGAAGACGATGGCAGACAGTCTTTCCACTGAGCAGGTGTATATTTCTAAGCTATCAGATCCGTGGCTTTAAATTTAACGGAACAAATTAACTGTACTATGTCCTCGTAGAATGCTTAGAGATTTTTTCAGCCTTAAATCTTTCCTAATTGATAAATAAATATGATATCGTACTGGTATCTACACTTGGTCTGTTGATTGGATTTAAGCATTGCACGTGCAGTGATACTTTCAATCGTTTATTATCGAATGTTATTCCGTGGCTTATTTTGAATTCAAAAGCTGGTACACAAAGCTGTCTTTAGACATGAGGACAGTGAACAGTTGCCATAATTCCTGGGTTCCATGCTGCCATTCCCAAGATCTCTTAACAGAGTGGATAATTACCAGCTTTCCCTTATTGGAAAGGCCTAAAAATAAAATCCCGTTCCTCAGCGATTTGACATATTCAAAGGAAATTAACCTCTTCCGTCGTTTCAAACCATTTGATTTTATCATTTTTACTTTTAAAGTGCTTGATCAAATCATAGCGTTCTACAGTTAGCGGCTTATACAGCAATAAAATTTTACATTGCATTTGAACCCTTAAATATTATTTCTGTAATTGGATATTTAAGATCTAAGAAGGAATTAATTCCTTAAGAATGTTAACCCTGTCAAAAGTAATCTTAATAAACACATATACATGGTGTTTCACAATAGTTGAAACAAAGCAGCGGCCTCTCAGATGGGAGAGCCCGGGGTGCGTGAGGACCTTGATGAGGAGGGACAGTGGTTTCAGCAGGATGGTGCTACTCCTCACGCTACTAATGTTACCATGGGATAGCTCCGTTTGGGGAGCGTCTCATCGGCCAAAGTGGAATGAGCATCTCATTCGCCTGACCTAAACCCCCACATCTCTTCCTCTGGGGCTTCTTCAATGTCAACATCTACCAGGAAAAGCCCCGCACCATTGCTGCATTGAAGACAGCCATTACTGAGAAGGCTCAAGCGATCACCCAGGAGGAATGTGCACGCGTTATCAACAACTTTACATTCAATAACGCCTTCAACTGAACGGCGGACATCTGGATCATGTAACCTAGGGCAACCCTTGAAAATGTTGGTTCATGTTTGAGACTAACTAGTTACAGATCCTAAAATATTATCCTTTTACCTTTCAATAAATGCAATTTCCATTACTCTATCATTTGTGGTCCTTGATTTGTGCCCAATTATTTTGTTTCAAAAATTGTGAAACATCCAGTATGTGGCAACACGTTAACGAAACACCCTGAATGTGGCCTTTGCATTCTGAGAACTTCTCATTGAAGATATTTCTCCATTTTTTTCTTTGTTCATTTTAACTGTTATTTTACTATTTCAAATCAGGCGTGGTCAGAAGACTTTATTTCAACATTTAAAAGTTTTTCTTTTAATTTCATCCATTTTTAATTTATACAATTTTTGTCAGATTTTTCCTAATACAATATTTTTATCGCTTTAAAATTTAAAACTTCGTTATTTGTATCGAAATTTGAAATGCTGATTAAAACGTTGATTAAAACATGTCTGCGTCTTTAGCAGATGTAATTTCAAACACTGCGTACAATGAGGCATCAGCGCCTGGGCCGGCTTACATTCATGTGCGCACCGAAAATCACTTATTCGACCAATAACCAATTATAAATTCTCTGCAAAGAAATCGCACAAATTTTTGTTGATTTAACAATTGATAATTATTACTGTACCGTTTTCGTCTGTACCAATTATCATTTAGATATTGAAATTGGTATATTTCCCAAGACTCGTGCTATATTGTTCAACAGATTGCGTTGACTAATCTACACTTTAAAGTATTTTTGCAATCACACTAATATCCCCATTTTAACTATTGATATCTAGGCTTGCTCGTTTTGAGTCGTCGACTTCATCTCCTATCCAAGAATTGAATTTCTTCTTTGATCATCGCTTCCTTTATGATGATGATGGTGTTGATGACTAAATTCGCCACCAACGTGCAGGTTCAAGATTAGAAACTCCCGTCATCGATTACCAATTGTCATATGGCTTTATAAAAATTAGGTTATCTCCCCCTTGCTCCTGCTGCTATTGGAAGATTCTATTATCTACTTTTAATGCTATAACCCAGTTTTCACGCCAAATCTTATTTGGCGCCTAATTACGAACGCTAAGATCAGTGCATCCAAAATATCTCGAAGGAGATAGATGCCTGTTAGCTGATTCCGGGCAACAGCACCCAAAGCAGTAACGATCGTGAAGGCCCGCTTCTCAGGAGAATATATGTGTTTGAACATTCCAAATAGCCCAAGACAAACAACATTTGTTTGAATGACAGATGAGTATATCAAACTGTTTCTAATTGAAATGTATTGCAATTGACCATATGTTTGGCTATGCCCGCTAAAAGCACGTTTTTAGCAGCTCTCGCATTTCATGTCTTTCATATATATGTTGTATATAAAATACCTTTTAAACTGTTCAGTTATTTCTCCTTTGTTATCAACTCGACTTGATGTGGAAGTCGTTAAAAATGCCATATTTTGCTAAAAAGGTGAGTATACTTATATATACGAAAGCAAATATATTGGCATGACGAGTAGAAATTTTGTTTTTAAATTAGATCGAGACAGATTGAATAGAAAGGTATTGGGAGACGGCATTTCTTTAAGCTTCTGTCTTTTTATATGTGAAAGGATTTGTTATGAATTGCCTTTCAGTTAATTAAAAAAACTTACCTGTAAAAGAAAGAGAGAAAGAAAAGATTTCTTGTTGCTTTTATGAGAAATTTATTGAACACGAGGCGTAATTAATGTTTTTGGTCTGCATCATTTTGTGGATCTTTAGGACACGT
This sequence comes from Acanthosepion esculentum, assembly GCA_964036315.1. Lineage (NCBI taxonomy): Eukaryota > Metazoa > Mollusca > Cephalopoda > Sepiida > Sepiidae > Acanthosepion > Acanthosepion esculentum. The sequence continues at coordinate 5,846,852 of OZ038481.1, forward strand.
AACGTTCTAAGAATTATTATAACCTTCTCTGTAAATATTTTAAATTGGTCTTGCACCACCCGAAGACATTCTCAAACACGTGGTGTGATATATCTTTTGAGAAAAAGATAATAAATTTTTAAAAGTTTGCATTTTCCGCCCAAAGGAATTTTCTGACACGAAGTATGAAACTATTTTAAAAAAATATAAAATCAAACGATTTTATTATCGTCCTTTCACGATGAAAAACTATAAAGATATAAAAGGCGCTAAAGCACTTACTGACTGCAAAAATAATCTAAAAAATGATATAAATTTAGAATTACTAGAGAAAGATATAAAGGAAAAACTTTATAAGGAAGAAGAGGCTATTATTAAAAATCTACTGAAAGAGATTCAAGTCCTAGATACTAAAATAAAAGAGATTCTTATCTAAGCAAATCGAATAAAAATACAGGGAATCGTCGATGTAGATATCTTATAATATATGGACGATATCAGTGTTGTCCAATGTATGAAAGGCTTGGCATGGAAGATGTCTAATGGAATCACTCCTTTAGGAAATTATACTGATTTTCTGTATGGCCATCAAATAACGCCGGTCAGCCCAAAAGCTTCCGGCATACAACACAGTTACAACACAATAATTTCTAAATACTCTGCGTGTCCTGAACAGCAAGTGAAGTCCGCTTTGAAAACTACGCCAACTCCTGCAGTGACATTCTCAGAAGATTTCGGAGTATTGGAGGTCGAAAGGAACTTTGAAAAAATGTTTTCAATGGACTTCAGCGCCTCTTCCTTTGAAGAGGAAGAGAACATCGGTGACTACGACAGACACAAAATTGATTTGTTCGAGAAAAAAAAACTATAGAATACAGAGAAAATTCTTATTATGTCGAATGACCCTGGCATGGACATAGGCAAGATTGGTTTCTAATCAGAATAGAATGTCTGTCTGACGAATAAAAGAAAATAGGTTTCGTCGTCTGTGTCACAGTTGTCTCAGAACTTTGCGTCGTCGTCAAACAATGACGAGAAGTCAGCCGTCGGCGGCCAGCGGTGTGTGTCTATAAAACTTTTCTATAATAACCTGTAGTGCCATTTATTAAATTTTCTAATTGAAAGGAACTGATGAAAGTAACATCATTGATATTAAAATTGATTTAAAAATGCAGAAAAAAGGAATCAAGTTCATCACCTGCATCAAATGAAATTATTTTTGATAAAGATTATGCAAAAAGAAAGTTTCAGTGATGAAATATTTTTCCTAAAAGACCCAACAAAGGGCAAATCTCCCCGTCTAATAAAGATCCTCAGTATTGTTTTGGATATAGATAGCATTCTGAAAGTGTGGGTGTGAGGATAGGTAATTCTGACAGATATGTATATGAAATTTTTTACCCCATACAGTTGGCGAAACATTACCCTTACACAGAAGTCTTGATTAAAGAATATCATCTGCAATCAAAACATCTGGGAGTCGGTAGCACCTTAGCCAAAATCAGAACAACGGGTTTCTGGGTTTCACAGGCTAGACACGCAGTGAATACGGTGTTATGCAAATGCATCATTTCTAAATAAAAAAAATATAACAGCTTGGCTTTCAAATATCCCAAATTAACCAACTTGCCTAAGCATCATGTGAATTTGATTAATCAATATGAGAACACGGGTATCGATTACACGTGTCATTTATGGATATAAAACAATGGGAAAGTGGAAAGTATACTTATTAATATTTACTTGCCTCGCTATTAGAAACATACATATTGAGATTGTGCGGGCAATGGAAAGTAAAACATTCGTATAATCATTAATTAGATTTTGTAATACCTATGGACTACCTGCACATATCTATAGTGACAATGTCAGATCCTTTAACAAAGATTTTGATGGAGATATAATAGAGCCCCATCTGGATAGTTATGAGTTCAAGGCAACCTTCATGAACCATACTATAAACCATAGCTTCATGTCTCGCACATCTCGCCTATGGAACTCCCTTCCCTATTACTGTTTCCCTGACAAATACAATCTCCAACGGTTTAAGTGTAGCGTCAATCGACATCTCCAGTTGCCTTGATCTATACGCTTCCCTTCTCCACATCCTTTCATTTTTCATTCCTATCTGCTCTCGCTCCGGATCTTTTGTGGCCCCCTTGCCTTGATCAACCCACTGTCTTTCTCTTTCTCTACATCCCCTCCCTTGCCACTCCTATCTGCTCTTCCTCCAACCCTTCTTTAACCCCTTGCGTGATAGTGGCCTTGCTTGGGGTGATATGATTAAAAAAAAAAAAAAAATTCCCTTCTATTCCCTATGGATATAAAACGTATGGGAAAGGATGATAAAGACTATAAAAGTCATTCCTTTTTAAAACTCTAGGCAGAGGAAAAACTGACTATTTCCAATTTCCCACTTTTATTTCTGACGTCCAAAGAGCTATAAACTATAAACTCCTGACCGCTGATATATCGAAGTGCGTCTGGGAGTGAACTATTGCCGTTAACACCCCCAATGTATTTCTTCCCCTAATGTCAATGGGGAAATTCTGTACTGATTGATGCCGGTGGTTCTCCTGATATTGAGCTTGTCGGAGTTAGCTCCTCCTTAATTCCCAAATTGTTACTGTGGGTCGTTCACCCTGTACTATAAATACAGGGCGACTTCTCGCATGATTCTCTCTTTTTCATTTCTTTATTTCAGCGTCTACAATGTAAGCTCTCTTAAAAGATCCGCGTCATACCATTTGTGGGAGACGCTAAGTACATTGTACACACATGCACGTAGATATGAACATTCACCAAAGAACAGACACCAATGTTTACACACACACAAATGTTATGGTCCATTGTAAAATTGTTTTCTTTAATACATATATTTGTTTATATATATATATATATATATATATATATATATATATATATATATATATAAATCGATCTTGTTTATCTTCTTTACATCTTCAGTTAGACTTAACTTGAGTCCAGCCATTTTCTTGTAGTTGCATCTTTTAATATTCTACCAGGAGTTAAACACCTGCTTCTATTACAACAACACACAATCACACACGGTCTTCTACAGTCTACTTTACTCTTAAGTTGGACTTAATTCAAGTCCGAACATTTTCTTGTAGTTGGACCTTTCTATATTCTACAAGGAGTTACACAAGTGTTTCTAATACAACAACACACAAACACACAGTGTCCTCTACAGTGTTCTTTATCTTCAGTTGGACTTCATTCAATTCCGAGCAGTTACTGTAATTGGACATTTTAATATTCTGCCAGGAGTTACACACGTGCTTCTAATACAACAACACACAATCACACACGGTCGTCTATAGTCTACTTTACTCTTAAGTTGGACTTAATTCAAGTGCGACAATTTTCTTCTAGTTGGACCTTGTAATATTCTTCCAGGGGTTACACAAGTGTTTCTAATACAACAACACACAAACACACGGTCCTCTACAGTATTCTTCATCTTCAGTTGGACTTAATTCAAGTCCGAGCATTTACTGTAGTTGGAGCTTTTAATATTCTTTCTGGAAACTTGGCAGAAATGATAAACCTTTCTATGGAAATGACTGAAATTTACGTTCAGTTCGCGTAGAAAGAGGAGATACATCGTTTGAGAACCAAAATATACAGCATCTGGATTCAATGGAACTTTCCTTGACACGCAATATTTATAAGAATTCTAAACCAAAAAGAGATAAATAATTACAAAGCACTGATAGTCAGAACATCTGTGCGGAAAAATTAAGAAAAATTTCGACAAAGAATTTGTGCATTAAACCAATCATTCGTCCTGGATATGACTTTAAACTCCACCCATCTTCTTATTGGTTATAACATTTTGACCAATCATTCGTCCTGGATAAGACCTTAAACTCCATCCATCTTTCTTGGTCATAATGGACCAAACAGTCTTGTCCTTAATAAGATATCAAACTATTTACATGCAACTCAGAATATCTTCTTCACTGTACTATATTTATCATCTCAGCTTGTTGGAACATTTTATAAGGAAGCCATAAATAGTATAAAATAACGATGTGGTCCTGATTATTACGTTAAAACTGCATCCATTTAATGGTCTAACGCTTACTGACCACAGCAGTCCTGGGTATGACTTTAAACTGCACCCTATAACAAAACCATCCCAATTCTGGCTAACTTAGCCCTAAGTATGATTAATTTTAACTGAATCAAATTTGACCTTGAACAAGATGTTAAACTGTAAAACTATTTACATCCGCAGACAAGTGCTAAATTTAAAAATACTACTGTTGTAAGCTAGGGAAAGTTACTGAATAGAATAATCAAACGAAGGTTGGTAATGAACGATAATACTTAGGACAAGAACAACACATCTAAGATTCGCCAGCGGCGCGTAGAAGTAGTCAACAGCTAGAAGTGAATCAAGTGAATTCCACAATGAATCTCCAAATGCAGACCAACATACAGTATTTACTACTGTATTTATGTGATTGGAGAAATGCTCATTATCGTTCGTAGATATGCTACAACTACATTTTTACAAATGATCACTTTCATGTTGGAATAGATCAACGGGTATTGTCAGCCACAGATAGTCTTTCAGTTCATCAACATTTCAAGTTAAAGATTCTATCTGGAATTCTTCAAAAGTCTTGGTTAAGACTTTAAACTAAATCCGGTCATAAGGATTTTGGAAGTATGGAGTGTTCCCTTAATTGCCATTTCTCCCAGGTCCATTCTGACCCAGTGTGGTAGTACCTGTTAAAGTTGTTGTCCTTGATAAGACAGTAAACTGTTTACATATAATCCAGTATGATATTAATAAGAATAATAATGATGAAGATGATAAAATAATAAGATGTAGAACTTTTTGACAGCACTGTATTTGTTATCACTACTAAACAACATCAACAGTGTGTGGTCCAAATAATAATAAAAGAAAAGCCAACTAAGGTGCACCACATTTGAGCTTTTGATCTGCCTAATGATGACAGGCTATCATGGAAGAATTAAGGTTCATCAGAAGTAACCAATGACCTATCCCATAAAAGTATCTCATAAAACATATCTGATATAATTGAAACATACAAATAAATAATAAAATTTAGCAACATGAAAACAAATAAAAATGACAAATATAGTAATTGGAATAGCTAATACTTTTTATATTTGTTAATAATATTTGGTTGTATATACAGCACATGAATCAACAAAACAAATACATTATTTGCATTATACGGACTATTGTCCTTATCTTTGTCGCCATATTTATAACAACGTTTCGGCCTTTCAGTATCTGTCTATATTTCTTAGATGAGGTATTATGTACACTATTTACATTATTCAGACTATTGTCCTCATCTTTGTCGCCATATTTATTACACCGTTTCGGCCTTGCACTATCTGTCTATATTTCTGAGATGAAGTATTATGTACACTATTTACATTATTCGGACTATTGTCCTCATCTTTGTCGCCATATTTATTACAAGGTTTCGGTCTTTCAGTATCTGTCTATATTTCTGAGATGAGGTATTATGTCCACTATTTGCATTATTCGGACTATTGTCCTCTTCTTTTTCTAGTTCCTCAAGGATACATGGCACAGTGGATAAAGGCGTTGGTTAGATCCAGTGACAGGACCCAAAGAGTGTGAGTTCAATACCCGGTTAAGTCAGTGGAGAACTTTCAGTGGGAAAAATTAACAGGAGATAACTGATAACTGACATCCATTAAACATGGCACGTGGAAGTAGAACAGTCTACCCCAGTAAGCGAAATAAAGGGTTCAGTTCAACATTCCAACCACCTGAAGAAGGCCGCAGCATACAATTCAATTATTTCTACTTTGTTAACTACTCGACTTGATGTGGAAGTCGTTAAAAATCCCATAGCTTTCTAAAAGAAAATCAGTAAAGAAAGTGCCGATGACGTGAATTTCTTTAACATGGACCTCAACTTCATTTCATGACCTTACTCTGCGATACATATGAAATGCGACATGCAGAATCCAGTTATGAAACTGCAATGGGCTACTGCTGACTCAGTTATAATTTCGAGTGGCGCCTTCTGTAGCATGTCCCTCAGGCGTAGCCCTCTTCATCCGTTGGTTCAGCCGTTGAGTTCTGTTGTAATTGTCATCCGCTTGATCTACCATTGGAGTCTTTAGTGTTGGCCGCGCTTAGCCTGGGTTCTCATCTTCGGCCTTGCCGCCAAGGGTGGTCCTACCAGGATTTTAGAACTCCCGATGGCATCGCTCTCGGATTCATTAAACCACGCAAGCCTCTCCACCACAACAAGATTTTAGTACTACCCTATTATAGCTAATTCTGTTTTCACTGAATCTGACTATTAACTACCGGTCCATGGATTGAACTCACTATTACCATGTTACCAAATTCACAAACAAATCTTAGTGATAGCCTACATAATCTACAATAATTTTACCAGAGTCAGAATGTACAATAGCCTAGAATTCAGAGGGAAAATGGCGAGTAATAACTGAGCACTATTAAAAGAAAGCACAAGACGACGTATCGTTAGACATAGACTGCGGAACGAGAACAATCTATTCCTGTTGATTGAATAAAGTGTTCAAATGCTCAGTGGGCACAACAGCCGAAACATTGTGATAATAACATCAGAGATGGGGATATTAGTCTGACTGTAAATGTAAATCACACAAATAAAAACAGAAAACATCGATTTGGTTGGAAATACTAGGAAATTAATGAATTTTATTAACTATTTACATTTTTATTCCTCTGGGTGGGTTTTTAGAAGTCGCGGTACATTGTTTTGCCCCTACCCTACAATGTATTGTGAAGGAATATAAGTAATGACACTTCCTGTCAAAGTTAACAATGGGCGTAACTGTGACACTATAGTTCTAACACCAATATAAAAGGGGCAGGGTGTGATTTTTTCTCTCAATCTCAAGTGTTTCATGATTTATGGCCAGCAAATAAAGACTTGAGGTCGGGTTTTCTAGGCGACACAAATAAATAAATAAATCCAAACTTTTGAGATCTAGTGAAAAAAACCGGACATTGATGATTTCCGCTTGCTGGTCTATACTAACAGACATATTTGGGATTTGAGTAGATAGTTCTAGTCTTGACTGTCTCTCGAGTAGTGCCGATATCATCCGTCCATCTTGCCAGCCACGCGTCGTGATGGGCAGAGTTGGTCAGAGAAAGAGCTGATCAGATTTAGTAGGAGTTGTCCCAAGTGTCACCTACATACTCACCTAAACCGAGCAAGCAAAGACCTGAAAAAATACCTACAAACAAATATAAAACAAATATATTGGAAACAGGATTCGAGTTCTGATTTCTCACCGCAGTGGACCCTCTTCCCGGGTATTGGTGCACACCGACACAAACGAAAAAGGAGTCGTAACGTGGGGTCGTCATTGACAGGTCTGGTGGGAAGCATAATGAGTGTCCTGTTGTATGTTTATATAATATAATTATATGTTTCCAACTATTGTGGCATACCAGCAAAGGCATCTTTTTCAACGCTACTTGTCAATGAGAAAAAAATCCAGGGATATATGGCTTCATGCCTTTTCCAAAGGCATTACGTGAAGTGAACATAAACAACATTAGAATTCGAATTCGATCATCTGATTTCTTCTCCTAATACGCTACGATATTCACTTCCATGAAAATAATGGCCCTCCGAGCTAATCATTTATCCGTTGATTTCTGTAGCTGTGCCGAATGTAAGTACTTTTATGTCGCGCAGTGGTTGTCGTCGTGGAAAGTGGAATCGGTGTGCCGAGTTCAAATTCCGGTCGAGTTTGTTATGATCATGTTCACACCAATACCTTTACGAAAGGTATGAATCGATTTTTTATCACCTCCCCTATCAATGGATTAAATAGCAAGACAGTCTAGGAGTAAAACAACTCTTTATTCAAAACCCGACCATCCAGTAAAAATTTATTTGATGCAGAATCCACAGTATTAACGCTTCGGCGTGTTGAGGCTATGGCCCTATACGTCTACGGGGTTAGGGAGATTCTAATGGCAATAAGAAAGGCTGAACTGCGGATAATCCCACTCACTCGGTCTTTTTTTTCCATTGGTATTATGAGAAGTCGCATTTGGCGTTTTTTTTTTTTTTTGGTTGTAGAAGTTGTAAGAAAGGAAATTTACCACTGATTATCGTCTGGGGTCCTATATCTGTCTATATCTCTGAAATGGGTTATTATGATTACTTGCATTATTTACATTATTCGGACTGTTATCCTCATCTTCATTATCATATTCACAACGTTTCGGCCGTTATACGCTTCGGCCTTCTTCAGGTGATTGGAATTTCGAACCAATCCCTTTATTTCGTCCTGGGTAAGACGATAAACTACATCTGCGTCCTGGGTAAGACGATAAACTACATCCAGCAGCAATGCCTCTGATCAGGAGGTTTTGAGGAGCGTGGAACCACCTCCTAATTGCTGGTGTTCCCAGGTCGCCCTGACCCAGGGTGGTAGCACCTGTTAGGGTCCTAGCCATGGGTAAATAGTTAATTTATTATCAGCAATACTTTTTTTTAATTATTACCAGAAATACAATTTTGAAGGAAAAAAATTACCAGAAGCAGATTTTTGACAAAACAAAATATTACCAGCAATTAAAAAATTTTGTCGGCATTAAATAACCCATTGAGGTTGATATGCTGTAAAACAAAATAAATGAAACCCTTTATTTCGTCCACATGGATAGATTGTTCTTGTTCCACGTGCCATGCCTCTTCTGGATGTCTAAGTTATTTCCCTTTAACTCAAATCTCCAGGGGTTTTTTTCGCCACTGTTGAGGTCTGGTATTGAACTCACAACACTTTGGGTCTCGTCACTGGATATAGCCAACGTCTTTATCCACTGGGCCATGTGTCTTGGAGTTCTACTCTTGGTTTGGGATCATTTGTCCATCTCCAACACCGATTGACAACCAAGTCTAAAGAATCCTGTCTAGCCTGCTATTGTCCTGTATCAGTGGATTCATACCATTTCCAAAAGAACCGAACACAAATGACCTCAGCCGAAACTTGAACCCTTTTCTCAGATTCTATTTTTCGTACCTGCTCCCGTTATACCAATTCGCACCACATGTAGATAAGACAAAATGGTCCTCTTTAAACAACACAGTCATATTGCTCTTTCTTCTTAAATGTAACGTTTGAAATCTTTCATTTTACTTTTAACAAAGAAGATTTAATCTTCGCTGTCTGTTAAGACGATACCTAGACATGAACTCTTCGATAATGTCTGCTTGCCATTCTGCTCTTTTTTCTACCGGAATCTGTTTGTTTATATCTATCCTACGTCCATACATGCTTACAAAATGTCTAAACACTTATTTATTCATCTACCCACCTGGAAAACAGCCCATCCTAACGGCTGACTGAGAGACCAAGCCCAACGCCGCAAATGAACCACGATGTAAGGAATGGTTCCCCGCTTCATCTAAATAATAATTATCCGCTGCTGGACGATTAATCTTACTGATTCCTCCCAAAACGACGAACTGGTGAGTTCATTAATGACTCCTTTAAAACTCATTATGGAAAAGGTACACTTGAGAACAAAAGTATCCTGGATGGAAAGGGAAATATTTTTAACCGCTTCAGAGAGGAACGCTAAAGTGAACGCTGCACACTCCCGCCGGGGTAAGATAGTTACATAGCTTTTTGTCGGATTCAAAGCCAAAATAAATATGTGAGCACACACACACACACACACACACACACACACACACACACACACATATATATATATATATATATATATATATATATATATATATATATATATAGTCAATGAATATATTTTCCACAAAATCCATCTTATAAACACCCACAATCCAAATTCTGGAGAACAACGAGTCGGAAGAAAACTCAGTCAGTTATGTGCCATGCGTGATACTCGCTTAGGCGATCATGTATCTTTCGATACGTGACTGACGAGGCAGATTTGTTCCCGCAGTAGGTTGCCATTTCTTTCTGCGGTAGACCATTTGCCATCCAAGACTATAGAACCCGGTCTGTCCTGCTATTTGCTCATAACTGGAGGGCGAAGAAGAGGATTCATATCTTCCCCAAGGATATTAGCATTGGAATTCGAACTCGGCTCTCCGATATCCTCAATCCGAGCCGCTATACATTACTCCACCGTAGATGGCAGTAAAATAAATCATTCATATATACTCACGCGAACACTACCGCACGCGCGTTCAAACACATTAATGAATCCGAAAATCCTACAGCCACTAGAAAAATGAAGTGTCTGTCACACAGTGAGGGAGTAGTAGAGAAACCGTATTATAAAAAAATGCATCTTACACTCCCTAACTGTATCCGGTTCATAACATTCAATGCCATTTGTCCGAAAACTGACTTTCCCAAAAGCGTTAACCCGAATTTTTACTTGGTCGAATGGTTCATTTCACCGAAAACCCAAACGTAAAAAATGGTTACAGAATGCGAAAGCCAGGGTCAGAATGGTCAGTGATTGGCCGGAATGATTCGTGGGCGGAGAATTCTGGTGGTAATGGGTTGTCTTTGTCTGGGTTTTGAATATAAGCGCAAAAAGGCGCGAATTCAACAGAGGGTTTCAAGAATTCTGAAGCATCGATACGCCTCCCACACCCTGGTTAGCGACCGGCTAAAACAACGCGCGGAGAGGAGCTAAGCCAACGAGCGATATGCGTTTCTATGACATAATCCCTCCTACTGCCTCTTAGAATTCAGTCTGCAACTACTCTACCCTAATAAAACAAATAACAAAAAGAAATGGTCCTTTTCGTTGATACAGTTTTATGTTGTAGCGTAGAGATCCAGAGACGGCAACAAAATTAAAGGGACATAACTTTTATATCTGAATGTTATTGTTTTTAAAAATAATATCCATTAATTTGATCGTTGCTTATTTACGATAATAAGTGATTGACAACAAGTCATTCGGCTTGTTTAAGATTATTTCATGTTGAAATCAGTTAAAACCAGGAAATTGATTGTCATTTTGTCGGGCAACGAAAATGAAATATAAATAAAAAAATTAAAAAAAACGATTAATGTATAAATATAAAAATAAAAAAGTATAAATTAAATTAATACAGAAGATGATTTTTTTAAATATTTATTTACACATGTATTTTGGTGCAGAGAAATATTTGAATGGGTTCGTTTTTCGTCATTATTAACTCGTTTTTAAATATCCATAAAAACAAAATATCAATCAAAAATTATTACATGAACGAGTCACCAGTTTATAGAGAAAAGGGTATTTTATCGTAAATAAGCAACAAACGAATTAACGGGTGTAAATTTTAAATGGTATATAATTTTTAAAAAAACAACGCTCTGTCCAGATATAAAATTTATCTTCCTTTCATTTCCTAACTTGATTTTCCAACGTAGTGAAAATTAGATTTAACGCTTTTGGTGAAGACAATTTTCAGGTAAAGAATATTCGTTGTTATGATTACATAGCTCTCCTCCCCTCACTAACATGATTGAGACAATATAGACTAACTCATAAATAATACTGTATCGATGTATGGTTAGTCGTCCAATGAGGGTTACGTGCTATAAAAAAAGTCGACGCACGTGAAAAGCAAAACAATTATTTTTAAACTGTTTTGTTTTTTTAATCAAACGTCATTTTACTTTTTACTATTATTATTATTATTATTATTATTATTATTATTATTATTATTATGACGTCCTTTTCGAATTTCTTTCATCGGCCGACTATTTCTCTAAGAAACGTAAGGGAACTATCTCTCACTCTATCTCCTACAGTCCCTCTCTCTCTCTCACGCTCACTCTCCCTCTTTCTCTCTGTCTTATATATATATATATATATATATATATATATATATAAGACATATATATATATATATATATATATACATATATATATATATATGAGTCATATATATATATATATGTATATATATATATATATATATATATATATATATATATATATATATATATATATATATATATAATCAGTCAGTTATGTACCATGCGTGATACATGACTGACGAGGTAGATTTTATCCCGCAGTAAGTTGCAATTTCTTTCAGCAGCAGACCAGTTACCATCAAAAACTATAAAACCCGGTCTGTCCTGCTAGGTACCCATAACTGGTGGGGGGAGAAGCGGATTAATACGTTTCCCAAGGGTATTAGCACGTAAGTAAATGGATTCGACGAATTCGAACTCAGCGCTCCGATTCCTCAATCCGAGCCACAATCCATTCATCCTCCATGCCTCCTAATAAGCACACATAATCATAAGAAAGAAAGAAGAGATGGATGCATACCTTTCCCAAGGGTATTAGCACGTAAGTGAATGTAATGGATTCGACTGGAATGCGAACTCGGCTCTCCGATTCCTCAATCCGAGCCACAATCCATTACACTTCCATGCCTCCTAATAAGCACACACAATCATAAGAAAGAAAGACATTCATTCATACCTTCTCCAAGGGTATTAGAACGTAAGTAAATGTAATGGATTCGACTGGAATTCGAACACGGCTCTCCGATTCCTCAATCCAAGCCACAATCCATTGCTCTTCCATGCCTCCTAATAAGCACACATAATCATACGAAAGAAAGACATTCATTCATACCTTCCCCAAGGGTATTACAACGTAAGTAAATGTAATGGATTCGACTGGAATTCGAACTCGGCTCTCCAATTCCTCAAACCGAGCCACAATCCATTACTCTTCCATGCGTCCTAATAAGCACACATAATCATAAGAAAGAAAGAAGAGATGGATTCATACCTTTCCCAAGGGTATTAGCACGTAAGTGAATGTAATGGATTCAACTGGAATTCGAACGCGGCTCTCCGATTCCTCAATCCGAGCCACAATCCATTACACTTCCATGCCTCCTAATAAGCACACATAATCATAAGAAAGAAAGACATTCATTCATACCTTCCCCAAGGGTATTACAACGTAAGTAAATGTAATGGATTCGACTGGAATTCGAACTCGGCTCTCCAATTCCTCAATCCGAGCCACAATCCATTGCTCTCCCATGCCTCCTAATAAGCACACATAATCATAAGAAAGAAAGAAGAGATGGATTCATACCTTTCCCAAGGGTATTAGCACGTAAGTGAATGGAATGGATTCGACAGGAATTCGAACTCGGCTATCCAATTCCTCAATCCTAGGCACAATCCATTACTCTTCCATGCCTCCTAATAAGTACACATAATCATAAGAAAGAAAGACATTCATTCAAACCTTTCCCAAGGGTATTAGAACGTAAGTAAATGTAATGTATTCGACTGGAATTCGAACTCGGCGCTCCGATTCCTCAATCCGAGCCACAATCCATTACTCTTCCATGCCTCCTAATAAGCACCCATAATCATAAGAAAGAAAGAAGAGATCGATTCATACCATTCCCAAGGCTATCAGCACGTAAGTGAATGTAATGGATTCGACTGCAAGTCGAACTCGGCTCTCTGATTCCTCAATCCGAGCCACAATCCATTACTCTTCCATGCCTACTAATAAGCACACAAAATCAGAAGAAAGAAAGACGAGATGGATTCATACCTTTCCCAAGGGTATTAGCACGTAAGTGAATGTAATGGATTCGACTGGAATTCGAACTCGGCTCTCCGTTTCCTCAATCCGAGCCACAATCCATTACTCTTCCATGCGTCCTAATAAGCACACATAATCATAAGAAAGAAAGAAGAGATGCATTCATACATTTCCCAAGGGTATTAGCACGTAAGTGAATGTAATGGATTCGACTGGAATTCCAACTCGGCACTCCGATTCCTCAATCCGAGCCACAATCCATTACCTTTCCATGCCTCCTAATAAGCACACATAATCATAAGAAAGAAAGAAGAGATGGATTCATACCTTTCCCAAGGGTATTAGCACGTAAGTGAATGGAATGGATTCGACAGGAATTCGAACTCGGCTATCCAATTCCTCAATCCTAGGCACAATCCATTACTCTTCCATGCCTCCTAATAAGTACACATAATCATAAGAAAGAAAGACATTCATTCAAACCTTTCCCAAGGGTATTAGAACGTAAGTAAATGTAATGTATTCGACTGGAATTCGAACTCGGCGCTCCGATTCCTCAATCCGAGCCACAATCCATTACTCTTCCATGCCTCCTAATAAGCACCCATAATCATAAGAAAGAAAGAAGAGATCGATTCATACCATTCCCAAGGCTATCAGCACGTAAGTGAATGTAATGGATTCGACTGCAAGTCGAACTCGGCTCTCTGATTCCTCAATCCGAGCCACAATCCATTACTCTTCCATGCCTACTAATAAGCACACAAAATCAGAAGAAAGAAAGAAGAGATGGATTCATACCTTTCCCAAGGGTATTAGCACGTAAGTGAATGTAATGGATTCGACTGGAATTCGAACTCGGCTCTCCGATTCCTCAATCCGAGCCACAATCCATTACTCTTCCATGCGTCCTAATAAGCACAGATAATCATAAGAAAGAAAGAAGAGATGCATTCATACATTTCCCAAGGGTATTAGCACGTAAGTGAATGTAATGGATTCGACTGGAATTCGAACTCGGCTCTCCGATTCCTCAATCCGAGCCACAATCCATTACCTTTCCATGCCTCCTAATAAGCACACATAATCATAAGAAAGAAAGAAGAGATGGATTCATACCTTTCCCAAGGGTATTAGCACGTAAGTGAATGGAATGGATTCGACAGGAATTCGAACTCGGCTATCCAATTCCTCAATCCTAGGCACAATCCATTACTCTTCCATGCCTCCTAATAAGTACACATAATCATAAGAAAGAAAGACATTCATTCAAACCTTTCCCAAGGGTATTAGAACGTAAGTAAATGTAATGTATTCGACTGGAATTCGAACTCGGCGCTCCGATTCCTCAATCCGAGCCACAATCCATTACTCTTCCATGCCTCCTAATAAGCACCCATAATCATAAGAAAGAAAGAAGAGATCGATTCATACCATTCCCAAGGGTATCAGCACGTAAGTGAATGTAATGGATTCGACTGCAAGTCGAACTCGGCTCTCTGATTCCTCAATCCGAGCCACAATCCATTACTCTTCCATGCCTACTAATAAGCACACAAAATCAGAAGAAAGAAAGAAGAGATGGATTCATACCTTTCCCAAGGGTATTAGCACGTAAGTGAATGTAATGGATTCGACTGGAATTCGAACTCGGCTCTCCGATTCCTCAATCCGAGCCACAATCCATTACTCTTCCATGCGTCCTAATAAGCACACATAATCATAAGAAAGAAAGAAGAAATGGATTCATACCTTTCCCAAGGGTATTAGCACGTAAGTGAATGTAATGGATTCGACTGGAATTCGAACTCGGCTCTCCGATTCCTCAATCCGAGCCACAATCCATTACTCTTCCATGCCTCCTAATAAGCACACATAATCATAATAAAGAAAGAAGAGATGCATTCATACCTTTCCCAAGGGTATTAGCACGTAAGTGAATGTAATGGATTCGACTGGAATTCGAACTCGGCTCTCCGATTCTTCAATCCGAGCCACAATCCATTACTCTTCCATGCCTCCTAATAAGCACACATAATCATAAGAAAGAAAGATATTCATTCATACCTTCTCCAAGGGTATTAGAACTTAAGTAAATGTAATGGATTCGACTGGAATTCGAACTCGGCTCTCCGGTTCCTCAATCCGAGCCACAATCCATTACTCTTCCATGCCTCCTAATAAGCACACATAATCATAAGAAAGAAAGACATTCATTCATACCTTCTCCAAGGGCATTAGAACGTAAGTAAATGTAATGGATTCGACTGGAATTCGAACTCGGCTCTCCGATTCCTCAATCCGAGCCACAATCCATTACGCTTCCATGCGTCCTAATAAGCACACATAATCATAAGAAAGAAAGACATTCATTCATACCATTCCCAAGGGTATTAGCACGTAAGTGAAAGTAATGGATTCGACTGGAATTCGAACTCGGCTCTCCGATTCCTCAATACGAGCCACAATCCATTACTCTCCCATGCCTCCTAATAAGCACACATAATCATAAGAAAGAAAGAAGAGATGGATTCATACCTTTCCCAAGGGTATTAGCACGTAAGTGAATGGAATGGATTCGACTGGAATTCGAACTCGGCTCTCCGATTCCTCAATCTGAGTCACAATCCATTACTCTTCCATGCCTCCTAATAAGTACACATAATCATAAGAAAGAAAGACATTCATTCAAACCTTTCCCAAGGGTATTAGAACGTAAGTAAATGTAATGTATTCGACTGGAATTCGAACTCGGCGCTCCGATTCCTCAATCCGAGCCACAATCCATTACTCTTCCATGCCTCCTAATAAGCACACATAATCATAAGAAAGGAAGAAGAGATGGATTCATACCATTCCCAAGGGTATTAGCACGTAAGTGAATGTAATGGATTCGACTGGAATTCGAACTCGGCTCTCCGATTCCTCAATCCGAGCCACAATCCATTACTCTTCCATGCGTCCTAATAAGCACACAAAATCATAAGAAAGAAGAGATGCATTCATACATTTCCCAAGGGTATTAGCACGTAAATGAATGTAATGGATTCGACTGGAATTCGAACTCGGCTCTCCGATTCCTCAATCCGAGCCACAATCCATTACTTTTCCGTGCCTACTAATAAGCACACATAATCATAAGAAAGGAAGAAGAGATGCATTCATACCTTTCCCAAGTGTATTAGCACGTAAGTGAATGTAATGGATTCGACTGGAATTCGAACTCGGCTCTCCGATTCCTCAATCCGAGCCACAATCCATTACTCTTCCATGCGTCCTAATAAGCACACATAATCATAAGAAAGAAAGAAGAGATGGATTCATACCTTTCCCAAGGGTATTAGCACGTAAGTGAATGTAATGGATTCAACTGGAATTCGAACGCGGCTCTCCGATTCCTCAATCCGAGCCACAATCCATTACACTTCCATGCCTCCTAATAAGCACACATAATCATAAGAAAGAAAGACATTCATTCATACCTTCCCCAAGGGTATTACAACGTAAGTAAATGTAATGGATTCGACTGGAATTCGAACTCGGCTCTCCAATTCCTCAATCCGAGCCACAATCCATTGCTCTCCCATGCCTCCTAATAAGCACACATAATCATAAGAAAGAAAGAAGAGATGGATTCATACCTTTCCCAAGGGTATTAGCACGTAAGTGAATGGAATGGATTCGACAGGAATTCGAACTCGGCTATCCAATTCCTCAATCCTAGGCACAATCCATTACTCTTCCATGCCTCCTAATAAGTACACATAATCATAAGAAAGAAAGACATTCATTCAAACCTTTCCCAAGGGTATTAGAACGTAAGTAAATGTAATGTATTCGACTGGAATTCGAACTCGGCGCTCCGATTCCTCAATCCGAGCCACAATCCATTACTCTTCCATGCCTCCTAATAAGCACCCATAATCATAAGAAAGAAAGAAGAGATCGATTCATACCATTCCCAAGGCTATCAGCACGTAAGTGAATGTAATGGATTCGACTGCAAGTCGAACTCGGCTCTCTGATTCCTCAATCCGAGCCACAATCCATTACTCTTCCATGCCTACTAATAAGCACACAAAATCAGAAGAAAGAAAGACGAGATGGATTCATACCTTTCCCAAGGGCATTAGAACGTAAGTGAATGTAATGGATTCGACTGGAATTCGAACTCGGCTCTCCGTTTCCTCAATCCGAGCCACAATCCATTACTCTTCCATGCGTCCTAATAAGCACACATAATCATAAGAAAGAAAGAAGAGATGCATTCATACATTTCCCAAGGGTATTAGCACGTAAGTGAATGTAATGGATTCGACTGGAATTCCAACTCGGCACTCCGATTCCTCAATCCGAGCCACAATCCATTACCTTTCCATGCCTCCTAATAAGCACACATAATCATAAGAAAGAAAGAAGAGATGGATTCATACCTTTCCCAAGGGTATTAGCACGTAAGTGAATGGAATGGATTCGACAGGAATTCGAACTCGGCTATCCAATTCCTCAATCCTAGGCACAATCCATTACTCTTCCATGCCTCCTAATAAGTACACATAATCATAAGAAAGAAAGACATTCATTCAAACCTTTCCCTAGGGTATTAGAACGTAAGTAAATGTAATGTATTCGACTGGAATTCGAACTCGGCGCTCCGATTCCTCAATCCGAGCCACAATCCATTACTCTTCCATGCCTCCTAATAAGCACCCATAATCATAAGAAAGAAAGAAGAGATCGATTCATACCATTCCCAAGGCTATCAGCACGTAAGTGAATGTAATGGATTCGACTGCAAGTCGAACTCGGCTCTCTGATTCCTCAATCCGATCCACAATCCATTACTCTTCCATGCCTACTAATAAGCACACAAAATCAGAAGAAAGAAAGAAGAGATGGATTCATACCTTTCCCAAGGGTATTAGCACGTAAGTGAATGTAATGGATTCGACTGGAATTCGAACTCGGCTCTCCGATTCCTCAATCCGAGCCACAATCCATTACTCTTCCATGCGTCCTAATAAGCACAGATAATCATAAGAAAGAAAGAAGAGATGCATTCATACATTTCCCAAGGGTATTAGCACGTAAGTGAATGTAATGGATTCGACTGGAATTCGAACTCGGCTCTCCGATTCCTCAATCCGAGCCACAATCCATTACTCTTCCATGCCTCCTAATAAGCACACATAATCATAATAAAGAAAGAAGAGATGCATTCATACCTTTCCCAAGGGTATTAGCACGTAAGTGAATGTAATGGATTCGACTGGAATTCGAACTCGGCTCTCCGATTCTTCAATCCGAGCCACAATCCATTACTCTTCCATGCCTCCTAATAAGCACACATAATCATAAGAAAGAAAGATATTCATTCATACCTTCTCCAAGGGTATTAGAACTTAAGTAAATGTAATGGATTCGACTGGAATTCGAACTCGGCTCTCCGGTTCCTCAATCCGAGCCACAATCCATTACTCTTCCATGCCTCCTAATAAGCACACATAATCATAAGAAAGAAAGACATTCATTCATACCTTCTCCAAGGGCATTAGAACGTAAGTAAATGTAATGGATTCGACTGGAATTCGAACTCGGCTCTCCGATTCCTCAATCCGAGCCACAATCCATTACGCTTCCATGCGTCCTAATAAGCACACATAATCATAAGAAAGAAAGACATTCATTCATACCATTCCCAAGGGTATTAGCACGTAAGTGAAAGTAATGGATTCGACTGGAATTCGAACTCGGCTCTCCGATTCCTCAATACGAGCCACAATCCATTACTCTCCCATGCCTCCTAATAAGCACACATAATCATAAGAAAGAAAGAAGAGATGGATTCATACCTTTCCCAAGGGTATTAGCACGTAAGTGAATGGAATGGATTCGACTGGAATTCGAACTCGGCTCTCCGATTCCTCAATCTGAGTCACAATCCATTACTCTTCCATGCCTCCTAATAAGTACACATAATCATAAGAAAGAAAGACATTCATTCAAACCTTTCCCAAGGGTATTAGAACGTAAGTAAATGTAATGTATTCGACTGGAATTCGAACTCGGCGCTCCGATTCCTCAATCCGAGCCACAATCCATTACTCTTCCATGCCTCCTAATAAGCACACATAATCATAAGAAAGGAAGAAGAGATGGATTCATACCATTCCCAAGGGTATTAGCACGTAAGTGAATGTAATGGATTCGACTGGAATTCGAACTCGGCTCTCCGATTCCTCAATCCGAGCCACAATCCATTACTCTTCCATGCGTCCTAATAAGCACACAAAATCATAAGAAAGAAGAGATGCATTCATACATTTCCCAAGGGTATTAGCACGTAAATGAATGTAATGGATTCGACTGGAATTCGAACTCGGCTCTCCGATTCCTCAATCCGAGCCACAATCCATTACTTTTCCGTGCCTACTAATAAGCACACATAATCATAAGAAAGGAAGAAGAGATGCATTCATACCTTTCCCAAGTGTATTAGCACGTAAGTGAATGTAATGGATTCGACTGGAATTCGAACTCGGCTCTCCGATTCCTCAATCCGAGCCACAATCCATTACTCTTCCATGCCTCCTAATAAGCACACATAATCATAAGAAAGGAAGAAGAGATGGATTCATAACTTTCCCAAGGGTATTAGCACGTAAGTGAATGTAATGGATTCGACTGGAATTCGAACTCGGCTCTCCGATTCCTCAATCCGAGCCACAATCCATTACTCTTCCATGCCTCCTAATAAGCACACATAATCATAAGAAAGAAAGATATTCATTCATACCTTCTCCAAGGGTATTAGAACGTAAGTAAATGTAATGGATTCGACTGGAATTCGAACTCGGCTCTCCGATTCCTCAATTCGAGCCACAATCCATTACGCTTCCATGCGTCTTAATAAGCACACATAATCATAAGAGAGAAAGACATTCATTCATACCATTCCCAAGGGTATTAGAACGTAAGTAAATGTAATGTATTCGACTGGAATTCGAACGCGGCGCTCCGATTCCTCAATCCGAGCCACAATCCATTACTCTTCCATGCCTCCTAATAAGCACCCATAATCATGAGAAAGAAAGAAGATATCGATTCATACCTTTCCCAAGGGTATTAGCACGTAAGTGAATGTAATGGATTCGACTGGAATTCGAACTCGGCTCTCCGATTCCTCAATCCGAGCCACAATCCATTACTCTTCCATGCGTCCTAATAAGCACACAAAATCATAAGAAAGAAAGAAGAGATGCATTCATACATTTCCCAAGGGTATTAGCACGTAAATGAATGTAATGTATTCGACTGGAATTCGAACGCGGCGCTCCGATTCCTCAATCCGAGCCACAATCCATTACTCTTCCATGCCTCCTAATAAGCACACATAATCATAAGAAAGAAAGATATTCATTCATACCTTCTCCAAGGGTATTAGAACTTAAGTAAATGTAATGGATTCGACTGGAATTCGAACTCGGCTCTCCGGTTCCTCAATCCGAGCCACAATCCATTACTCTTCCATGCCTCCTAATAAGCACACATAATCATAAGAAAGAAAGACATTCATTCATACCTTCTCCAAGGGCATTAGAACGTAAGTAAATGTAATGGATTCGACTGGAATTCGAACTCGGCTCTCCGATTCCTCAATCCGAGCCACAATCCATTACGCTTCCATGCGTCCTAATAAGCACACATAATCATAAGAAAGAAAGACATTCATTCATACCATTCCCAAGGGTATTAGCACGTAAGTGAAAGTAATGGATTCGACTGGAATTCGAACTCGGCTCTCCGATTCCTCAATACGAGCCACAATCCATTACTCTCCCATGCCTCCTAATAAGCACACATAATCATAAGAAAGAAAGAAGAGATGGATTCATACCTTTCCCAAGGGTATTAGCACGTAAGTGAATGGAATGGATTCGACTGGAATTCGAACTCGGCTCTCCGATTCCTCAATCTGAGTCACAATCCATTACTCTTCCATGCCTCCTAATAAGTACACATAATCATAAGAAAGAAAGACATTCATTCAAACCTTTCCCAAGGGTATTAGAACGTAAGTAAATGTAATGTATTCGACTGGAATTCGAACTCGGCGCTCCGATTCCTCAATCCGAGCCACAATCCATTACTCTTCCATGCCTCCTAATAAGCACACATAATCATAAGAAAGGAAGAAGAGATGGATTCATACCATTCCCAAGGGTATTAGCACGTAAGTGAATGTAATGGATTCGACTGGAATTCGAACTCGGCTCTCCGATTCCTCAATCCGAGCCACAATCCATTACTCTTCCATGCGTCCTAATAAGCACACAAAATCATAAGAAAGAAGAGATGCATTCATACATTTCCCAAGGGTATTAGCACGTAAATGAATGTAATGGATTCGACTGGAATTCGAACTCGGCTCTCCGATTCCTCAATCCGAGCCACAATCCATTACTTTTCCGTGCCTACTAATAAGCACACATAATCATAAGAAAGGAAGAAGAGATGCATTCATACCTTTCCCAAGTGTATTAGCACGTAAGTGAATGTAATGGATTCGACTGGAATTCGAACTCGGCTCTCCGATTCCTCAATCCGAGCCACAATCCATTACTCTTCCATGCCTCCTAATAAGCACACATAATCATAAGAAAGGAAGAAGAGATGGATTCATAACTTTCCCAAGGGTATTAGCACGTAAGTGAATGTAATGGATTCGACTGGAATTCGAACTCGGCTCTCCGATTCCTCAATCCGAGCCACAATCCATTACTCTTCCATGCCTCCTAATAAGCACACATAATCATAAGAAAGAAAGATATTCATTCATACCTTCTCCAAGGGTATTAGAACGTAAGTAAATGTAATGGATTCGACTGGAATTCGAACTCGGCTCTCCGATTCCTCAATTCGAGCCACAATCCATTACGCTTCCATGCGTCTTAATAAGCACACATAATCATAAGAGAGAAAGACATTCATTCATACCATTCCCAAGGGTATTAGAACGTAAGTAAATGTAATGTATTCGACTGGAATTCGAACGCGGCGCTCCGATTCCTCAATCCGAGCCACAATCCATTACTCTTCCATGCCTCCTAATAAGCACCCATAATCATGAGAAAGAAAGAAGATATCGATTCATACCTTTCCCAAGGGTATTAGCACGTAAGTGAATGTAATGGATTCGACTGGAATTCGAACTCGGCTCTCCGATTCCTCAATCCGAGCCACAATCCATTACTCTTCCATGCGTCCTAATAAGCACACAAAATCATAAGAAAGAAAGAAGAGATGCATTCATACATTTCCCAAGGGTATTAGCACGTAAATGAATGTAATGGATTCGACTGGAATTCGAACTCGGCTCTCCGATTCCTCAATCCGAGCCACAATCCATTACTTTTCCGTGCCTACTAATAAGCACACATAATCATAAGAAAGAAAGAAGATATGCATTCATACCTTTCCCAAGGGTATTAGCACGTAAGTGAATGTAATGGATTCGACTGGAATTCGAACTCGGCTCTCCGATTCCTCAATCCGAGCCACAATCCATTACTCTTCCATGCGTCCTAATAAGCACACATAATCATAAGAAAGAAAGAAGAGATGCATTCATACATTTCCCAAGGGTATTAGCACGTAAATGAATGTAATGGATTCGACTGGAATTCGAACTCAGCTCTCCGATTCCTCAATCCGAGCCACAATCCATTACTCTTCCATGCCTCCTAATAAGCACACATAATCATAAGAAAGAAAGATATTCATTCATAACTTCTCCAAGGGTATTAGAACGTAAGTAAATATAATGGATTCAACTGGAATTCGAACTCGGCTCTCCGATTCCTCAATCCGAGCCACAATCCATTACTCTTCCATGCCTCCTAATAAGCACACATAATCATAAGAAAGAAAGACATTCATTCATACCTTCTCCAAGGTATTAGAACGTAAGTAAATGTAATGGATTCCACTGGAATTCGAACTCGGCTCTCCGATTCCTCAATCCGAGCCACAATCCATTACGCTTCCATGCGTCCTAATAAGCACACATAATCATAAGAAAGAAAGACATTCATTCATACCATTCCCAAGAGTATTAGCACGTAAGTGAATGTAATGGATTCGACTGGAATTCGAACTCGGCTCTCCGATTCCTCAATCCGAGCCACAATCCATTACTCTTCCATGCGTCCTAATAAGCACACAAAATCATAAGAAAGAAGAGATGCATTCATACATTTCCCAAGGGTATTAGCACGTAAATGAATGTAATGGATTCGACTGGAATTCGAACTCGGCTCTCCGATTCCTCAATCCGAGCCACAATCCATTACTTTTCCGTGCCTACTAATAAGCACACATAATCATAAGAAAGGAAGAAGAGATGCATTCATACCTTTCCCAAGTGTATTAGCACGTAAGTGAATGTAATGGATTCGGCTGGAATTCGAACTCGGCTCTCCGATTCCTCAATCCGAGCCACAATCCATTACTCTTCCATGACTCCTAATAAGCACACATAATCATAAGAAAGGAAGAAGAGATGGATTCATACCATTCCCAAGGGTATTAGCACGTAAGTGAATGTAATGGATTCGACTGGAATTCGAACTCGACTCTCCGATTCCTCAATCCGAGCCACAATCCATTACTCTTCCATGCCTCCTAATAAGCACACATAATCATAAGAAAGAAAGAAGAGATGGATTCATACCTTTCCCAAGGGTATTAGCACGTAAGTGAATGGAATGGATTCGACTGGAATTCGAACTCGGCTCTCCGATTCCTCAATCTGAGTCACAATCCATTACTCTTCCATGCCTCCTAATAAGTACACATAATCATAAGAAAGAAAGACATTCATTCAAACCTTTCCCAAGGGTATTAGAACGTAAGTAAATGTAATGTATTCGACTGGAATTCGAACTCGGCGCTCCGATTCCTCAATCCGAGCCACAATCCATTACTCTTCCATGCCTCCTAATAAGCACACATAATCATAAGAAAGGAAGAAGAGATGGATTCATACCATTCCCAAGGGTATTAGCACGTAAGTGAATGTAATGGATTCGACTGGAATTCGAACTCGGCTCTCCGATTCCTCAATCCGAGCCACAATCCATTACTCTTCCATGCGTCCTAATAAGCACACAAAATCATAAGAAAGAAGAGATGCATTCATACATTTCCCAAGGGTATTAGCACGTAAATGAATGTAATGGATTCGACTGGAATTCGAACTCGGCTCTCCGATTCCTCAATCCGAGCCACAATCCATTACTTTTCCGTGCCTACTAATAAGCACACATAATCATAAGAAAGGAAGAAGAGATGCATTCATACCTTTCCCAAGTGTATTAGCACGTAAGTGAATGTAATGGATTCGACTGGAATTCGAACTCGGCTCTCCGATTCCTCAATCCGAGCCACAATCCATTACTCTTCCATGCCTCCTAATAAGCACACATAATCATAAGAAAGGAAGAAGAGATGGATTCATAACTTTCCCAAGGGTATTAGCACGTAAGTGAATGTAATGGATTCGACTGGAATTCGAACTCGGCTCTCCGATTCCTCAATCCGAGCCACAATCCATTACTCTTCCATGCCTCCTAATAAGCACACATAATCATAAGAAAGAAAGATATTCATTCATACCTTCTCCAAGGGTATTAGAACGTAAGTAAATGTAATGGATTCGACTGGAATTCGAACTCGGCTCTCCGATTCCTCAATTCGAGCCACAATCCATTACGCTTCCATGCGTCTTAATAAGCACACATAATCATAAGAGAGAAAGACATTCATTCATACCATTCCCAAGGGTATTAGAACGTAAGTAAATGTAATGTATTCGACTGGAATTCGAACGCGGCGCTCCGATTCCTCAATCCGAGCCACAATCCATTACTCTTCCATGCCTCCTAATAAGCACCCATAATCATGAGAAAGAAAGAAGATATCGATTCATACCTTTCCCAAGGGTATTAGCACGTAAGTGAATGTAATGGATTCGACTGGAATTCGAACTCGGCTCTCCGATTCCTCAATCCGAGCCACAATCCATTACTCTTCCATGCGTCCTAATAAGCACACAAAATCATAAGAAAGAAAGAAGAGATGCATTCATACATTTCCCAAGGGTATTAGCACGTAAATGAATGTAATGGATTCGACTGGAATTCGAACTCGGCTCTCCGATTCCTCAATCCGAGCCACAATCCATTACTTTTCCGAGCCTACTAATAAGCACACATAATCATAAGAAAGAAAGAAGATATGCATTCATACCTTTCCCAAGGGTATTAGCACGTAAGTGAATGTAATGGATTCGACTGGAATTCGAACTCGGCTCTCCGATTCCTCAATCCGAGCCACAATCCATTACTCTTCCATGCGTCCTAATAAGCACACATAATCATAAGAAAGAAAGAAGAGATGCATTCATACATTTCCCAAGGGTATTAGCACGTAAATGAATGTAATGGATTCGACTGGAATTCGAACTCAGCTCTCCGATTCCTCAATCCGAGCCACAATCCATTACTCTTCCATGCCTCCTAATAAGCACACATAATCATAAGAAAGAAAGATATTCATTCATAACTTCTCCAAGGGTATTAGAACGTAAGTAAATATAATGGATTCAACTGGAATTCGAACTCGGCTCTCCGATTCCTCAATCCGAGCCACAATCCATTACTCTTCCATGCCTCCTAATAAGCACACATAATCATAAGAAAGAAAGACATTCATTCATACCTTCTCCAAGGTATTAGAACGTAAGTAAATGTAATGGATTCCACTGGAATTCGAACTCGGCTCTCCGATTCCTCAATCCGAGCCACAATCCATTACGCTTCCATGCGTCCTAATAAGCACACATAATCATAAGAAAGAAAGACATTCATTCATACCATTCCCAAGAGTATTAGCACGTAAGTGAATGTAATGGATTCGACTGGAATTCGAACTCGGCTCTCCGATTCCTCAATCCGAGCCACAATCCATTACTCTTCCATGCGTCCTAATAAGCACACAAAATCATAAGAAAGAAGAGATGCATTCATACATTTCCCAAGGGTATTAGCACGTAAATGAATGTAATGGATTCGACTGGAATTCGAACTCGGCTCTCCGATTCCTCAATCCGAGCCACAATCCATTACTTTTCCGTGCCTACTAATAAGCACACATAATCATAAGAAAGGAAGAAGAGATGCATTCATACCTTTCCCAAGTGTATTAGCACGTAAGTGAATGTAATGGATTCGGCTGGAATTCGAACTCGGCTCTCCGATTCCTCAATCCGAGCCACAATCCATTACTCTTCCATGACTCCTAATAAGCACACATAATCATAAGAAAGGAAGAAGAGATGGATTCATACCTTTCCCAAGGGTATTAGCACGTAAGTGAATGTAATGGATTCGACTGGAATTCGAACTCGACTCTCCGATTCCTCAATCCGAGCCACAATCCATTACTCTTCCATGCCTCCTAATAAGCACACATAATCATAAGAAAGAAAGATATTCATTCATACCTTCTCCAAGGGTATTAGAACGTAAGTAAATGTAATGGATTCGACTGGAATTCGAACTCGGCTCTCCGATTCCTCAATCCGAGCCACAATCCAATACTCTTCCATGCCTCCTAATAAGCAGACATAATCATAAGAAAGAAAGACATTCATTCATACCTTCTCCAAGGGTATTAGAACGTAAGTAAATGTAATGGATTCGACTGGAATTCGAACTCGGCTCTCCGATTCCTCAATCCGAGCCACAATCCATTACGCTTCCATGCGTCCTAATAAGCACACATAATCATAAGTAAGAAAGACATTCATTAATACCATTCCCAAAGGTATTAGCACGTAAGTGAAAGTAATGGATTCGACTGGAATTCGAACTCGGCTCTCCGATTCCTCAATCCGAGCCACAATCCATTACCTTTCCATGCCTCCTAATAAGCACACATAATCATAAGAAAGAAAGAAGAGATGGATTCATACCTTTCCCAAGGGTATTAGCACGTAAGTGAATGGAATGGATTCGACTGGAATTCGAACTCGGCTCTCCGATTCCTAGTCCGAGTCACAATCCATTACTCTTCCATGCCTCCTAATAAGTACACATAATCATAAGAAAGAAAGACATTCATTCAAACCTTTCCCATGGGTATTAGAACGTAAGTAAATGTAATGTATTCGACTGGAATTCGAACTCGGCGCTCCGATTCCTCAATCCGAGCCACAATCCATTACTTTTCCGTGCCTACTAATAAGCACACATAATCATAAGAAAGAAAGAAGATACGCATTCATACCTTTCCCAAGGGTATTAGCACGTAAGTGAATGTAATGGATTCGACTGGAATTCGAACTCGGCTCTCCGATTCCTCAATCCGAGCGACAATCCATTACTCTTCCATGCGTCCTAATAAGCACACATAATCATAAGAAAGAAAGAAGAGATGCATTCATACATTTCCCAAGGGTATTAGCACGTAAATGAATGTAATGGATTCGACTGGAATTCGAACTCAGCTCTCCGATTCCTCAATCCGAGCCACAATCCATTACTCTTCCATGCCTCCTAATAAGCACACATAATAATAAGAAAGAAAGATATTCATTCATAACTTCTCCAAGGGTATTAGAACGTAAGTAAATGTAATGGATTCAACTGGAATTCGAACTCGGCTCTCCGATTCCTCAATCCGAGCCACAATCCATTACTCTTCCATGCCTCCTAATAAGCACACATAATCATAAGAAAGAAAGAAGAGATGGATTCATACCTTTCCCAAGGGTATTAGCACGTAAGTGAATGTAATGGATTCGACTGGAATTCGAACTCGGCTCTCCGATTCCTCAATCCGAGCCACAATCCATTACGCTTCCATGCGTCCTAATAAGCACACATAATCATAAGAAAGAAAGACATTCATTCATACCATTCCCAAGGGTATTAGCACGTAAGTGAAAGTAATGGATTCGACTGGAATTCGAACTCGGCTCTCCGATTCCTCAATCCGAGCCACAATCCATTACTCTCACATGCCTGCTAATAAGCACACATAATGATAAGAAAGAAAGACATTCATTCATACCTTTCCCAAGGGTATTAGCACGTAAGTGAATGGAATGGATTCGACTGGAATTCGAACTCGGCTCTCCGATTCCTCAATCCGAGTCACAATCCATTACTCTTCCATGCCTCCTAATAAGTACACATAATCATAAGAAAGAAAGACATTCATTCAAACCTTTCCCAAGGGTATTAGAACGTAAGTAAATGTAATGTATTCGACTGGAATTCGAACTTGGCGCTCCGATTCCTCAATCCGAGCCACAATCCATTACTCTTCCATGCCTCCTAATAAGCACACATAATCATGAGAAAGAAAGAAGATATCGATTCATACCTTTCCCAAGGGTATTAGCACGTAAGTGAATGTAATGGATTCGACTGGAATTCGAACTCGGCTCTCCGATTCCTCAATCCGAGCCACAATCCATTACTCTTCCATGCGTCCTAATAAGCACACAAAATCATAAGAAAGAAAGAAGAGATGCTTTCATACATTTCCCAAGGGTATTAGCACGTAAATGAATGTAATGGACTCGACTGGAATTCGAACTCGGCTCTCCGATTCCTCAATCCGAGCCACAATCCATTACTTTTCCGTGCCTACTAATAAGCACACATAATCATAAGAAAGAAAGAAGATATGCATTCATACCTTTCCAAAGGGTATTAGAACGTAAGTGAATGTAATGGATTCGACTGGAATTCGAACTCGGCTCTCCGATTCCTCAATCCGATCAACAATCCATTACTCTTCCATGCGTCCTAATAAGAACACATAATCATAAGAAAGAAAGAAGAGATGCATTCATACATTTCCCAAGGGTATTAGCACGTAAATGAATTTAATGGATTCGACTGGAATTCGAACTCAGCTCTCCGATTCCTCAATCCGAGCCACAATCCATTACTCTTCCATGCCTCCTAATAAGCACACATAATCATAAGAAAGAAAGATATTCATTCATAACTTCTCCAAGGGTATTAGAACGTAAGTAAATGTAATGGATTCAACTGGAATTCGAACTCGGCTCTCCGATTCCTCAATCCGAGCAACAATCCATTACTCTTCCATGCCTCCTAATAAGCACACATAATCATACGAAAGAAAGTCATTCATTCCTACCTTCCCCAAGGGTATTAGAACGTAAGTAAATGTAATGGATTCGACTGGAATTCGAACTCGGCTCTCCGATTCCTCAATCCGAGCCACAATCCATTACTCTTCCATGCCTCCTAATAAGCACACATAATCATAAGAAAGAAAGAAGAGATGGATTCATACCTTTCCCAAGGGTATTAGCACGTAAGTGAATGTAATGGATTCGACTGGAATTCGAACTCGGCTCTCCGATTCCTCAATCCGAGCCACAATCCATTACTCTTCCATGCCTCCTAATAAGCACACATAATCATAAGAAAGAAAGATATTCATTCATACCTTCTCCAAGGGTATTAGAACGTAAGTAAATGTAATGGATTCGACTGGAATTCGAACTCAGCTCTCCGATTCCTCAATCCGAGCCACAATCCATTACTCTTCCATGCCTCCTAATAAGCACACATAATCATAAGAAAGAAAGACATTCATTTATACCTTCTCCAAGGGTATTAGAACGTAAGTAAATGTAATGGATTCGACTGGAATTCGAACTCGGCTCTCCGATTCCTCAATCCGAGCCACAATCCATTACGCTTCCATGCGTCCTAATAAGCACACATAATCATAAGAAAGAAAGACATTCATTCATACCATTCCCAAGGGTATTAGCACGTAAGTGAAAGTAATGGATTCGACTGGAATTCGAACTCGGCTCTCCGATTCCTCAATCCGAGCCACAATCCATTATTCTTCCATGCCTCCTAATAAGCACACATAATCATACGAAAGAAAGTCATTCATTCATACCTTCCCCAAGGGTATTAGAACGTAAGTAAATGTAATGGATTCGACTGGAATTCGAACTCGGCTCTCCGATTCCTCAATCCGAGCCACAATCCATTACTCTTCCATGCCTCCTAATAAGCACACATAATCATAAGAAAGAAAGACATTCATTCATACCATTCCCAAGGGTATTAGCACGCAAGTTAATATAATGGAGTCGACTGGAATTCGAACTCGGCTATCCGATTCCTCAATCCGAGCAACAATCCATTACTCTACCATGCCTCCTAATAAGCAGACATAATCATAAGAAAGAAAGAAGAGATGGATTCATACCTTTCCCAAGGGTATTAGCACGTCAGTGAATGGAATGGATTCGACTGGAATTCGAACTCGGCTCTCCGATTCCTCAATCCGAGCCACAATCCATTACTCTTCCATGCCTCCTAATAAGCACACATAATCATAAGAAAGAAAGAAGAGATGCATTCATACCTTTCCCAAGGGTATTAGCACGTAAATGAATGTAATGGATTCGACTGGAATTCGAACTCGGCTCTCCGATTCCTCAATCCGAGCCACAATCCATTACTCTTCCATGCCTCCTAATAAGCACACATAATCATAAGAAAGAAAGAAGAGATGCATTCATACATTTCCCAAGGGTATTAGCACGTAAGTGAATGTAATGGATTCGGCTGGGATTCCAACTCGGCTCTCCGATTCCTCAATCCGAGCCACAATCCATTACTCTTCCATGCGTCCTAATAAGCACACATAATCATAAGAAAGAAAGAAGAGATGGATTCATACATTTCCCAAGGGTATTAGCACGTAAGTGAATTGAATGGATTCGACTGGAATTCGAACTCGGCTCTCCGATTCCTCAATCCGAGCCACAATCCATTATTCTTCCATGCCTCCTAATAAGCACACATAATCATAAGAAAGAAAGATATTCATTCATACCTTCTCCAAGGGTATTAGAACGTAAGTAAATGTAATGGATTCGACTGGAATTCGAACTCAGCTCTCCGATTCCTCAATCCGAGCCACAATCCATTACTCTTCCATGCCTCCTAATAAGCACACATAATCATAAGAAAGAAAGACATTCATTTATACCTTCTCCAAGGGTATTAGAACGTAAATAAATGTAATGGATTCGACTGGAATTCGAACTCGGCTCTCCGATTCCTCAATCCGAACCACAATCCATTACGCTTCCATGCGTCCTAATAAGCACACATAATCATAAGAAAGAAAGACATTCATTCATACCATTCCCAAGGGTATTAGCACGTAAGTGAAAGTAATGGATTCGACTGGAATTCGAACTCGGCTCTCCGATTCCTCAATCCGAGCCACAATCCATTACTCTTCCATGCCACCTAATAAGCACACATAATCATACGAAAGAAAGTCATTCATTCATACCTTCCCCAAGGGTATTAGAACGTAAGTAAATGTAATGGATTCGACTGGAATTCGAACTCGGCTCTCCGATTCCTCAATCCGAGCCACAATCCATTACTCTTCCATGCCTCCTAATAAGCACACATAATCATAAGAAAGAAAGACATTCATTCATACCATTCCCAAGGGTATTAGCACGCAAGTTAATATAATGGAGTCGACTGGAATTCGAACTCGGCTATCCGATTCCTCAATCCGAGCAACAATCCATTACTCTACCATGCCTCCTAATAAGCACACATAATCATAAGAAAGAAAGAAGAGATGGATTCATACCTTTCCCAAGGGTATTAGCACGTCAGTGAATGGAATGGATTCGACTGGAATTCGAACTCGGCTCTCCGATTCCTCAATCCGAGCAACAATCCATTACTCTTCCATGCCTCCTAATAAGCACACATAATCATAAGAAAGAAAGAAGAGATGGATTCATACCTTTCCCAAGGGTAATAGCACGTAAGTGAATGTAATGGATTCGACTGGAATTCAAACACGGCTCTCCGATTCCTCAATCCAAGCCACAATACTTTACTCATCCATGCCTCCTAATAAGCACACATAATCATAAGAAAGAAAGAAGAGATCGATTCATACCTTTCCCAAGGGTATTAGAACGTAAGTGAATGTAATGGATTCGACTGGATTTCGAACTCGGCTCTCCGATTCCTCAATCCGAGCCACAATCCATTACTCTTCCAAGCCTACTAATAAGCACACATAATCATAAGAAAGAAAGAAGAGCTGGATTCATACCTTTCCCAAGGGTAATAGCACGTAAGTGAATGTAATGGATTCGACTGGAATTCCAACACGGCTCTCCGATTCCTCAATCCGAGCCACAATCCATTATTCTTCCATGCCTCCTAATAAGTACACATAATCATAAGAAAGAAAGACATTCATTCAAAACTTTCCCAAGGGTATTAGAACGTAAGTAAATGTAATGTATTCGACTGGAATTCGAACTCGGCTCTCCAATTCCTCAATCCGAGCCACAATCCATTACTCTTCCATGTTTCCTAATAAGCACCCATAATAATTAGAAAGAAAGAAGAGATGCATTCATACCTTTCCCAAGGGTATTAGCACGTCAGTGAATGTAATGGATTCGACTGGAATTCGAACTCGGCTCTCCGATTCCTCAATCCGAGCCACAATCCATTACTCTTCCATGCCTCCTAATAAGCACACATAATCATAAGAAAGAAAGAAGAGATGGATTCATACCTTTCCCATGGGTATTAGCACGTAAGTGAATGTAATGGATTCGACTGGAATTCGAACTCGGCTCTCCGATTCCTCAATCCGAGCCACAATCCATTACTCTTCCATGCCTCCTAATAAGCACACATAATCACAAGAAAGAAAGAAGAGATGGATTCATACCTTTCCCATGGGTATTAGCACGTAAGTGAATGTAATGGATTTGACTGGAATTCGAACTCGGCTCTCTGATTCCTCAATCCGAGCCACAATCCATTACTCTTCCATGCCTTTTATTAAGCACACATAATCATAAGAAAGAAAGAAGAGATGCATTCATACCTTTCCCAAGGGTATTAGCACGTCAGTGAATGTAATGGATTCGACTGGAATTCGAACTCGGCTCTCCGATTCCTCAATCCGAGCCACAATCCATTACTCTTCCATGCCTCCTAATAAGCACACATAATCATAAGAAAGAAAGAAGAGATGGATTCATACCTTTCCCAAGGGTATTAGCACGTCAGTGAATGTAATGGATTCGACTGGAATTCGAACTCGGCTCTCCGATTCCTCAATCCGAGCCACAATCCATTACTCTTCCATGCCTCCTAATAAGCACACATAATCATAAGAAAGAAAGAAGAGATGGATTCATACCTTTCCCATGGGTATTAGCACGTAAGTGAATGTAATGGATTCGACTGGAATTCGAACTCGGCTCTCCGATTCCTCAATCCGAGCCACAATCCATTACTCTTCCATGCCTTTTATTAAGCACACATAATCATAAGAAAGAAAGAAGAGATGCATTCATACCTTTCCCAAGTGTATTAGCACGTCAGTGAATGTAATGGATTCGACTGGAATTCGAACTCGGCTCTCCGATTCCTCAATCCGAGCCACAATCCATTACTCTTCCATGCCTCCTAATAAGCACACATAATCATAAGAAAGAAATAAGAGATGGATTCATACCTTTCCCAAGGGTATTAGCACGTCAGTGAATGTAATGGATTCGACTGGAATTCGAACTCGGCTCTCCGATTCCTCAATCCGAGCCACAATCCATTACTCTTCCATGCCTCCTAATAAGCACACATAATCATAAGAAAGAAAGAAGAGATGGATTCATACCTTTCCCATGGGTATTAGCACGTAAGTGAATGTAATGGATTCGACTGGAATTCGAACTCGGCTCTCCGATTCCTCAATCCGAGCCACAATCCATTACTCTTCCATGCCTTTTATTAAGCACACATAATCATAAGAAAGAAAGAAGAGATGCATTCATACCTTTCCCAAGGGTATTAGCACGTCAGTGAATGTAATGGATTCGACTGGAATTCGAACTCGGCTCTCCGATTCCTCAATCCGAGCCACAATCCATTACTCTTCCATGCCTCCTAATAAGCACACATAATCATAAGAAAGAAAGAAGAGATGCATTCATACATTTCCCAAGGGTATTAGCACGTAAGTGAATGTAATGGATTCGACTGGAATTCGAACTCGGCTCTCCGATTCCTGAATCCGAGCCACAATCCATTACTCTTCCATGCCTCCTAATAAGCACACATAATCATACGAAAGAAAGTCATTCATTCATACCTTCCCCAAGGGTATTAGAACGTAACTAAATGTAATGGATTCGACTGGAATTCGAACTCGGCTCTCCGATTCCTCAATCCGAACCACAATCCATTACTTTTCCATGCCTCCTAATAAGCACACATAATCATAAGAAAGAAAGACATTCATTCATACCTTCCCCAAGGGTATTACAACGTAAGTAAATGTAATGGATTCGACTGGAATTTGAACTCGGCTCTCCGATTCCTCAATCCGAGCCACAATCCATTACGCTTCCATGCGTCCTAATAAGCACACATAATCATAAGAAAGAAAGACATTCATTCATACCATTCCCAAGGGTATTAGCACTTAAGTGAAAGTAATGGATTCGACTGGAATTCGAACTCGGCTCTCCGATTCCTCAATCCGAGCCACAATCCATTACTCTTCCATGCCTCCTAATAAGTACACATAATCATAAGAAAGAAAGACATTCATTCAAACCTTTCCCAAAGGTATTAGAACGTAAGTAAATGTAATGTATTCGATTGGAATTCGAACTCGGCGCTCCGATTCCTCAATCCGAGCCACAATCCATTACTCTTCCATGCCTGCTAATAAGCACCCATAATCATGAGAAAGAAAGAAGATATCGATTCATACCATTCCCAAGGTTATCAGCACATAAGTGAATGTAATGGATTCGACTGGAATTCGAACTCGGCTCTCTGATTCCTCAATCCGAGCCACAATCCATTACTCTTCCATGCCTACTAATAAGCACACAAAATCAGAAGAAAGAAAGAAGAGATGGATTCATACCTTTCCCAAGGGTATTAGCACGTAAGTGAATGTAATTGATTCGACTGGAATTCGAACTCGACTCTCCGATTCCTCAATCCGAGCCACAATCCATTACTCTTCCATGCGTCCTAATAAGCACACAAAATCATAAGAAAGAAAGAAGAGATGCATTCATACATTTCCCAAGGGTATTAGCACGTAAATGAATGTAATGGATTCGACTGGAATTCGAACTCGGCTCTCCGATTCCTCAATCCGAGCCACAATCCATTACTTATCCGTGCCTCCTAATAAGCACACATAATCATAAGAAAGAAAGAAGAGATGCATTCATACCTTTCCCAAGGGTATTAGCACGTAAGTGAATGTAATGGATACAACTGGAATTCGAACTCGGCTCTCCGATTCCTCAATCCGAGCCACAATCCATTACTCTTCCATGCCTCCTAATAAGCACACATAATCATACGAAAGAAAGTCATTCATTCATGCCTTCCCCAAGGGTATTAGAACGTAACTAAATGTAATGGATTCGACAGGAATTCGAACTCGGCTCTCCGATTCCTCAATCCTAGCCACAATCCATTACTCTTCCATGCCTCCTAATAAGCACACATAATCATAAGAAAGAAAGACATTCATTCATACCTTCCCCAAGGGTATTACAACGTAAGTAAATGTAATGGATTCGACTGGAATTCGAACTCGGCTCTCCGATTCCTCAATCCGAGCCACAATCCATTACTCTTCCATGCCTCCTAATAAGCACACATAATCATAAGAAAGAAAGACATTCATTCATACCTTCCCCAAGGGTATTACAACGTAAGTAAATGTAATGGATTCGACTGGAATTCGAACTAAGCTCTCCGATTCCTCAATCCGAAGCACAATCCATTACTCTTCCATGCGTCCCAATAAGCACACATAATCATAAGAAAGAAAGACATTCATTCATACATTCTCCAAGCGTATTAGAACGTAAGTAAATGTAATGGATTCGACTGTAATTCGAACTCGGCTCTCCGATTCCTCAATCCGAGCCACAATCCATTACACTTCCATGCCTCCTAATAAGCACACATAATCATAAGAAAGAAAGACATTCATTCATACCATTCCCAAGTGTATTAGCACGTAAGTTAATATAATGGAGTCGACTGGAATTCGAACTCGGCTCTCCGATTCCTCAATCCGAGCCACAATCCATTACTCTTCCATGCCTCCTAATAAGCACACATAATCATAAGAAAGAAAGAAGAGATGCATTCATACCTTTCCCAAGGGTATTAGCACGTAAATGAATGTGATGGATTCGACTGGAATTCGAACTCGGCTCTCCGATTCCTCAATCCGACCCACAATCCATTACTCTTCCATGCCTCCTAATAAGCACACATAATCATAAGAAAGAAAGACATTCATTCATACCTTCTCCAAGGGTATTAAAACGTAAGTAAATGTAATGGATTCGACTGGAATTCGAACTCGGCTC
Organism: Acanthosepion esculentum; assembly: GCA_964036315.1. Lineage (NCBI taxonomy): Eukaryota > Metazoa > Mollusca > Cephalopoda > Sepiida > Sepiidae > Acanthosepion > Acanthosepion esculentum. Next base: position 5,883,973 of record OZ038481.1, read on the forward strand.
TCCGATTCCTCAATCCGAGCCACAATTTCATTACTCTTCCATGCCTCCTAATAAGCACACATAATCATAAGAAAGAAAGAAGAGATGTATTCATACATTTCCCAAGGGTATTAGCACGTAAGTGAATTGAATGGATTCGACTGGAATTCGAACTCGGCTCTCCGATTCCTCAATCCGAGCCACAATCCATTATTCTTCCATGCCTCCTAATAAGTACACATAATCATAAGAAAGAAAGACATTCATTCAAAACTATCCCAAGGGTATTAGAACGTAAGTAAATGTAATGTATTCGACTGGAATTCGAACTCGGCTCTCCGATTCCTCAATCCGAGCCACAATCCATTACTCTTTCATGTTTCCTAATAAGCACCCATAATCATAAGATAGAAAGAAGAGATGGATTCATACCTTTCCCAAGGGTATTAGCACGTAAGTGAATGTAATGGATTCGACTGGAATTCGAACTCGGCTCTCCGATTCCTCAATCCGAGCCACAATCCATTACTCTTCCATGCCTCCTGATAATCACACATAAACATAATAAAGAAAGAAGAGGTGGATTCATACCTTTCCCAAGGGTATTAGCACGTAAGTGAATGTAATGGATTCGACTGCAATTCGAACTCGGCTCTCCGATTCCTCAATCCGAGCCACAATCCATTACTCTTCCATGCCTCCTAATAAGCACACATAATCATAAGAAAGAAAGAAGAGATGGATTCATGCCTTTCCCAAGGTTATTAGCACGTAAGTGAATGTAATGGATTCGACTGGAATTCGAACTCGGCACTCCGATTCCTCGATCCGAGCCACAATCCATTACTCTTCCATGCCTCCAAATAAGCACACATAATCATAATAAAGAAAGAAGAGATGCATTCATACCTTTCCCAAGGGTAATAGCACGTAAGTGAATGTAATGGATTCGACTGGAATTCGAACTCGGCTCTCTGATTCCTCAATCCGAGCCACAATCCATTACTCTTCCATGCCTCCTAATAAGCACACATAATCATGAGAAAGAAAGAAGAGATGCATTCATACCTTTCCCAAGGTTATTAGCACGTAAATGAATGTAAAGGATTCGACTGGAATTCGAACTCGGCTCTCCGATTCCTCAATCCGAGCCACAATCCATTACTCTTCCATGCCTCCTAATAAGCACACATAATCATAAGAAAGAAAGAAGAGATGGATTCATACCTTTCCCAAGGTTATTAGCACGTAAGTGAATGTAATGGATTCGACTGGAATTCGAACTCGGCTCTCCGATTCCTCAATCCTAGCCACAATCCATTACTCTTCCATGCCTCCTAATAAGCACACATAATCATAAGAAAGAAAGAAGAGATGGATTCATACCTTTCCCAAGGGTATTAGCACGTAAGTGAATGTAATGGATTCGACTGGAATTCGAACTCGGCTCTCCGATTCCTCAATCCGAGCCACAATCCATTACTCTTCCATCCCTCCTAATAAGCACACATAATCATAATAAAGAAAGAAGAGGTGGATTCATACCTTTCCCAAGGGTATTAGCACGTAAGTGAATGTAATGGATTCGACTGGAATTCGAACTCGGCTCTCCGATTCCTCAATCCGAGCCACAATCCATTACTCTTCCATGCCTCCTGATAATCACACATAAACATAATAAAGAAAGAAGAGGTGGATTCATACCTTTCCCAAGGGTATTAGCACGTAAGTGAATGTAATGGATTCGACTGCAATTCGAACTCGGCTCTCCGATTCCTCAATCCGAGCCACAATCCATTACTCTTCCATGCCTCCTAATAAGCACACATAATCATAAGAAAGAAAGAAGAGATGGATTCATGCCTTTCCCAAGGTTATTAGCACGTAAGTGAATGTAATGGATTCGACTGGAATTCGAACTCGGCACTCCGATTCCTCGATCCGAGCCACAATCCATTACTCTTCCATGCCTCCAAATAAGCACACATAATCATAATAAAGAAAGAAGAGATGCATTCATACCTTTCCCAAGGGTAATAGCACGTAAGTGAATGTAATGGATTCGACTGGAATTCGAACTCGGCTCTCTGATTCCTCAATCCGAGCCACAATCCATTACTCTTCCATGCCTCCTAATAAGCACACATAATCATGAGAAAGAAAGAAGAGATGCATTCATACCTTTCCCAAGGTTATTAGCACGTAAATGAATGTAAAGGATTCGACTGGAATTCGAACTCGGCTCTCCGATTCCTCAATCCGAGCCACAATCCATTACTCTTCCATGCCTCCTAATAAGCACACATAATCATAAGAAAGAAAGAAGAGATGGATTCATACCTTTCCCAAGGTTATTAGCACGTAAGTGAATGTAATGGATTCGACTGGAATTCGAACTCGGCTCTCCGATTCCTCAATCCTAGCCACAATCCATTACTCTTCCATGCCTCCTAATAAGCACACATAATCATAAGAAAGAAAGAAGAGATGGATTCATACCTTTCCCAAGGGTATTAGCACGTAAGTGAATGTAATGGATTCGACTGGAATTCGAACTCGGCTCTCCGATTCCTCAATCCGAGCCACAATCCATTACTCTTCCATCCCTCCTAATAAGCACACATAATCATAATAAAGAAAGAAGAGGTGGATTCATACCTTTCCCAAGGGTATTAGCACGTAAGTGAATGTAATGGATTCGACTGGAATTCGAACTCGGCTCTCCGATTCCTCAATCCGAGCCACAATCCATTACTCTTCCATGCCTCCTAATAAGCACACATAATCATAATAAAGAAGGAAGAGGTGGATTCATACCTTTCCCAAGGGTATTAGCACGTAAGTGAATGTAATGGATTCGACTGGAATTCGAACTCGGCTCTCCGATTCCTCAATCCGAGCCACAATCCATTCATCTTCCATGCCTCCTAATAAGCACACATAATCATAAGAAAGAAAGAAGAGATGGATTCATACCTTTCCCATGGATAATAGCACGTAAGTGAATGTAATGGATTCGACTGGAATTCGAACTCGGCTCTCCGATTCCTCAATCCGAGTCACAATCCATTACTCTTCCATGCCTCCTAATAAGCACACATAATCATTAGAAAGAAAGAAGAGATGGATTCATACCTTTCCCATGGATAATAGCACGTAAGTGAATGTAATGGATTCGACTGGAATTCGAACTCGGCTCTCCGATTCGTCAATCCGAGCCACAATCCATTACTCTTCCATGCCTCCTAATAAGCACACATAATCATAAGAAAGAAAGAAGAGATGGATTGATACCTTTCCCAAGGGTATTAGCACGTAAGTGAATGTAATGGATTCGACTTGAATTCGAACACGGCTCTCCGATTCCTCAATCCGAGCCACAATCCATTACTCTTCCATGCCCCCTAATAAGCACACATAATCATAATAAAGAAAGAAGAGGTGGATTCATACCTTTCCCAAGGGTATTAGCACGTAAGTGAATGTAATGGATTCGACTGGAATTCGAACTCGGCTCTCCGATTCCTCAATCCGAGCCACAATCCAGTACTTTTCCATGCCTCCTAATAAGCACACATAATCATAAGAAAGAAAGAAGAGATGGATTCATACCTTTCCCAAGGGTATTAGCACGTAAGTGAATGTAATGGATTCGACTGGAATTCCAAATCGGCTCTCCGATTCCTCAATCCGTGCCACAATCCATTACTCTTCCATGCCTCCTAATAAGCACACATAATCATAAGAAAGAAAGAAGAGATGGATTCATACCTTTCCCAAGGGTATTAGCACGTAAGTGAATGGAATGGATTCGACTGGAATTCGAACTCGGCTCTCCGATTCCTCAATCCGAGCCACAATCCATTACTCTTCCATGCCTCCTAATAAGCACACATAATCATAAGAAAGAAAGAAGAGGTGGATTCATACCTTTCCCAAGGGTATTAGCACGTAAGTGAATGGAATGGATTCGACTGGAATTCGTACTCGGCTCTCCGATTCCTCAATCCAAGCCACCATCCATTAATTTTCCATGCCCCCTAATAAGCACACATAATCATAAGAAAGAAAGTCATTCATTCATACTTTTCTCAATGGTATTAGCACGTAAGTGAATGTAATGGATTCGACTGGAATTCGAACTCGGCTCTCCGATTCCTCAATCCGAGCCACAATCCATTACTTTTTCATGCCTCCTAATAAGCACACATAATCATAATAAAGAAAGAAGAGGTGGATTCATACCTTTCCCAAGGGTATTAGCACGTAAGTGAATGTAATGGATTCGACTGGAATTCGAACTCGGCTCTCCGATTCCTCAATCCGAGCCACAATCCATTACTCTTCCATGCCTCCTGATAAGCACACATAATCATAATAAAGAAAGAAGAGGTGGATTCATACCTTTCCCAAGGGTATTAGCACGTAAGTGAATGTAATGGATTCGACTGGAATTCGAACTCGGCTCTCCGATTCCTCAATCCGAGCCACAATCCATTACTCTTCCATGCCTCCTAATAAGCACACATAATCATAAGAAAGAAAGAAGAGGTGGATTCATACCTTTCCCATGGGTATTAGCACGTAAGAGAATGTAATGGATTCGACTGGAATTCGAACTCGGCTCTCCGATTCCTCAATCCGAGTCACAATCCATTACTCTTCCATGCCTCCTAATAAGCACACATAATCATTAGAAAGAAAGAAGAGATGGATTCATACCTTTCCCATGGATAATAGCACGTAAGTGAATGTAATGGATTCGACTGGAATTCGAACTCGGCTCTCCGATTCGTCAATCCGAGCCACAATCCATTACTCTTCCATGCCTCCTAATAAGCACACATAATCATAAGAAAGAAAGAAGAGATGGATTGATACCTTTCCCAAGGGTATTAGCACGTAAGTGAATGTAATGGATTCGACTTGAATTCGAACACGGCTCTCCGATTCCTCAATCCGAGCCACAATCCATTACTCTTCCATGCCCCCTAATAAGCACACATAATCATAATAAAGAAAGAAGAGGTGGATTCATACCTTTCCCAAGGGTATTAGCACGTAAGTGAATGTAATGGATTCGACTGGAATTCGAACTCGGCTCTCCGATTCCTCAATCCGAGCCACAATCCAGTACTTTTCCATGCCTCCTAATAAGCACACATAATCATAAGAAAGAAAGAAGAGATGGATTCATACCTTTCCCAAGGGTATTAGCACGTAAGTGAATGTAATGGATTCGACTGGAATTCCAAATCGGCTCTCCGATTCCTCAATCCGTGCCACAATCCATTACTCTTCCATGCCTCCTAATAAGCACACATAATCATAAGAAAGAAAGAAGAGATGGATTCATACCTTTCCCAAGGGTATTAGCACGTAAGTGAATGGAATGGATTCGACTGGAATTCGAACTCGGCTCTCCGATTCCTCAATCCGAGCCACAATCCATTACTCTTCCATGCCTCCTAATAAGCACACATAATCATAAGAAAGAAAGAAGAGGTGGATTCATACCTTTCCCAAGGGTATTAGCACGTAAGTGAATGGAATGGATTCGACTGGAATTCGTACTCGGCTCTCCGATTCCTCAATCCAAGCCACCATCCATTAATTTTCCATGCCCCCTAATAAGCACACATAATCATAAGAAAGAAAGTCATTCATTCATACTTTTCTCAATGGTATTAGCACGTAAGTGAATGTAATGGATTCGACTGGAATTCGAACTCGGCTCTCCGATTCCTCAATCCGAGCCACAATCCATTACTTTTTCATGCCTCCTAATAAGCACACATAATCATAATAAAGAAAGAAGAGGTGGATTCATACCTTTCCCAAGGGTATTAGCACGTAAGTGAATGTAATGGATTCGACTGGAATTCGAACTCGGCTCTCCGATTCCTCAATCCGAGCCACAATCCATTACTCTTCCATGCCTCCTGATAAGCACACATAATCATAATAAAGAAAGAAGAGGTGGATTCATACCTTTCCCAAGGGTATTAGCACGTAAGTGAATGTAATGGATTCGACTGGAATTCGAACTCGGCTCTCCGATTCCTCAATCCGAGCCACAATCCATTACTCTTCCATGCCTCCTAATAAGCACACATAATCATAAGAAAGAAAGAAGAGGTGGATTCATACCTTTCCCATGGGTATTAGCACGTAAGAGAATGTAATGGATTCGACTGGAATTCGAACTCGGCTCTCCGATTCCTCAATCCGAGCCACAATCCATTACTCTTCCATGCCTCCTAATAAGCACACATAATCATAAGAAAGAAAGAAGAGATGGATTCATGCCTTTCCCAAGGTTATTAGCACGTAAGTGAATGTAATGGATTCGACTGGAATACGAACTCGGCTCTCCGATTCCTCGATCCGAGCCACAATCCATTACTCTTCCATGCCTCCAAATAAGCACACATAATCATAATAAAGAAAGAAGAGGTGGATTCATACCTTTCCCAAGGGTATTAGAACGGAAGTGAATGTAATGGATTCGACTGGAATTCGAACTCGGCTCTCCGATTCCTCAATCCGAGCCACAATCCATTACTCTTCCATGCCTCCTAATAAGCACACATAATCATAAGAAAGAAAGAAGAGATGGATTAATACCTTTCCCAAGGGTATTAGCACGTAAGTGAATGTAATGGATTCGACTGGAATTCGAACTCGGCTCTCCGATTCCTCAATCCGAGCCACAATCCATTACTCTTCCATGCCTCCAAATAAGCACACATAATCATAATAAAGAAAGAAGAGATGCATTCATACCTTTCCCAAGGGAATTAGCACGTAAGTGAATGTAATGGATTCGACTGGAATTCGAACTCGGCTCTCCGATTCCTCAATCCTAGCCACAATCCATTACTCTTCCATGCCTCCTAATAAGCACACATAATCATAAGAAAGAAAGAAGAGATGGATTCATACCTTTCCCAAGGGTATTAGCACGTAAGTGAATGTAATGGATTCGACTGGAATTCGAACTCGGCTCTCCGATTCCTCAATCCGAGCCACAATCCATTACTCTTCCATGCCTCCTAATAAGCACACATAATCATAAGAGAGAAAGAAGAGATGGATTCATACCTTTCCCAAGGGTATTAGCACGTAAGTGAATGTAATGGATTCGACTGCAATTCGAACTCGGCTCTCCGATTCCTCAATCCGAGCCACAATCCTTTACTCTTCCATGCCTCCTAATAAGCACACATAATCATAAGAAAGAAAGAAGAGATCGATTCATACCTTTCCCAAGGGTATTAGCACGTAAGTGAATGTAATGGATTCGACTGGAATTCGAACTCGGCTCTCTGATTCCTCAATCCGCGCCACAATCCATTACTCTTCCAAGCCTCCTAATAAGCACACATAATCATAAGAATGAAAGAAGAGCTGGATTCATACATTTCCCAAGGGTATTAGCACGTAAGTGAATGTAATGGATTCGACTGGAATTCGAACTCGGCTCTCCGATTCCTCAATCCGAGCCACAATCCATTACTCTTCCATGCCTCCTAATAAGCACACATAATCATAAGAAAGAAAGAAGAGATGGATTCATACCTTTCCCAAGGGTATTAGCACGTAAGTGAATGGAATGGATTCGACTGGAATTCGAACTCGGCTCTCTGATTCCTCAATCCGAGCCACAATCCATTACTCTTCCATGCCTCCTAATAAGTACACATAATAATAAGAAAAAAAGACATTCATTCAAAACTTTCCCAAGGGTATTACAACGTAAGTAAATGTAATGTATTCGACTGGAATTCGAACTAGGCTCTCCGATTCCTCAATCCGAGCCACAATCCATTACTCTTCCATGTTTCCTAATAAGCACCCATAATCATAAGAAAGAAAGAAGAGATGAATTCATACCTTTCCCAAGGGTATTAGCACGTAAGTGAATGTAATGGATTCGACTGGAATTCGAACTCGGCTCTCCGATTCCTCAATCCGAGCCACAATCCATTACTCTTCCATGCCTCCTAATAAGCACACATAATCATGAGAAAGAAAGACATTCATTCAAAACTTTCCCAAAGGTATTAGCACGTAAGTGAATGTAATGGATTCGACTGGAATTCGAACTCGGCTCTCCGATTCCTCAAACCGAGCCACAATCCATTACTCTTCCATGCCTCCTAATAAGCACACATAATCATAAGAAAGAAAGAAGAGATGGATTCATACCTTTCCCAAGGGTATTAGCACGTAAGTGAATGTAATGGATTCGACTGGAATTCGTAGTCGGCTCTCCGATTCCTCAATCCAAGCCACAATCCATTAATTTTCCATGCCCCCTAATAAGCACACATAATCATAAGAAAGAAAAACATTCATTCATACTTTTCTCAATGGTATTAGCACGTAAGTCAATGTAATGGATTCGACTGGAATTCGAACTCGGCTCACCGATTCCTCAATCCGAGCCACAATCCATTACTCTTCCGTGCCTCCTAATAAGCACACATAATCATAAGAAAGAAAGAAGAGATGCATTCATACCTTTCCCAAGGGTATTAGCACGTAAGTGAATGTAATGGATTCGACTGGAATTCGAACTCGGCTCTCTGATTCCTCAATCCAAGCCACAATCCATTACTCTTCCATGCCTCCTAATAAGCACACATAATCATAAGAAAGAAAGAAAAGATGGATTCATACCTTTCCCAAGCGTATTAGCACGTAAGTGAATGTAATGGATTCGACTGGAATTCGAACTCGGCTCTCCGATTCCTCAATCCGAGCCACAATACATTACTCTTCCATGCCTCCTAATAAGCACACATAATCATAAGAAAGAAAGACATTCATTCAAAACTTTCCCAAGGGTATTAGCACGTAAGTGAATGTAATGGATTCGACTGGAATTCGAACTCGGCTCACCGATTCCTCAATCCGGGCCACAATCCATTACTCTTCAATGCCTCCTAATAAGCACACATAATCATAAGAAAGAAAGAAGAGATGGATTCATACCTTTCCTAAGGGTATTAGCACGTAAGTGAATTTAATGGATTCGACTGGAATTCGAACTCGGCTCTCTGATTCCTCAATCCGAGCCACAATCCATTACTCTTCCATGCCTCCTAATAAGCACACATAATCATAAGAAAGAAAGAAGAGATGCATTCATACCTTTCCCAAGGGTATTAGCACGTAAGTGAATGTAATGGATTCGACTGGAATTCGAACTCGGCTCTCCGATTCCTCAATCCGAGCCACAATCCATTACTCTTCCATGCCTCCTAATAAGGACACATAATCATAAGAAAGAAAGAAGAGCTGGATTCATACCTTTCCGAATGGTATTAGCACGTAAGTGAATGTAATGGATTCGACTGGAATTCGTACTCGGCTCTCCGATTCCTCAATCCAAGCCACAATCCATTAATTTTCCATGCCCCCTAATAAGCACACATAATCATAATAAAGAAAGACATTCATTCATACTTTTCTCAATGGTATTAGCACGTAAGTCAATGTAATGGATTCGACTGGAATTCGAACTCGGCTCACCGATTCCTCAATCCGAGTCACAATCCATTACTCTTCCGTGCCTCCTAATAAGCACACATAATCATAAGAAAGAAAGAAGAGATGCATTCATACCTTTCCCAAGGGTATTAGCACGTAAGTGAATGTAATGTATTCGACTGGAATTCGAACTCGGCTCTCCAGTTCCTCAATCCGAGACACAATCCATTACTCTTCCATGCCTCCTAATAAGCCCACATAATCATAAGAAAGAAGAGATGGATTCATACCTTTCCCAAGGGTATTAGCATGTAAGTGAATGTAATGGATTCGACTGGAATTCGAACTCGACTCTCCGATTCCTCAATCCAAGCCACAATCCATTAATCTTCCATGCCTCCTAATAAGAACACATAATCATCTAGAAAGAAAGAAGAGATGGATTCATACCTTTCCCAAGGGTATTAGCACGTAAGTGAATGTAATGGATTCGACTGGAATTCGAACTCGGCTCTCCGATTCCTCAATCCTAGCCACAATCCATTAATCTTCCATGCCTCCTAATAAGCACACATTATCATCTAGAAAGAAAGAAGAGATGGATTCATACCTTTCCCAAGGGTATTAGCACGTAAGTGAATGGAATGGATTTGACTGGAATTCGAACTCAGCTCTCCGATTCCTCAATCCGAGCCACAATCCATTACTCTTCCATGCCCCCTAATAAGCACACATAATCATAATAAAGAAAGACATTCATTCATACTTTTCTCAATGGTATTAGCACGTAAGTCAATGTAATGGATTCGACTGGAATTCGAACTCGGCTCACCGATTCCTCAATCCGAGCCACAATCCATTACTCTTCCGTGCCTCCTAATAAGCACACATAATCATAAGAAAGAAAGAAGAGATGGATTCATACCTTTCCCAAGGTTATTAGCATGTAAGTGAATGTAATGGATTCGACTGGAATTCGAACTCGGCTCTCCGATTCCTCAATCCAAGCCACAATCCATTAATCTTCCATGCCTCCTAATAAGCACACATAATCATCTAGAAAGAAAGAAGAGATGGATTCATACCTTTCCCAAGGGTATTAGCACGTAAGTGAATGTAATGGATTCGACTGGAATTCGAACTCGGCTCTCCGATTCCTCAATCCAAGCCACAATCCATTAATCTTCCATGCCTCCTAATAAGCACACATAATCATCTAGAAAGATAGAAGAGATGGATTCATACCTTTCCCAAGGGTATTAGCACGTAAGTGAATGGAATGGATTTGACTGGAATTCGAACTCAGCTCTCCGATTCCTCAATCCGAGCCACAATCCATTACTCTTCCATGCCCCCTAATAAGCACACATAATCATAAGAAAGAAAGACATTCATTCATACTTTTCTCAATGGTATTAGCACGTAAGTCAATGTAATGGATTCGACTGGAATTCGAACTCGGCTCACCGATTCCTCAATCCGAGCCACAATCCATTACTCTTCCATGCCTCCTAATAAGCACACATAATCATAAGAAAGAAAGAAGAGATGGATTCATACCTTTCCCAATGGTATTAGCACGTAAGTGAATGTAATGGATTCGACTGGAATTCGAACTCGGCTCTCCGATTCCTCAATCCAAGCCACAATCCATTAATCTTCCATGCCTCCTAATAAGCACACATAATCATCTAGAAAGAAAGAAGAGATGGATTCATACCTTTCCCAAGGGTATTAGCACGTAAGTGAATGGAATGGATTTGACTGGAATTCGAACTCAGCTCTCCGATTCCTCAATCCGAGCCACAATCCATTACTCTTCCATGCCCCCTAATAAGCACACATAATCATAAGAAAGAAAGACATTCATTCATACTTTTCTCAATGGTATTAGCACGTAAGTCAATGTAATGGATTCGACTGGAATTCGAACTCGGCTCACCGATTCCTCAATCCGAGCCACAATCCATTACTCTTCCATGCCTCCTAATAAGCACACATAATTATAAGAAAGAAAGAAGAGATGGATTCATACCTTTCCCAATGGTATTAGCACGTAAGTGAATGTAATGGATTCGACTGGAATTCGAACTCGGCTCTCCGATTCCTCAATCCAAGCCACAATCCATTAATCTTCCATGCCTCCTAATAAGCACACATAATCATCTAGAAAGAAAGAAGAGATGGATTCATACCTTTCCCAAGGGTATTAGCACGTAAGTGAATGTAATGGATTCGACTGGAATTCGAACTCGGCTCTCCGATTCCTCAATCCAAGCCACAATCCATTAATCTTCCATGCCTCCTAATAAGCACACATAATCATCTAGAAAGAAAGAAGAGATGGATTCATTCCTTTCCCAAGGGTATTAGCACGTAAGTGAATGGAATGGATTTGACTGGAATTCGAACTCAGCTCTCCGATTCCTCAATCCGAGCCACAATCCATTACTCTTCCATGCCCCCTAATAAGCACACATAATCATAAGAAAGAAAGACATTCATTCATACTTTTCTCAATGGTATTAGCACGTAAGTCAATGTAATGGATTCGACTGGAATTCGAACTCGGCTCACCGATTCCTCAATCCGAGCCACAATCCATTACTCTTCCATGCCTCCTAATAAGCACACATAATCATAAGAAAGAAAGAAGAGATGGATTCATACCTTTCCCAATGGTATTAGCACGTAAGTGAATGTAATGGATTCGACTGGAATTCGAACTCGGCTCTCCGATTCCTCAATCCAAGCCACAATCCATTAATCTTCCATGCCTCCTAATAAGCACACATAATCATCTAGAAAGAAAGAAGAGATGGATTCATACCTTTCCCAAGGGTATTAGCACGTAAGTCAATGGAATGGATTCGACTGGAATTCGAACTCGGCTCTCCGATTCCTCAATCCAAGCCACAATCCATTAATCTTCCATGCCTCCTAATAAGCACACATAATCATCTAGAAAGAAAGAAGAGATGGATTCATACCTTTCCCAAGGGTATTAGCACGTAAGTGAATGGAATGGATTTGACTGGAATTCGAACACAGCTCTCCGATTCCTCAATCCGAGCCACAATCCATTACTCTTCCATGCCCCCTAATAAGCACACATAATCATAAGATAGAAAGACATTCATTCATACTTTTCTCAATGGTATTAGCACGTAAGTCAATGTAATGGATTCGACTGGAATTCGAACTCGGCTCACCGATTCCTCAATCCGAGCCACAATCCATTACTCTTCCATGCCTCCTAATAAGCACACATAATCATAAGAAAGAAAGAAGAGATGGATTCATACCTTTCCCAATGGTATTAGCACGTAAGTGAATGTAATGGATTCGACTGGAATTCGAACTCGGCTCTCCGATTCCTCAATCCAAGCCACAATCCATTAATCTTCCATGCCTCCTAATAAGCACACATAATCATCTAGAAAGAAAGAAGAGATGGATTCATACCTTTCCCAAGGGTATTAGCACGTAAGTCAATGGAATGGATTCGACTGGAATTCGAACTCGGCTCTCCGATTCCTCAATCCAAGCCACAATCCATTAATCTTCCATGCCTCCTAATAAGCACACATAATCATCTAGAAAGAAAGAAGAGATGGATTCATACCTTTCCCAAGGGTATTAGCACGTAAGTGAATGGAATGGATTTGACTGGAATTCGAACACAGCTCTCCGATTCCTCAATCCGAGCCACAATCCATTACTCTTCCATGCCCCCTAATAAGCACACATAATCATAAGATAGAAAGACATTCATTCATACTTTTCTCAATGGTATTAGCACGTAAGTCAATGTAATGGATTCGACTGGAATTCGAACTCGGCTCACCGATTCCTCAATCCGAGCCACAATCCATTACTCTTCCATGCCTCCTAATAAGCACACATAATCATAAGAAAGAAAGAAGAGATGGATTCATACCTTTCCCAATGGTATTAGCACGTAAGTGAATGTAATGGATTCGACTGGAATTCGAACTCGGCTCTCCGATTCCTCAATCCAAGCCACAATCCATTAATCTTCCATGCCTCCTAATAAGCACACATAATCATCTAGAAAGAAAGAAGAGATGGATTCATACCTTTCCCAAGGTTATTAGCACGTAAGTCAATGGAATGGATTCGACTGGAATTCGAACTCGGCTCTCCGATTCCTCAATCCAAGCCACAATCCATTAATCTTCCATGCCTCCTAATAAGCACACATAATCATCTAGAAAGAAAGAAGAGATGGATTCATACCTTTCCCAAGGGTATTAGCACGTAAGTGAATGGAATGGATTTGACTGGAATTCGAACTCAGCTCTCCGATTCCTCAATCCTAGCCACAATCCATTACTCTTCCATGCCCCCTAATAAGCACACATAATCATAAGATAGAAAGACATTCATTCATACTTTTCTCAATGGTATTAGCACGTAAGTCAATGTAATGGATTCGACTGGAATTCGAACTCGGCTCACCGATTCCTCAATCCGAGCCACAATCCATTACTCTTCCATGCCTCCTAATAAGCACACATAATCATAAGAAAGAAAGAAGAGATGGATTCATACCTTTCCCAATGGTATTAGCACGTAAGTGAATGTAATGGATTCGACTGGAATTCGAACTCGGCTCTCCGATTCCTCAATCCAAGCCACAATCCATTAATCTTCCATGCCTCCTAATAAGCACACATAATCATCTAGAAAGAAAGAAGAGATGGATTCATACCTTTCCCAAGGTTATTAGCACGTAAGTCAATGGAATGGATTCGACTGGAATTCGAACTCGGCTCTCCGATTCCTCAATCCAAGCCACAATCCATTAATCTTCCATGCCTCCTAATAAGCACACATAATCATCTAGAAAGAAAGAAGAGATGGATTCATACCTTTCCCAAGGGTATTAGCACGTAAGTGAATGGAATGGATTTGACTGGAATTCGAACTCAGCTCTCCGATTCCTCAATCCTAGCCACAATCCATTACTCTTCCATGCCCCCTAATAAGCACACATAATCATAAGATAGAAAGACATTCATTCATACTTTTCTCAATGGTATTAGCACGTAAGTCAATGTAATGGATTCGACTGGAATTCGAACTCGGCTCACCGATTCCTCAATCCGAGCCACAATCCATTACTCTTCCATGCCTCCTAATAAGCACACATAATCATAAGAAAGAAAGAAGAGATGGATTCATACCTTTCCCAATGGTATTAGCACGTAAGTGAATGTAATGGATTCGACTGGAATTCGAACTCGGCTCTCCGATTCCTCAATCCAAGCCACAATCCATTAATCTTCCATGCCTCCTAATAAGCACACATAATCATCTAGAAAGAAAGAAGAGATGGATTCATACCTTTCCCAAGGTTATTAGCACGTAAGTCAATGGAATGGATTCGACTGGAATTCGAACTCGGCTCTCCGATTCCTCAATCCAAGCCACAATCCATTAATCTTCCATGCCTCCTAATAAGCACACATAATCATCTAGAAAGAAAGAAGAGATGGATTCATACCTTTCCCAAGGGTATTAGCACGTAAGTGAATGGAATGGATTTGACTGGAATTCGAACTCAGCTCTCCGATTCCTCAATCCTAGCCACAATCCATTACTCTTCCATGCCCCCTAATAAGCACACATAATCATAAGATAGAAAGACATTCATTCATACTTTTCTCAATGGTATTAGCACGTAAGTCAATGTAATGGATTCGACTGGAATTCGAACTCGGCTCACCGATTCCTCAATCCGAGCCACAATCCATTACTCTTCCATGCCTCCTAATAAGCACACATAATCATAAGAAAGAAAGAAGAGATGGATTCATACCTTTCCCAATGGTATTAGCACGTAAGTGAATGTAATGGATTCGACTGCAATTCGAACTCGGCTCTCCGATTCCTCAATCCAAGCCACAATCCATTAATCTTCCATGCCTCCTAATAAGCACACATAATCATCTAGAAAGAAAGAAGAGATGGATTCATACCTTTCCCAAGGGTATTAGCACGTAAGTGAATGTAATGGATTCGACTGGAATTCGAACTCGGCTCTCCGATTCCACCGAACCGCTACCCATTGCTCCGCCGTGCATCCTCTGCTATATATATATATATATATATATATATATATATATAGAGAGAGAGAGAGAGAGAGAGAGAGAGAGAGAGAGAGAGGGGGGGGAGGATATAAATCAAATAATTAGTCATTAGCAACTGTATATACGTTTGTTAGCTTGCAAACACAGATAAGCGAATAAATATTAATTAATTTAATATAAGGTTGAACAAAACTGTGCTCAATATAGTTAGACAGAGCTAATAACTATATGAGCACTAGTAAAAAAAAAAGTTGCTGAGACATTAGATTTATAAGTCCCAGAAATTCATGCACTGATGTCCTCAAGGACACATGGCTCAGTGGATGAAGATGTTGGTTAGTTCTAGTGACTAGACCCAAAGAGTAGTTCAGGCTACACCAGTGGTGGACCAAAGAATTTGGAGAGTTGCGTTAAAGGAAATATGACTGAGGTATGCGGTACGTGGAACTAGGACAATCTACTCCTTGTTCGGTTCAAAATTTCAATCACCTGAAGAAGGCCGGACGAACGTTGTGAATATAGTTGTGGAATCGTCCACAACAACCAACTCTACACTTTTAGGAAATGCACCCTTCCTACTTGAGGTAAATACCATCTACTTACATACAAAAATATCAACGAGAATCCATTGGTCGATCACCGAAAATCGAGCTTGCTGATTGGTCAGCTTCGACCAATCAGATCGCTCCCACGCGCAGAAACAATTTAAGCGCCAAGTCATTTTGTGCCACCCACGTGATACAGCGAAGATTAACAAAACGCGTGTGACATTTGCTCTTTTTTAGGTTCTTGCTTTTCTCGACTTAACTTCACTACGTCACTCGTACATCTCAACACGCCGCCAAAATGTGGCCCTAAAGGAACTCTCGACTGATCCAGTCAGACGTTAAATGAACTGTACATAATTCATGCAAGTATTATCTCTGAACTCTATCTAACTTGTTCATACATTCCAAACATACAACACTTTTCTTATACTTTCTAATCTTTCTAATAGTCGACTTATTCAATATGAGCTCAGATACAATTTTATCAATTCAAATAGACGTAACTCCGTCAAACCTTTCAGTTCAAATATATTCATTTCCGCAAATACTATTGTTTTTATCAATTTTATATTCTGTCTTTTATTTTGTCATCTGCTATTTTACGTCAAATGTAATTGGTGTAATTCTTCACACACCTTTTCCTGTTCAAAAATAAATAATTGTGGCGAACGTCCCTTCACACACGCACAACAAATATGGCTACAGCATCGTACACAGGGGCCCGGCGACCGCTACTTTGTAATGTAAACAAGCATATTTTAAAATTATATTTTCATATTACATCCATTTTGTTCAACCAAAGTGATCAGTAAGACCATTGGTTCCTGGTTGTTGATGAATTAGAAAACAAACATTCATAGAATGAACGAAAACAAAACGTAATCAGGAAGACAGTCGATAGCGATTGACATAGCATTAAATTTTTGAAGATTAAAGTTGGTTGGAAAGCTCACTATCACTCACTGATAAAATAATTGTCCTTATAAGATCATGGAAAACTTATTTTTACTCAAACCCCCAAAATACACTAAACTGGAAAAAGGAAAATATAATCTATTTCAATTACATTATTTTTTAAAGCCACTTATAAGCTGCTTATAAGTGGCTTTCAACTTTTAAAAAAACATTAAGTACCATTTGGTTTATTTGTTTGTTTTTTTTCTGTCTTTTTTTTTTTTTTTTTTTTTGTGAATTTGTCTTTCGTTAGATTTTTTAATTCATTTTTTTATATTTTTTTTCCTCTTAAGAAATAACCCCCCCAAAACATACCCCACGGGTCACTGACATTTTCTGTGACTCTTTACCTTTTCCAAATACCATTTGGTTTCTTTATTTGTGTTTTTTTTTTTTTTTTTTTTTTTTTTTTTTTTTTTTTTTTTTTTAACCTCTTTTAAATTATTTAGTGAATTTGTCTTTAGTGAGTTTTTAATTTATATTTCTTTTTCTTTTAAGAAAAATCCCAGAAATCATACATCACCAGGCACTTAATATTGTTTGAATCGTCCTTTTAATTTTTTTTTTTTTTTTTTAATACACAAAATAAAAAGTAAAATAAGTATTTTTATTTTATTTAAATTATAAATTATTTTTTTAATGTATTGTTTTGTGGAAGAATATTTAGTGATTTGTGATTTATACTTTAATCCTTATTGCTTTGTTTCAATTAATACATAGCCTAGAAATAAAACACTAACATCATTTCTACATTCAATTTCTTCAAGTACTAATAAATTTCTCCATGAAATATATTTTTTAGTTGGCAATTCTTTTTTTCTTTGACATTTCAGGATGAACAGAACTGAGGAAGTTTTACAGAAATATGAGAGTATTTCATTTGGAGAGTCAGTTCTGTGTGGACATATATTTAAAATTTTATTGGAGAAAGAGTGGGACACCCACTTAATTGAATTAAATTGTAATGTGCATCCGTTAGAAGCCATTTCCAACAGGGTTAAGGAGTTCCAAGCCCTGTGAAGAGCGGACATTCAAGCTTTCTGGAGAGTATCGCATGGAAATTTATGATGCAGATGGACTTCTACAAGAAAGGTCATGAAGTGTTGAGGTTCCTGGGAAATTGGTTGCACATAATTTTTCACTTAGGTGGTGTGTATTTCTCCATTTTTGAAAATCTCAAAAGATTTGTGCTTGGTCTGTTACCAAAAAAATAAACTGGTGGTAAAATTAAAAGATCTTGTAGTGAAGGAAGCAGATCGAGCTGCAAATACTTGGCATCCTAGGGAAGATGTTGTCTGGGCACAGGATGAATAGGTTTTACACGGACTTGAAAACCATGGAAAACCCAATTAACACCATGAAAATAGTGAAGTGTTATTGGGGAATTGAAAAGAAATGGATTCAAAGTCAATTCTACTGGCTGAAAAAAACATCTTTGGGAACATTTTGCCAGCAACTGTAAAAAAATTTCATGGTTGCTCCAAGAAATGAACAATTATTTCTGGACATGATGACTGCCTGTTTGAAAGGAGCCATTTCAGTTTTGGAACGTCAATATAAGCAGTCATTTGACTGTACAAACGACTACAGAATCGGTGCTATCATCTGTAAGGCAACATACCATGGAGGTTGAGTGTAATAGAATATTGTGAGAAGAAAAAAACGTCTCCAAATGCTTATGTCTCCAGCATAATCAAAACTAAGAGGAACAATGTATGGAGCTATATAAATAGCCTGGAGGAGAGTACACTTCAACGCTACTTGGATGTTGCCATGCAGTATAGTACCGAAAAGAATAGAAAAACGGAAAAGGAAATTTTGGAGGCTGAAATTTTCAAAAGGAATCGAGAAAAAGAAAGCCAACAAAAGATTTCAACTGCAGAGAAGGATAAAAAAAACTACATTGTTCTTCTGCTATAAAGGCAGAATTCCCGGACTTGACACAAGACTAGTAGATAACATCTACAAAATCGTAAATGGCGATTTAGTTGGCCATTGCATAAATCACATTTGGACAGTTGATTCTGTTGATACATTATTTGTAGGATGGGTCAATGGATTTTTTTACCCAGATTACATTTTTTATGAACTCTAAAATGAAGAATATCAACTGGACAAATGTGAATTGGCCACCGACTACATGATGCACGACCTACTTATCCAACCAATTTCCAACATCTGGCAGTAAGAACCCCCAAGCATTAGGTTGGAGTTTTTGAGGAGCATGGAACCACCTTTTAATTGCTGTTGTTCCCAGGTCCACTCTGACCCGGAGTGGTAGCACCTGTTAGGGTCCCAGCTATGGAAAAATAGGGGGGGAAAAAAGGCCCTTTTCAGGGCCACAAATTTCACGAATGTCTGATAACGATTACCTTGAATTTCTAAACCCTTGGCTATGAAAAATAAAATAAAAATTCTATGTGATTGTGCAGAAACAATATATAGTATTTCAACTTGTATTATGTACGTATCTTATGAAATTTATATGATCTCATTTTTATTTCAGTTATGTTTTCCATAAGTGAAATATCAAAATTAATAAAATGAGTGGAAATCCAAATACCATACAATGTACACAACTGATATTTCATAAAGGTAATTAATTAGGTATCTTTCCTAAGAAATTTAATCTCGCTCTTCATGTCTTATTTATTTATTTTTTTTTTTGCTTTTCCATTTCCATCAGGCATAATAAATGTAAGTAGAAAAAAAGAAATGAGCGCTGATAGTTTTCTTTAATGGCTTGTGCCTCAACAGTGAATTTCTAGAATTTTCATTAAATTGGGAGGGAGGGTAATATATATATATATATATATATATATTACTTTAAAAAAAATATATAATTTCCATCATTCATGAATAGTTTCTGAAAATTTCATTAAAATTTGACTATTTCTATTTTTGCAAGATTATCAAAAATGTCTGTCAAAAAACGAATTAGCCATGTTAGTAGTTCCGGTGAAGACGATAAAGAAAATTTCTCAATGAAAAGTTAAAAACGTTCTAGAGACAGAAACTTTTTTAAAAATTACTTTGTTCTTTCCCCATAATAGAAGCATGAACATTTTGGTGATAAAATTCTGCTTTCGTCAAGTTACGGTCGTTTTTTCATGCTATGCGTACTTAAAAATAACTGAAATAAGTTGTTAACGTAAAGGTAAACTGTCACTTATGACCTTCCGTACTATAAATTTCCTCCCGTAACACGTCACTGCGTGATTACATTGTGCACATGTCACTCGTCAATCAACACCGCAGTTCAGACCGGCTTTCTCCCATTTTAAACTACATTTTTTTCAGCGCAAAAAGTAATTTTTGTTTCAAAATATATTAAATAAACTTTATACTTTCTAATTTTCTTATTTTTTTTTTAAATCGTAATTATTTTAATTGAAATATAAATGGTGACATTCGCTTTGTAAACAAAAAGTAAAAAAAAATGGCTGACGATTGATTTTCTGTCAATTTTTCTGATTCAAAAAAAATTCAAGATTTTTAACTAAAATTTTGGACGTGCTAGAAATTATTAAAAAATGTAAAAATATTCAAAAAATATTTTGATCTTTCCTCTTTATAATAACATTAACATTTAAGCGATAAAAAATTATTTTCAAGTTTAAAGCCTTTTTTATTCATGGTATGCTATTTTTTTATCGATCTCATGAACATACCTACTAAAATCTCAATATTCCACCTAATTATAAACTTCGAGATCCTTTCAAAGCTGACGTGTCTAACTTAATTAAAAATATTACCTTTAGGAAAATAACTAACCAATTCCAATATAAATTTAAAGTTTTAAAAACATCAAATTCTAAGATGTGGATTATAAAACCGATAAATCTAAAAATACTTAAAAAAATTAAGCCCTCAGTCTATCACAAACTTCTCCCCAATAAAATTACTAGTACAGTGTAACCCGGATATAAGAGACCCTGATATGAGAGATTTTCTCTGGTCCCAAATTAGAGCCTGTGTTAATGTAAACAAAATAGACCAAACCCGGATGTAAGAGACTTCTTTTCCGGTCCCGACAACTCTCTTATGTCCGGGTTACACTGTACTTATAAAAAGACAATAGCAATAGCACTAGTTCTTCAATTTAAAAGAAAATGCTGCTAAATTTGCTAATAAAATTGATATTATAGGGAAAACTCATAAAAAATGCATAGTTTACTGTTTAGAGACCACAAACCTAATTTTGACAATAACGTAAAATCACGATTAATCAATCTTTCCAAAACGGAATTCGGCTTAAATTCCATAAAATATACTTAAAAGAATAGAAACTATAAAAACATTTGCGCTGCTTGCTGTTGACGTATATATACGTTTTCGTGATAGCGTGAATCCCCAGTTCCTAGTGTTTATTCTATAAACTACTTAATGCTTACTGCTAGCTCTGTGTCCCATTTTTCCTAGTAAGTACAATTGGCTTCCTTATTTTTTTTATACTTATTGAGAATTTATTTCAAGATATTTTTTGAATTTGTGACCTTTTTTATTGTGAGGTTTTAATTCAGTTACATTTTTTCTTATTCTTTTAAGAAATCAAAGAAAACAAACTCCAGGAGGAACTGATTAATTTTTGTCATTCATTCTTCAATATAAGTTTGTTTTTTTTGTTTTTTATTCACTAAATATTTACATAATTTGCTCATTAGTTTTTGTTTCAATTAAGAATACATTATCTTGACTTGAAAATCAATGCTGCCATTGTTTCTTCATTCAATTTATTCAAGTATTTAATTTCTCCATTAAATATATTTTAGTTGGCAATTAATTTTCTCTTTTGTTTGATATTTCCAGATGAACAAAACGGCACCAGTTTTGATTTGATATGATTCTGTAGAGTCTGGACAGCCAGTTCTTTGCGGCCATATTTTTAAGAAACTTTTTTTAAGTTGTACAGTGAAGGCTATACAGGCATGGGCATCTTGTGAGAATGTCAAAAATGGTTTTCTTGCAGTGTCATATAGCAGTGTCTTGAAACTCCAACGGATTTATAAATCTAGGCACAATGGCAGAAATTTTCTAAAATTCAAGAAAATCTGAGGAAGTGGTAATTGTGGAGACCTCTGCAATTAACTTTAAAGTTGAAAAAATTACAAACCAGAAAAGTCCACACGCTTGATATCCAGAAAAATACATTACTCCTGTTTGTTAAGTGGAGTGGCAGCAAAAAATGTTCCTGGATTTTTAAGGAAAATTTCAACATGCATACAGGAACCGAAGTTTCCTATGAAATCTGAAGCAACAGTTGGCCGAATGTTAGGTGAACTTTTTTTTCTGATTTAAGAACAGGTGATGCCATTCTGGCATCAGATAACTGTTCTTTAATTTTTGATGCAACGACACAAGATGGAATTCATGTGAATTGTGTGATAACACCATCATCCCATCTTGTGTCAATTGAGCATCTGGCTGGTGGAACTGCAGAGGACTATCGGCAACATATTTTGAGGAGTATTAAAAAGATTGCCGAATTGAATTCAAAAGCATCTGGTTTAAGTGTGGACGAAGTTTACAAAAAAATAGTTGCAAACATTAAGTGCTGTTTGACTGACTGGGCACCAGTCAACCACTTTGACTGTTTTTGCTGGAGAAAGACTGGGGGAAAAACTCTAATAGAATTGAACTGTAATGTTCATCCACTGGAAGCAGTTTCTTCTCGAATTAAGGAACTGCATGCTTGTGAACAAAATGGAGTTTCTGGTGAGTGTGTAGCATGGCATCTTATGGCTTTGAACACATTACTGTACAGTGATAATTACCGCCATGTTTTATTAATGAGATTTCATTGAGGAACAAGGTTTGCCACTCTCTGCAGTTCCCAGATTTCTGGGGCACAGGCTACATGTGATTTTTAAGCTTGGTGCTGTATATTTTTTCAAATTTTCTGACTTAAAAAAAATTTGTAAATAGTTTAAAACCAACAGAATGGTTAAAAAATTATTGTATATTAATGACGAAGCAGCTGTTATCGAACTGCAAGTGCTTGGGATAGTGGGGAAATTGTTTTCAGGACCGTGGATGAAAACATTTTACACGTACCTAAGTGCAACACAAAAACCCAATTCACACCATGCCTATAGTGAAGGGTGTTATTGAAAATTAAAAAAATTTACAATTTACAAATTTTTCCCAAATAGAAAGACTTTTTTTTTTTTTTTTTTTTGTAACATGTTACGTCAAGAAGAAAAAAATAAATTCCTGGTTGCCCCCACATAATCTTTCTTTGTTTTGTGAAATGTTTTCTGCTTGTATCAAAGGAACAATTGAAGTTTTAGAAAGACAGTATAGGAAGTCTTTCTCTACTGTTGATCAATCAACAGAAACTGTATTAACTTCTGTGCTACAGCATACTATGGAGATAGTGTAATTGGTGAGTATTGTGGGGAAAAATAAAAAGGACTTCACCAAATGCTTGTTTCCAGCATTAGTAATTTAATTAAATCTAAAAGGAACAATGTCTGGAGATTTTTGAATGAGCTGACTGATGCTGATTTAAATAAATATTTAAATTTGGCAATAAGATATAGTACCCAAATGTGTGTCGAGCAAAAGTCTAACCAAAAAATTGTAGAAGCAGAAATGAGGAAACGGATAAAGGAAAAAAAGAAGGCAACTAGAAAAAGAACACAACCAAACCCAGAAAAGATTGGACAAAATAAGCCACTCAATTTCTGCTATCCAGGCAGAATTGCCATCTTTTGGAACTAGTGTGTTCAAAAAATTTGACATGCTGCATGGCAAACTAACTGGTCAACGAATTACACGTTTTTGTAATGTGGATTCTGTCGATCAGTTATTTGTTGGTTGGGTCAATGGCTTTTGTGACCCATATTATAATGTTTTCTATGAAAACGAAAATGAATACTATGAGTTGCATAAATGTGATATGGCAACGGACTATATTATGCATGATTTGGACGTAATATACAACCACCTACCCGGATAAGACAACCACATCAAGCAGCTGAGATTTTGAGGAGTATGGAACCACATCTTAATTGTTCCCAGGTCCACTTTAACCCGAAGTGGTAGCACTTGTTAGGGTCCCAGCTATGGGATAAATAGCAGAAAAAAATAATGGCCACCAAATTTTCACGAAAGTCTGATAGCATGAATTGCATATTTCTTCAATTTTGATCTGTTACTTGACTAAATAAATCAAAAGTGTAAATGATTGCATAAAAATCATTTTTAATACTGTCATAACTAAATGTAAAAATGTGATAAAAATTAACAATGTATAACATTTTAAATGAGGATACCTACATTTATTAGCTACCTATTCGATGAAATTTGTACAGTATTTTGTATTATGTCAGTTATGAAATATTTTTAAAATTTAATAAAGTGAGCATAAAAAAGACAATGAAATTTCATAAGTGTACTTTTAATTATAGCATAATTTAATGTACATGTCTTGTTAAATATTATCTCACTCAGCCACAGCTGATTAAAATGCTTGTTTTTGTCATATAGGAAAATCCAACAAAATATTAGGTAAATATTCCCATTCGTCAGCGACATTAAACCCATCATAGAATGCAAAGTTCTCACTCTTATGTTTGAAATGGGAAAATTTTTGCTTAGAACTACAAAAAATGCAAAATTTCTTCTTTTTTTTTTTTTTTTTTTTTTTCACATTTTAGTCCCTGAAAAATTTCTTGAGTCATTTAAACTGGCCAATTTTATTTTTAAATGAAAGATATTGTTTGCTTTCAGAAAATATCTAGTTTCATAGGGTTCAGATAAACTTTCCTTGATATTTTGTTCAGATAAATCATTTTTTTTATTTTACCCCAATGAAATCCATTTTTTTTTTTTTTTTTTTTTTTCAGAGAAAATAGGCTATGACTTTTACTACGTTTGATTATTTTTACTGGGGATATAAATTTTTTTATGATAGATCTGAATTGACTTCATTTAGAGGAGTCTATATGGGCCCTGAAACATGCAGCACTTGTATCTTTTGTTTGTGTTTTTGTTTTTTGTTTTTTGTTGTTTTTTATAGTATTTATAATTTCTCCAGATAATATCAACAAATTTATGATGAAAGCTACAGTACTAAAAACACAAAAAAAAAATGAAATACTAAAAAAATTTTTACTGTAACTATTACAAGGTACTACTTAAGCAAGTCCACTTAAGAAAAATATGTACATTCTGTCCTTCCGTACGCGAACTCGAATCTCACGTCAGCTGTCAATAATTTAAACGTCACCATTCAGCACTCTGCTCCCTTTTTATTTTAAACATTTTTCTACGAAGAAAGTAAGTAAAAGTTTCTTTCAAAATAGTTTAAGTAAATTTTGTAATTTTCTCTGAATAAATTTTGAAAAACGTATAATTAAATTTTTAAACGATATTTAAAAGACTATTTAACTTTTTTTTTTTTCAAAATTAAAAAAAAAATGGCTGATATCGAGTTTTTGTTCAATATTTCGTAAACAAGATTTTTAACTAAAATTTAGGACATGCTAAGAATGATTAAAAAAAATTCAAAAAATATTCCAAAAATACTTTAGTGTCTCATCTCAATAATGAAATATACATTTAACACGAAAATATTTTTCATTAATTTTCAGGCCGTTCTTGTCCTGTTATCGATTTTAATGAAGGTACCTATGCTAGCATAAACATATAGTAGCATACAATACGACGTGTTTGTAAAGTCTTTTTTTTTATTATATTGTATGTTGGGATGTCGTTTAGTTTCAAAGAGTCTGTCGTGCATTGCTGTTGATCGGAACCAAAATAGTGATGTCCGTGCGTAATCGCTGTCAGCGTCTTTATAGTCCAGGAAAAGGGCCATCACAGCCAGGCAACAAGGCTTTAACAACAGATTGGTGAAAGTGCTATGTATGGAATGGAAAATAATTCGCCTACAAAGAAATATTGATTAACATCCGGCATTCTTGACGGTATCTCTGATGTGAATACTGCCTTACTGATGAGGTTAATTTATTCATATATGTAGATTCTGTGTCAGATGCAACTTGCTCGCCATATTGTTTGTTTACACCTAGGAATAGTAGTAGTAGTATACGGAAGTCTGATATGCGACAAAGTCTTTTATGTTCCATGCTGTTTGCTTAAGCATTGTAAACTTTATAATAAGCGACCTGAGAAATGTGATAAAAGCAACAAGATAAGATAGAAGAAAAAATACAATTAATAAATTGGATTTTATCAAGACTTTTGATTTGATTTTATCTAGTATTTCTTTCTTCTTAGTGTCAGTCTGCCTTTTATCATAACTTCTCAGATCGTCATTCTACGGCCGTTAGTAAACAGCGTAGATCGTAAAAAATCCTCCGTGAAATAATTTTAGCGTGACAACTGTACTACCAGTTGTACTACAGGAGACAACGATTTTTTTTCTTTTTGTGTGATATGTCCTTTCTTGACGTAGGCGATCATAGCTCTCCTCTCTCTCTATCCCTTGCAGCTCTTAACAAGTTCCATCCCTCTGCCATCTCCCGCAGACCACCTTCTGTCATCTACTTGCTCAAGCCCACTAGGTATGTCATGCGCTGTTTTCCTTTGTCTCTCTTCCCTTCTATTCGACCCGTGAGTATCAGATTCTCCAGGCCCTCCTTCCTCATTATGTGTCCCAGAAACTTCAGCTGCCCCTTCCTGATGCTAAGTATAAGCCTCATTGTTTGCATCCTCTTTAAGATATCATTGCTCACACGCTCAGTCCATGATATCCTTAGCATCCTTCTGTAGAACCACATCTCTGTCGCCTCGAGTCTCTTCTTCATCTTTGAGGAAATCGTCTAACATTCGCTGCCGTAAAGGAGGACAGATGTCACGTTACAGCTCAGTATTCTTTTCTTCGTTACCAAAGATATCCTCCTGTCTCGCAATACTCTGCCCAGCTTTTGGAATGTGTCCTTGGTCATCCAAATACCTCTTCGGATCTCAGTGTCGCACTTACCATCCTCGATCAAAACGCTTAAACTTCCGCGTCTGCTTGATTCTAGTGTTCCCGACCTGTAGATCGCATTTCGGGCTCATCCTTTGACTGATGACCATGCATTCTGTCTTCTTGGTGTTTATGCTTAGTCCTTTTTTCTCAATCTCCGTCGCTACCTTCTGTAGGAGATTTTAGAAGCTGAAATCTACCCACTTGACTTTGATTTGCTTTCCCATAAGTATTTGATATTTTACAAGCCCGAACAATTATTGTTTTCTTGAATTTTTATAAGATGAAGCATTGTCAATGAGAGAGAGACCCGGATTCGAATGTTGATTTGTCAAGTAATTGATTTATTGATGATAACTGCCTGAGAAGAAGATTCTCGTGAGTGGCATCGTTGGGAAATATCTGAAGGTCATACTGGTGAGTGGATCAAACCTTGTGAATGTGAAATGAGTTGATGGAACTGTTCAGAAGCTGTCAAGCGTCTCACTAGCTGGCATGAAGTCGCCAGAATAGAAGACATTGATCATTCTCCATAATCACCCCCCGCAGCCATTGACTTTTCGGCTTGTGTCTCTTGTCTTTTCGACAATGATCAATTTTATTTGCTTTTCATTTCCAATCAGTTCACTTTACTAATTGCCGAAGAATGATGTAAGGAACTGCCGAAGAATGGTGCAAGGGACTGCTGAAGAATGATATAAGGGACTGCCGAAAAAATGGTGTAAGGAACTTCCGAAGAATGATGTAAGGGACTGTCGACGAATGGTATAAGGGACTGCTGAAGAATAATGTAAGGAACTGCCGAAGAATGATGTAAGGGACTGCCGAAGCATAATGAAATGAACTGAAATTAAACGAAATAAATACAAGTCGAAAATTAACAACTAGAATTTTCTTTACTAAATTCTCTAACAACCAAGTATGAAAAAAATCTTAGGTTTATGCCATTTTACGAAAGGGGAAAATAGATTATGGAGGGGAGTGGTGGTTTCAAGAACAAGCAAGCAAACGAGTTTCCGCTGGGTAAGGAATTTCATTAAATATTCAATCTGCCTTGTACTCTTCGAAGTATAGGTCTCTTTTTTTTCTTTCTGTATGTGTGTGCGTGTGCTTGTGTGTGTGTGTTACGTGAGCAGTGACGATTACTGTGAATGCCGGAAATCTTGAGCAGTGTTTAGCGACTCCAAGTCGTTAACTTCCAACGAAATTCAAAGATGAATGGAGAAGATGTGCTTGCCTCGTTTCATATCCTGTGAGGTCCAGCTGGTTTTATTTAAAATCATCCAAGGCTTCTACACACTTAGATTCAATAGTAAACTTTGTTTATATACAACGGCGTTCATGTAAAACACATGTTACTTAAAGCGATTTTTTCTATTGTCTATAAGTTAGATCAACGAAGCTTGTCTTGGACGAATTTCAATCCTAAATTCAGAAATTTATAGCAACCAATTAAAACTAGCCAACACTTCTTTGATTCAATTTTCGTTTGAATGAAACTCGATTTTTCAAAGAGAAAGATAAAACCTGAGACCTATGTTGTTCTCGTTAAATTCTGGATATTTACAAAGCTTAGCTGAGTCCAGTCGAAAAGCAAATGGGAATAGAAAGATTATTTTCAATCTTCTGGGGGTAGAGCTTGCAGGCCCTAAGAAATACCATTTAAAATAATTGGCTTTTTAAAAAGCGTTTTTTTTTCCGCTGAGTATTGACACTAAAACGGAACAGAAAAGACAAGCTGCTTAATGACATTTTTCGATTATATTTACAAAACTTGGTCTGTCACAAGGCCAAATGAGTGATAGTATTGAGTGGAAGATTGTATTACGTCAATATTTCAGGTAGAAAAATCTTGGGATATCCGTATTCAAAATTTTAGTTTTACCTGTGCTCGAAAACATTTAGTGAGGAATGTTGAATTTTACATCGAAAAAACGGGTGACAGAACTAATTTCAACTCGGAACCTCAAAAGGGTAATTTGCAGTTCAAGCCTAGCGCACAGTTTCTAATAAAATTTTCGCGAATAATTTCATTCAGGCGTAAATGTACATGCTTAATTCGAAAATAACAAAGAAATTTTGATAAAATCTACAGTTTTGGAGTTATCGACAATAAAATTTCGGACTCATTCGCGTCGCGGTTGGTGAAGTTGAAATTAATTCTGCACCCCGAAAGAACAGTCTACAAAGCAAAACACTTAATAGTCATTACTGGTTAGCTTAATATGATACATCGTATAAAGAAGTTAGAAAATCATTGTTTTACGACAACCTCCCTAATGGGTAAAGTTTGTCTTTATAAAAACCTTTAGCTTTTATTGAGGTTCGAAATTCGGCCAGTGCTGCCAATTGAATATCTGCAACAGATCCCTCCGCCAAACCGGCCCTGGAACTATTTTCTTGATTTATTTTACAATTGTGACATAAGTACGATCAATCCCCGGGATAATGAGACTTGGTTGATTTTGTTTTGTGGCATGTCAATATCTTTATGGGTTATTTAATGCCGAAATCTAAATATGGTGGAGTGTGTAGGTCCAGTGGGGTGGGGATACGGTGTTACATTTTAAACAATCACTTGTTTCGCTCCTAGAAATATTCCTTATTTGGTTTGCGATTCCAACAATTCCAATCAAAACCAGAATCATTCTTTTATGATGGAATTCACAGACATTGGGAATTCATACAAATCCAGAGAAAATACTTTGAATATGACCAAAACTTTTGATATGCCCTTCCCACCAAAGTAAAACCTGACTTGGTAGGTACATTCCTGTGACATGCATATTGGCGTATATGTGTAACGTATTAAGTGGGGGGGGGTTCACGTTGAATTATGTCAATTCTTTTTTTTTCTTTATTTTTTTGTCAATTTCCGATTCGGTTCTAAAAACGAAATAACACAACTAAAGAATTTTCAAGAAGTATATATGCAATTTATTATTCAGAATACGATTATCTTTACACTGGAGCCTCTCTTGTTGATTCCAGGACGGCGCCTTGACAACTTTGCTATCAGTTTGATAAAATTCTGTCAAAATAATAGAAATACAGAAAGCTGGCTTCCAAAAGCTGTGATGAGTTTGCAATTGAAGTTTTTTTTTTTATCAGTTTCAATTACGTTATTGAAAATTAGAAACTAAGTGAGACTTTTCTGAAAACAAAAACCGGTGGAGGTTTTTCACAAAACCTATCAGCGTTTAAACACTTACGGAAGGAGAATGTAAATGTTGCTACTGCAATTCCCACGTGCAAAAGTTTGTGCCTCTCTTGAAAATCAGCTTTCGAAATCCCGCTTTGTACCTAGGCACGACCCATAAAACAATTCTTAAAATATACTTTCCTTGATATTTATTGAACATTTGTTTTGTCTGTCGCGATGTCATGTAAAGGGATTCATTTCCTTTGCATTTTCTTTTTAATTTATCTGCCGTTCAAAAGTTGGAGTGCAGATCAGGTTACGACAGAACCCTCAGTCAATGTTTGCCGAATAGACTGTTTAACTCCACGCAATGTTTCGAATCTCGTCTTCATCAGTACGAAGAGAAATGAGAAAAGCCCGTTGTAATTTCCCAAAGAAACGAAAGGTGAAATATCACCGTGGTGAGAAAAGAAAACGCAATTTCTTCTTTTAATATACTTGAACCAGTATCGACTCGGACATATCTCTCTCTCTCTCTCTCTCTCTCTCTCTCTCTCTCTCTCTCTCTCTCTCTCTCTCTCTCTCTCTGTATATGTAGGTGGCCGTTAGGTCCCTTCAGTCGCACGACTGCTATCGATGCGCCCTACTGGATGGGTGGTTCCTCTCTATCTCTCTTTTCTTACTGTAACTGTGACTCTCTTATCTACAATGAAGTATCACTATATAAGCCCAAGATGAGAATTCCCTAACTTCCGCTAGACTGTCACTTAATCTTAAAAGTATACATTTATTTTATTACCTTTTTTCCTGCTTATGGAGTGTCGACGTTTACTTTGAAGCACTCACAACTCGATTTTACTGTTGACTGTCGTAAACTAAACCCAGACTTACATTTTCAGTCCACTTGACGATGTGAGTGTCCTAAGCCAAACTATCGGAGATTGTTATGCCACAAAAGTTAGAGAATATACAATGGATAGTCATGAATTTCGAGAAAGAATAATTCAGCCATTAGAATCGACATATTGTATTTTACTACAAGATGTAAGGAAAGTATAAAAACTGCAAACGAAAATAATAAAAAAATGTTATTTTACAGGACTTAGAAGCAGAGATGGGATAACGGAAATAACAGTTTCTGGTTGAAAAACTCGTTTCATATGTTTACAAGTTTCATTGTCGATCGGAACAGTAATGTTCTTAATTCATTAGTTTCAGTTTTTTTTTTTTTTTAGAATTTGGTGGGTTGCTAGCGATTATGTTATTTCGTGCATATATTGGCAGACAATTTTCGAATCCTTTGACGAGCTTTTACTTCATATAGTTTCGTATTTGAGGTTGAGATACATTCCAAAACTGGCGCGTATATTACCGTCGTCCATATTACCAAGGACAAGCTCTCTAAGATATATTTATTTGTTACAACAACAAAGTGACGCAAGACCAAAAATCGAGGAAACAAAGTAATGCTGTTCTTTAATATCCTTGCATTAACTCCGCTAGTCTAATTCACTAAACCACAGAATCTTCATCGTCCCCGTGAGTATCACAATGTCGCATTTATTCTGAATCTTTCATACAACATTAACCAAAAGTTCATATTTCTCTCTATTGAATTTCTAACTTCATCTATAGGCAACGTCCATTCAGGGCGTGGGCAATCTTGGCTCTCCACAACTTCTTATTCCTTGTACCTCTTCGTAACGTCTGTCTTTTTAGCATGAGAGCCACGAACCATTTAACATCGCTAAACAAATATCCATGATCAGTTGAGTGGTTTTGTTCAACTTTGAACTACGTACCGGGAACGAGCACACCGCTGATCTGTCTCTTTGTATCCTTGGTCCATCTTTGTTTTGGTGGTGCCATTCTGGGACAACTCCATCCCTGATGCTTCTGGGGAACGTTAGCTTAAGAGGTATAGGTGTGTAAAAACATAGAGACTTCCCGCCCAAAAATTGTATCAGATTTTTCAGCTTTTCTTGACTATAGTTGTTGACTAGTGGAGACGGCATTTCATTGGAATACAAGGGTGCGCTGAAAAGTGCATCGGCTGGCAACTAATGCTAGAACTGTGGAGTCTTGTATACATTAATTTCAACTTCTCTTATTAATAATAGCATCGTTTCTTTCCAGGAAAACCGACATCTGACTTTAAAAGAAGATTGTTCCTCCTGTTGGTAAAAGAAGTCATCAACGGCAGATATGACGTTGTTATCACTGAGGTTCCCAGCCAAGTGTGTTGAGGAATAGATAATTGTCAAATCACAAGGATAGGGACGGTGATCAACCTGTTTAAAGCCATAGTCACGCATAGCACCCATTGAAACCAGGGACTTGTGTGCTAATGGAACCAAGACCCCTTTCGTCAGTGTTCCTGTGCGTTTGGTCTTGATAGACTTTCATAACTGGCTTAGCAAGTTGGCATAGTAATCTTTATTGATGATGTTTGCATCCCAAAATAGCGACATAATCGCCTTGACTACAGATGAAACAACCTTGGCTTTCTTTGGAGTTGGTCAGGACGGGTGTTTCTACTGCACGGATCATCTCTTTGTCTCTGGCTCAAAGGCACAAATTCAACCCTCATCCTGAATTAGGAAACGTTCAAGAAAACCAGCTGGATCCACCCCAAACAATATTAGATTTTCCCATGATGTGATCGGTATGGTACATTTTTGATCAGGTGTCAGAAGACGTGCCACCCACCGAGCAGAAACCTTTGTCATGCCAAGTTTATTGTGCAGAATATTCTCAACTCTGAAACGGGATATGTCAATAGCATTGGCTATTTGATTTATAGTCATTGCCTGTCAGCCATCACCATGTCGTGAACACAATCAATGTTTTCCTTAGTGATGGCAGTTACAGGACACCCAGACCTTGGGTCATCTTCAAGACTCTCCCTTCCCCTCCTAAATTCTTTGGGGTGTCACAAAGTAATGAACCCAACACTCATCCTGGGTTAAGAAACCTTTAAGGAAACCAGCTGGATCCACCCCAAACAATGTTAGATTTTCCCATGATGTGATCGGTATGGTACATTTTTGATCAGGTGTCAGAAGACGTGCCACCCACCGAGCAGAAACCTTTGTCATGCCAAGTTTATTGTGCAGAATATTCTCAACTCTGAAACGGGATATGTCAATAGCATTGGCTATTTGATTTATAGTCAACTGCATGTCAGCCATCACCATGTCGTGAACACCATCAATGTTTTCCTTGGTGATAGCAATTGCTGGACACCCAGACCGTGAGTCATCTTCAAGACTCTTTCTTCCCCTCCTAAATTCAGCTGCTCACTTTTGCACTGTTGATAATGTTGGAGAATCATCTACTAATATAGCAACCATATTATCAGGAATGCCCTTGTTTGGGCTAAACTCTTTTTCTGTAGGTACTTGATAAACACCACAATGCCAATTTTTGTCCATTTTCAAGAGAATTCGCTACTTTAAATTCTTCCTTTGAACAGTCAGATGTCAGTTTACCTGGAGAGAAACAATGCAGTTATTAATAAGAAGAGTTGAAATTAATGCATGCAAGATTTCACAGCTCTAGCATCCCTCCTTCGTAGTCAGCTTATGAACTTTTCAGCCCAAACACGTAGTTTGCCTGTTCCAACATGGCCCAAAGCTGCGGTATGCACAGACTTCTAACTGTGGTTAGAAGTTTTCGAGTCTGGTGGAAGCTCCTCTAAATTTCTTCTTTCGGGTTTCACAGTTATATGGTTAAATATGGCGGATCCCCAAATACCATTTACAAATGCCTTCCTTCCAACAGGTTTCGATCCACACACCTTTTATCTTCCACCTACAGCGTAGGGGCAACGCTGAAGTTTCAAATGAAGAGCAATGTCTTTTACTATTTAGAAATAAACGAAGGGGGTTAAAGAAAGTGGTGATTTTCAGCGACGGTAGAGAGTTTAGAAATAGGTAATTAAGGCAAGAATGGGTGGAGGTGGGGAGACTGGTCCCATTTTTGTAAGTGTTTTTTAGTTTAGTAGTTGTGATGGTTCACTTGTCACAGTGATAGTCTTTGTGGAGGAAAGCAAACCCGGGGGAGGTAGTAAACTCCACTGACTGCTTTTCTTGTCTTTTTTTAATTTTTTTTTTTTTTTTTTTTTTTTAGAAATATAACTTTCCCTATTTTGCTTTTTATCTGGACTGGCAAAATCACTGCAACTTTTTACGAACTTGAGAATTTTTTTTTAAAGACGAATAACGTTTTTTCAGTGGCGCTTAATTTAGGCAGATCAACAAACAACCGATCTTTTATTAGATGACCGCCCGGTTTAGTCTGGCGTACGAATTCCCTTACATCGATGAACCTCTTCCCATGTGACACTATGAGTTGGATATATGCGCACGCGTGTGTGTGTGTGTGCGCCCGCACATCTGTGTGTGTGTATATATACACCCCACATCTGTGTGTGCGTGCGCGCGCACACATATGTGCGAGAAGATTAGTTAGATTTGACCTGGGTATCAAACTTCAAGACCCAATGACTAGATTAGGAATCTAGATAAAAACATGTTTTGGACATATGGCCAAAAGGGTAGGTGAGTGTTAAGTACTTGTCAAAATACGAAGATAGTGAACTGGTCAAAACTTAAAAGGGTCTGAATTTAATGTCCCTGAATCGGAGTCAGCTAGGCTAAAAAATATTTTTATGTCCACTTTCTTCAAAGGGAGAAATGGTCATGAAAAAGTTATGGGTTTATTCGTGGGTGTCCCTTGTCCGGAAATGATGAAAGAGGATTCTGCATATATACGGGAGCGCCTTGGGCCACGGCAGTTAGACTTAGTTTAGGTTCGAGGAAGGTTGATTTAGGCCGGAGTACAAACAACGGAGAGCGACCCATTAGCAGCCGGACATTGTTAGCTAAGATATATATATTTTTTTGCCAGCCAAGAATCAGCCCAGAGTTAATCATCCACAAAAAGGTCACACGCCTTCCCTCCTCTTTTCGTCCTACCCAAGTTTGTAGTTGTGTTTTTCTTTTGCCTGTGAGCCTGCCTCTCGCTCGATCCGCCGCACAGAAATTCTACGACGTGGGGTCTATATCTTTGGGCAACGAGTTGCAGAGGTGGGTAGTCTCACACCCAGGTGCAGTCGTTTATATACGTTTTCACCGGAAGTGTCTTTTTCAGACATGGACGAATAAACACGGTCAAAATGTACCGTCCAAAAACCAGCTACAGACGGGTTTATACGTCGATCTTGATTCTTTGTATGCCCTTCTGATTTTGAAACGAGTCCAATTGTCAACTCATACGTCTGGTCGAGGTGTTAGCCACTCCTCGGGGTGCTTCAAGGGGCCCCAGTTTCTTAGTTACTATGTTAAAAACAAATTTTTAAAAATTCGTCTGGAAATGAAACGTTTTCTCTGAAATAATTGGCGCGGAAGGGGGTTAAACAAGGTGTGGATGAAAATTCTTTAAAGGAGTCAATGCCCCCCCCCTCTTTCGTTCTCTGTCGATTTTATTTTTTTATTGTCTATTTGGCGTCTTTTCACGAGTTTCTGTGTTCGTTTGTCTTTTTACTATTCCGCTCTAGAGTTTTCAACAAGGTTTTTACATCTTTACTAAATTCTCCTTCGTCTATATTAAAAACACAGTCCTACCTTATACTACTACTACTACTACTACTACTACTACTACTACTACTGCTGTTGCTGCTGCTACTACTACTTCTGCTGCTACTACTACTTCTGCTGCTACTACTACTACTACTATCGCTACTACTGCTGCTGCTACTACTTCTACTGCTACTACTACTGCACAACCCCATACCGTAGTTATATAATAACTCCATAATCTTTTCCTTCTCCTTGACTGGTTGCCAACCAAGAATAGAGAGCCCGGTAAGCCTTGCTCTTGACTCATAATATCTTACATGCGGGTTTTGTGCGAAAGTTTCATGCTCGACCAGAACTCAAATTCTGCTCGAATTTCCAGTCGCTAACCAATACATTACCTATGTGGGTTATCGCACTTGGCTTTGCCGAAACGACCGCTAGGTGTCGCTCTTTAACCTTATAAATAGGCAATTATAGTCTATTTTTAGCTCTGGCTTTCAGATGTAGTCGCTGAGGCGCGTTCGCTTCCTTGGTCCTCTGTTTGACTTTGGAATCCTCTCACACACGCACATACACATACGTACTTATCACACACGCACATACACATACGTACTTATCACACACAAACAAGCACACTCTTATAACGGATTTTAATGTTTTCTTCCTTTCATTACAATTGCGTACACATGGAATTCCTTTTGTTAATAAAATACATTGTCATTTGAGTCATATTCATTGTTGTGTTGTTATTTTTACCCGGACTCACACTGAGTCCGCCAATATTGTTTGCGGAATAAATGTTCCTGTGACCCATAAATATTTATTATCTAAAGTGTTGATTCCCACAACATAATGGTGACTTATTTCTACCCAAACATCATACTAGTATCCGACAACACCTACATCCTTTACAGCGTGCGATGGATAAATTGTCGCCTAAATTACACAAAATGAGATGTCAATGTTATTTTCATTTTTAAGAGATATATTTACGAAAATTACACAAAAAATATCTTGAAATGCTAAAAAGTAGATTTATTCCATCAAATCGCCATTGGCTTCAACCACGGCCTCCAGGCGACTTTGAAAACTTCTGCAACACTCCTGGAGAGTCTCTTTGTTTAAGTTTTTGAATGCTGCCATAATCCTTGCATTCAGTTCATCTTTCATGTTACAAGGAGTT
Organism: Acanthosepion esculentum; assembly: GCA_964036315.1. Taxonomy (NCBI): domain Eukaryota; kingdom Metazoa; phylum Mollusca; class Cephalopoda; order Sepiida; family Sepiidae; genus Acanthosepion; species Acanthosepion esculentum. The sequence goes on from OZ038481.1 coordinate 5,920,915, forward strand.
TCATTGGTCTCTCACTCAACTGCGCCCCACACATAATAATCAAGAGGAATGTCGTCTGGAGAGTTAGATATCCAGATGTAAGGGGTGACATTGTCGCAAAAATTGCCTGACAACTATTATAGGTTTCTCCAGCTTGTGCAGCATGGTGCAGAATCCTGTTGCCAGACATAGGGTCTTCCAACAGCCACCTTCTTGGCCCTTGATGTAGGCCTTCGTGTTGAGTCTCTCACCAACAAAATCGGGAGTACTTTTCTTATCGGAACGATGAGAGTGAGTTTTCCGGGCTGCCGTACCTTCGTAATCACCATTAGACTCATTCAACTGTTTCCGAATTCTCTGCACTGTCCTCAGATTGATACTCAAACACTGTTTGCTTCCGGTGTTAATGCCAAGGAGTACAGCATGTCGTTTCCAAATATCTGGCGGAGTGAATTGCTTTGTGGTGCTCTTTTTTTTTCCCCAACTGACCCTACTATACTGTGCAGTCGACAGAATCAAAAACAAATGCGCATGCGTGAAATTAAAAATATAAAATGGCGACAATTAACCCATCGCACCCTGTAGATAGTTGAACAGAGCAGTTTAGGTAAATCGTGTTAGTCCTGTCCAAATAGAGTCAATATAGGTAATCGACAAAAAGGAAATGATGTGGCTTTGGTTGCGTTTAGACACCTTCCACTAAAGTCTTTGACAAATATCCAGAAACATACATTTCCTTTTTGTGCATGAATTACCTCCTTTTATATAAACTTTTGAGAAACAAATATAAAATTCCAATACAACTGTTGATGGATGGAATATATAAAGAGTAGCAGGAGAATCAACCAACCTTAAAAGTCGGCATTCATAGTAGATTTCATCTCTCACAGTAATGTCCATTGAGGATCGAATTTAACATTCCAGCTGATGGTCTTTCAAGACTACCTTACCAAGTATCGGTCAGCATTAGTACTGCTCAGTTCACCAAATATAGATTAATAAATAACATCACTAAAAATGTACAAATATTGATAGAAAGATTGAGTAACATTAAGCTTTCGGGAGGGAGGGAGAGAGAGAGAGAGCGGGGGGCTTGCGTGGAAAATCAGCGTGTGAAACCCTAGCTTGTATCTGGGCTCAAAAACCGACCTCTTAAAATACGTAACTATTTCAGCTTTAAGGCAAGCCTCAATCAACTTTTGTCTAAGACATCATCATCTGAAAAGGCCTGAGTAGAAAGGTTCCTATTTTAATTCTATCGTTAATATAAAAAATGTTGATACAGAAATGTGGCCCAAAAACTACATCCAACCTCAAGCACAAATTAGCTTGGAAAAGGTATGAATCCATCACCTCCCCTATCTATGGGTTAAATAGTAGGTAACATTATTTATATCGCAAAAAAAAACTTACTAATGCAATATTCACTCAAAAAAAAGGAATTACTCTTACAACCCAACATGTGTTTTGGCTTTAAATAAAACACATGGGGTTGATAAGCCGTAAAAACATATCAATCAACACATTCGGCCCATCGTGAAATTGTGTTTCTCTTGTAAATGTCAGGTTGTTCTTTTGTTTTTGAATTGTATTATGCGAGTTACAAAAAAATTCTAAATAAAACTTATTTCAATCTTATAGAAATATGTCAGTCACACGTTATACACACTTGGGCGATCACGCATCTTTCAATACATGACAAAGCAGATGTTTTTTTTTCCCACAGTAGGTTGCTGTTACTTTCTACCGAGTGGAGGGAAGAAGTGGATTCATGCCTTACCCAAGGGTATTTGTGCATAAGTGAATGAAACGAACTCGACTGGAATTCAAACTCAGCTCTCCGATTTGTCTTTCCAAACCAATATTCAGTGCACCACCCACGCACCCACATATGTGTAAAATAAATAAATAAAAAAGAAGATAAAATAAAAATAAGAAAATAGAAATAAAATCAAACCATTTTTTTTAAGATTATTTCACCCCAAGCAAGGTGATAAAGCCACTAAGTTGCAAAGGGTGACTAAGAGTTAAAGAAACTGAGAAAACTTTAGTGAAGTAAAAAAAACAGGATTAAAAAAGACAAGATGAAGATTGAAGCTGCATTTAATTTTTTGAAGTTGACAGGAAAGCAAAAAAGCCGGAAGGGAGTTCCCCGGATCGGAGTTGCGAGATAACAAAGAAGACATTTAAATAGATAAAAATAAAATAATTGAAAAAAAAAAGAAAGTATAAAATATATGTGGTCCTTGTATTGAAAGTTTTGGAGACAGTTTGTCTAGAATGTCATTGTTTATAGAAATGATTGATTTGATTAATTAAAACATCAATTCAAGTTTCAAGTCTCATTGAAAGAATGATAGACTCTTCAGTTACGTCACATTGTTTCTTTTCTTGGCAAACACCTTGTAGCGGACCGTGCGGCTGAAGATGTGAAGAGATAATCAGAAGGCTAAATTTTCCTGCTGGCGGGTCCAGCTACATGCGAATGTCGGACTTTAATTAAGTCCAAAGAAGACAAAGAAAACAAACAAGACCGATATACATGGGTAAACAAATATATATTAATAACAAAACAAGTTAAACAAAGACTTGGACTGTTACATAGAGTTTGTATGGAGAAATTATGTGTGTGTGTTGTAAGTGTTCGTACGTACGTGTATTGTTCTTAGCGCGTTCCCAGAATTTGGGAAACGCTGTATCTGAGAGAGTTCACATATTGGCCTAAGTGAAAAAGAGAGAGATTTACCTCACCTCCGCGCGAGGTAGCGGCCCAAGGCCTAAGTCGAAAGAGAGAGAGAGAGAGAGAGAGAGAGAGAGAGAAGGGTCAGCCAGTATTTATAGCCAGGGGAGAGAGACCCCTGTTGAAGGATTAAAGAACTGAGGAGGAGCTAACTGCGACAACCTTTTTTACAAACATTAGCAAAACTTATCTTTATTTGGAATAGGAATAAAATAAATGGATCCAGGAGAGTTTGAACTCATTAAAGTGGCATGTCTGTCAAACTAAGTTACAAGCAATCATTCTACAACTGACACTTTGTTATTGTCCGATGAACAGCAATAAGGCCAAAACTACTAACATCATACACATATATCAGTTTACTGTAATGTTATATTAGAAAAGTCTTATAAGAATACGAGATTATATTTTAATATATTAAATAATTGTTTATCCACTACTGAACTCTGTCACAAAGTAAAGAGTGGTATATGGTTTCAAGTCTTTCTTCGAATATTCGATCTTCTTGCGACGATCCGAAAGATGCTGCTTTCTCCTCTCATAGGTTGGGCATTTATAAAACCTCCTATTATCTCGTTGTCTCTCCTGTGCGTATGTTCTAAATTCAGTTGGGTTCACTTCTTGTTATGTTGATGCACCTACTGACATCTTTTGAGGCCTGCACTTGGCGGCTTTGAGTAACCTTCTTTGTCAAACATCAAAGCCCCTAGGTCTTTTGGCATTCTGAGGTGACACCGAGTACAAAGTTTACTTTGGTATCTATTTGGATGAACCCAGTACCTCGCAGACCGACACTCCGCAGATCAAGGATGGACATTAAATTGAATTCAAACCACTACTAATTACAACACAACCCACAATGATATATATATATATATATATATATATATATATATATATATATATATATATATTATAATAAAAAGAAAGAACAGTAAGATATATAATCAGGTGTTCTTATTGATTTCTTTTATTTTTACAAAACAGTGCTCAATATAGAGTATAAATATTATAAATTAACTGATTTAAAAATATGCTTCCTTCGCTACACAGGAATTACCATGTTTCAAAAAAACGAGACTAAAAAAAAAACTACAAATTTAATTATATACTTAAATTAAAAGCATTAGTTCTGTTTCATCCTCAAGCGAATTTTGGAATAACTTATTTTTAATTTTTACTGAGTTTAAATATATATATACAAGGCAGAAATACGAAATAATAAAGAATGAGATAGTGACAAGTGACACAAGATATCAAAATTATCACCTACGAAATAGTGTGAGATAAGTATAAAATCTTTTACTAGTTCAACGGGTTACAAGTGTTACACAAGTATAAATCAAGTACCAAGTGAGGACAGCCACTGACAATACCAACTAGGTGACTAATTCGGTATTGAGGACGATAATTCAATAAATCAATTTAGCAATGTATAACAGTTCAAAGTACAACTCAAGACTATGCATTTTAACTTGAAAGTATTTGGTACAATATGACTCGGACTAATACAAGTACAGTATATATTCAGAATATAACAAAATTAACTTTTAGTACTCATCAAGTATAACAACACTAGAAGCATAAGAACTGGCAACGTAATATAACAAATGAATACTTAAGTCAACTTCCATAAAATCAATTAAACTTATTTTCTGGTTTGAAATTAGAGGATTGGCAGTCACTATTTTGAAAATAAACATTTATGATGGATGGATGAAAAATAAATTTGATTCATAAACAAGACAACGGATTATTCTTTCCAAAGTTTATATACTTCAAATCATGAGTTGCAAGTTTAAAGTTTTTCACTCATAAAACGGTTTGTCTAATGAATTCTTAGGAAAATAACTTGAGTTAGATATTCAAATTTGACTGATTCTTCACATTGCTATAAGAATGCTAATGAGTTCGCCTTTGATACAAACTCACTAACATGAAACAAAAAAAATTCAGGTGGAATTTTGATTTTCAAAAAATCATTATCCCTGGCATTATTCCTTCGTGCGATGTTTATTTTCCCCGGGGGTCATATTTCCAGGAAAGGTTGTTTGTAAACTTAATGGAACTGCATAGGGACGCAGCAGGTGATTTTCTCTCTTTATGACAAGACAAATTTACTGACGTGACAGCAACCTGTGGGTGCCGACCGACAGTTGCTGTATAGAGTGCAATAGCCAACGGCGTTTAAGAGAACAGGTTACAAACATGTGGCCTAAATAAGGAACATCAAAGACATGAACCAGGCAAGCCGTGTCCCGCTCAGAGAAATATTACTAGACCTTCTTTATAATTGTTCCTTGAAATAATACTTTGTTTTGATTTACATCTCTCCGGGATAAATTATTATCCACTGATGAGTGGGTAAAGTGATTGCTGGAGGGTCAACCTACAAAACTAGAGAATTTGAAGAAAGTGACTATATATATATATAGTGATATGCTAAGCCTAGCTTTGGGGCACCTCATGAAGATCAAACTCACTACTCAGTTGTAATTGAACAAGCAAGACAAGCTTGTTAACCGTTACACCATGTCAAAGTTCCCATTTGTGTGTGTGCGCGCATAACATGTATTCTAGTGCTGTATATAAAATCTTTTCAAGCTCAACTAATTTTTTGAATTAATTTCAAATTATTTTGGACCTTCTTGCTATTGTATTTAGGCACTTAGTACATCATGGATCTACTAATACAGGCATTGGGGAGGGGAGAGAGAGAGAGCGACCATATTTCTTTTCAGTTTCCATGCCCCCCATTACCTAGATAATGCAAGTTTCTTTTGGAAAATCGATATCATTGATTTTTTTTTTATTCTATTGTTGAAAAACCAATAACATGTAAAAATTAGTTTTAAAAAATGGAGTTCTGAAGATAAAAACAAAACACGAAGACAGACAGAGAGAAACAATGAAAAGAAAATGAAAATTACAAACCGTTTGCATGATTTATTAAAGAAATGATTATAAAAACACAAAAAAAAATCAAATCTTTTGTTTCATTTGTGAAAAAGTTTAACTTTATTTTAAAGAATTTTACCAGTTCAATAAAATTTATTTCTTTTGGCATATCGCACTTTTTTTTTCTGAAAATTGAGCGTAACTTATTAGCAATCCTTCTATTTCAGCTACTTGAACACAAATACATTGACTTTGTCTGCTTGGTAGATTTTTCCATGGCTGCTCGTGTACTGTATCCGAGTCCAGATAAACAAATAAATAAAACAAAACAAAAAAAAATCAATTTCTGGTTTTCAAGAGATGGGTTCTCTTCACTCAGAAGATTGGTGCAACATGGTCTTCCCATTCCCCACTCGACCATATCAATTTATGCCATATAATATTTACTAAATATCAAAATCATTTCTTATATTTTCAATAATTATCAATCTTTTGCATTCATTAAAAATCATGAGAGGAAACAAGATGCCTGTTTCGGGTGTTGCCTTTGAAATTACGAAACTAGGATCACAGTTTCTTATTGTAATATTTGCAAACGTATCAACAATCTGAATGAATGGTCCTTCTAAAAACAGTGGTCCTATTCTGTCAATAATATATGCATGATGACCAATGACAATCGCTCACAAAACAATTTTGAGATTGAAAATGTTAAAATTTTCTAAGATACGTTTTAGTTCAAAAGTGAATATTTAATCAAATATTTTTTTAGTTTAAGTCATTACTTTCTGAAAGGAGCTGATGAAGTAAATGTAAAGTCAGTGGGTGGTAATAAGAAAAGCTGAAACCTTGACGACTCTTCAAATATACTCTACCTTAAAATACACCTATGGTCATTTCATTTTTATCACAACTACCAAGTTATCACATGACAAGGTACCATATTTGACACTGGGTGATACTGCCTCATTTCAGCTGGGAACAGAAAGAAAAAAACTAGAGTGGTAAAATTTGATTTTTTTCCCAGCATTTATTACAAATTTATGAAATTCTAATCTTTGGTGGGGAGATGGTTTTATTGTCATAAAATGCAATATGTACTCAAAGTGAACATTTTTTCTATCAATAACACTGGCATCTTTTCTTGCAGAGTTGAGGCCAGAGATTTAAGGAGACTTAATCCTTAGTGATAAACATATTTCTCCATGTGAACCTGCAAATATACAAAAACTCTTTTTGGGTGGGGATGTTGAAATGCTCTGTCAATCATGAGTGAAAATAACAGTTGGATAAGTATCAGTGTTTCTTCCTTTCTTTTCTATCATTTCACCCCAAACAAGGCAATAAAGCCAGTAAGACACAAGGGGTGACTGAAAGTGAAAGGATATCCTTGGGAAAGGTAGGAATTCAGCTCTTCTCCCCTTATAAATAGCAGGGTAGACTGAGCTCTAAAGCCCAAGAGAAGGATAATTCTGAATTCAATTTTTAGCAGTGGGGGGAAGCTGAGGAATGCTGTTTATAGACCACCTGGCATATTCTATGCACCTGTGGTACTCTCTTCTGATTATAGACCACCTGGCATATTCTATGCACCTGTGGTACTCTCTTCTGATTTCTTTTTTCCCTGACACCTACAATCTTCAAAAATTTAAATGTAATGTCAATCACCATCTTCTATCTTCCTGAATCCTGTTTCTTTATTGTCCTTACTAAAGTTTTCTCATTCTCTTCCTCTCACAGTAGCCCTTTGCATGAGTGGCATTATTGCCTTATTGAGGTGAAATGTAAAAAAAAAAATTTTTTAAAAATCACATTGAAGAGAAAGAATAATAAAAAGAGTGAGAGATTCAAGATGGTGATTGACATTGCATTTAAATTATTGTGCATTGTAGTTGACAGGAAAGGAAGCCAAAAGAGAGTTCTGCAAGCGACAAGTGAAGAGAAGAAACTAGTGACATAGATCTTACATTACATTTAGTAATTTCAAGAATGAAACATTGAGACCTAGCTGCCAATCTAGTACTACATTTAAATTCATCCAGTTGACGTACCAAAGAGGAAAGCTCATCAGAACAACTGCCATGAAAATATTTATAGAAAAGCCACAGGAAAAGTAAGTTACAGTGGTTAGAATGTGACTGAAGATGATATGCCAGGCCAGAACTGATAATATTGCAGATTCTTCTTTGGATTTTGTTCAGAAGATGTATAGAAACATCAAACCAGATGTAGCAACAATATTCAATGTACAGATGAATGGTTGACTTATAAAACATGCAAGATAGATTCTGGTGTGAAAGATTTTCTAGCACGACACTGAACCAACTTTCCTAGAAGTAGACTTAGGAATCAACTTGGAATTAGTGCAAATAGAAAACAAAATTTGTCTTGAATTAGTGAAAGATGAAGATTTGTGACTTACACTATCAAAGTGAGAGCAGTTCAACTCCTTGTAATCAAATAGTGAACATTATTCCACCAGACTCTATACGATCGTTCACTGGGTTGTTTTCTGTATTATTTTTCAATTCAGCATAATCTTCAGAGAGAGACACACAGACAGACAAGTACACTATATTTTCTGTGTGGGTGTATTGTATATTAGAAATTTTTAAAAGTTACTATTAAATTGAAACAACTTCAATAAATCCCTTATGGGCTTCAGAAATATGAATGTTATGAAAAATGTAGCACACATCAATTCCCATGGGGACAATTTCAATATCATGAAATTAAATAAATTTTTTAAAAGAAGCACTTCTTGGTTAAAATAAGGAATACTAAAATATTGGATAAGCTTAAGTTAGACAACGCCAATATCAAAGTGAAATGGTAACTGGCACTTTTCACCAACCTTTCAAAGTTCTACAGGACTTGAAAAAAATGTTTTTGTTTGTTTTGTTTTTTTTAACCTGAGAACCAATGTCTGGTGCAACGATCTTAACCACCAAGCTTATAAAGTCCCCTTTGCTGTAGAGCACAGAATTCCATCCTCCATGAAAATATTAAGTTTAGCTTAGTCTGACACAAGAGGAATATGGGAGAGGGATAGGAAAATTTTGGATTAAATTTTCAAATGAGGAGTATTCAAGATCTTTACGTTCCAATACCTGGACCCATGAAAATGTAACAACCTTAACTACAAAGCTTCTGCCATATTCTACGCTATCCACTGTCAGACTAAAAATCAACATGGAAATTATATAAATTAATACCTATTTTTTGAAAAAAAGTTTTTATCTATGTTCTAAAGAATTCAAGAAAATTTTATTATGCAAATTCAAATTTGGTTGACTTGTCATAGACAAATTTTAAAGTTTTACTCTTTCAGGCATCAATTTTACCAGATCTGCTATCTTCTCTTGTAGTATATCTGCTAGCCTGCATTCTAAACAAGAAAATCCTCTTATCAAAGAATTTCCGGATATTTTTAATTTTAAAATTGGTTTGGCTATATTCTATAACATTCATATTAAAAACTCACTCTTGGAGACATGCTATTATCACTATTCACATTATTCAGACTATTGTCCTCATCTTTGTCGCCATATTTATTACGTTTCAGCCGTTGTATACTCTGAATGTTGAACATTCGGACCGCCTGAAGAAGGCTGGACCGTACAATGGCCGAAATGTTGTAATAAATATTTACATATGGTGACAAAGATGAGGACAATAGTCCGAATAATGTAAATAGTGTACATAATACCTCATCTCAGAAATATAGACAGATACTGAAAGGCCGAAACGTTGTAATAAATATGGTGACAAAGATGAGGAGAATAGTCCGAATAATGTAAATAGTGTACATAATACCTCATCTCAGAAATATAGATAGATGCTATTCTCATGTCTCTTACTACATTGTACAGATCTCCATTGTCCATGAAAAGAAAGCAGTCTTTGTCCAAATAACCATCATTAGGAATTTTCTTGCAGAATGGACAGTTTTTCCAGATATATTCTGAGCAATCCAGAAGGTTTTAAACATCCAGTGATGCAAATCTCTCCATCCCAAAATAGAATTATCCACTACATTTGCAGTGTGTTGCAGACTGTCTAAAAAAAATAAATAAAAAGTTCATTCAAATCACAAATGTCTATCCATCTTGGCTGTTGACTGTTTTCATTTTAAAACAAAAGATATCACAACTAAAGTCAGAATTCTAGAGTTTTGATGCTAGATGACATTTTTAAATTGATCTTTCAAAAACCATTAACTTTTATGTTCCCAGGGAATGAGGTAAAGGAATTAAATACTTATGGTAAATTCACTAATTGTTTGGTACTATATCTTTATTACACATATCATAGTGTGTGTGTGTGTGTATTTAAATTTATATAGGACTATAACAAGTTCACCTCCCAGATCAATTCATTCATGAGTGATTTTCACTGGGCATCCAAATTTTGTGGGCCTTGTGCCAGACTAAGCTTAGTGAATAATCTGACCTTCTTTGTGTCTATCTGAATGGCACCAGTGGTTGCAGTTTCAATTTTGAACTTAAGTGTATACTTGGAGAAAGAAAACAAAGATACATTCCAGTTCAATGGCCGAGTTTCAAGGACTGAAGGCTCTACCCACTTGGAAGAGGCGTACAACACAATCTTACTACTCTCTCTAACCTTGTGCAGTACTAACAAAGGTGTCAATAGTTGGTGAAAAAGGCTGGTTTTAAATGCTGACTTTCAAGGCAAACAAGTCATCCTCATTTGCACAACACAAACATCCTTCTTATTCCACATTTCTCACCATTTGCTCTTTGTGTCAATCTAAACTTTGGAGAGATTATATATATATATATATATATATATATATATATATAAAAAAACAGAAGATGTCTATCTGTGTGATACCTTCTCACTAGAGATATATCCAACTAATTTTGACCAAACTTGGCACATTGTACAATGTAAGAGATAGGTTCTTAGCATAAAAAAAAAAATTGATAATTTTCAAAATTCAATAAAGCCGATTAAAAATCGATAAATTCAACTTTTCTTATTCAAACTCGGTATGTAGGTTACTTACATCATGACAAGCTCAACAATACCTCATTTTTACTTCTACGCCACTGCATTTATTGAAAAACCGCAAAGAACAAAAAAAAAAAAAAAAAAAAAAAATCGATTAAACACAAATTTTAAACTAAAAACTCCCTCAATTTTCAAGCAATCTAATACAAACTTCACTCAATTGTAGCCAACAATAAGTTGATTGTTTAACAGTCATTTAACTTGATAACTGAGTCCACCCATATAGTGAAAACCCGTGTAAATAGTGGAAAATGGCAATTTTTACTGATTTCTTATTTTTCGTTGATCTTTCAACCAATTTTCATCAAACTTAACAATTGTATTAGAAATGTATCCGCTTTTATATCCCTGGTAGCACACTGATAAATTGAATTTCAAAACCTCCAAAATAATTGTGGTCTGATGTGGGTCTTCAGGTTACCTGTTTTACCTCTTAATATCCTAACTTCGAATGAATAAATACAGACTACTTCTGTTTATATCAGTAACTGCATTAATTCAAAATGTTTAATGAAAGTACTTTAAAGTAATTGAAGAAGATAGATTTTGTTACATGTAACATGATGCTGTTTTTGCTCCATTCTAATTGAACGCTTTTTTCTGATCAACCAGCTGGCTGATAATATATATATCCTGAAAGGGTTAATATGTTTATAGGGATCATTCAAATATTTAAATCTGAACCATTCCTAAATCCAAATATCCCCCCCTCTTTCTCACACTCACACACAACATTCCATTCTGGGTCCCAATCAGTTTCACTATTCCAGCTTCATTCATTGTGATGTTTTGGCTCCAGGTAACCCTTGCTCTTTTCTTTCATTTATGTCAGCACTATTCCAACTTGTCTTAATATGGTACAAGGCCAAAAACAAAGAGCACTCAACAAGGACTGAAGTCATTATCATAATGATCACACGAGACAAGCGTGTTAACAACTGTTTCCGGACAATGCGTCTCATATCCTATATTACTGAACACTCCCTAAACAAATTGAAAAACCTTGCCTGACTTGTTAATCATCACACCCTATTATAATCTCAGACAGAACCTCTGCCAAATTCTGAACCAAAGCAGAATGAACACACACACACACAAATATGGTGGTTACTTCCTTTGATTAGTCATTAACTATTGGTGTGGTGTTCATATTGAAACATGAAAAAATTACTTAGAATCAATATTTTCTCTTTTTCACCATAGAATGTGAAGTTGGTTTTACATGTTTTTCACGCTAGTATTTTAGTGCAACATTTCAGCAATACATTCTTCAGCCTTCCTCAAGTAAATGTTGCAGATATATTTTAATCTAAAAAAAAAAAAAAAAAAAAAAATTGAGGTATAACAATAAAAAGAAACAAAAACTTAAGTAAAATGTCTTTATGTGAAATACGGCTTATGAAGATAATATTCCAAAGAATTCATAGAATTGTGGAAATATTTAATTTCAGAACTGTAGAAAAAAAAGTTTGATTTTTAACATAAATAAATAAAATAATGGCTTTCAAGAGAAGGAGGGACAAAATCTGGCAAAATGTTTTAAATCTTTCTCTTCCCACAAGAATTATAATGGAATATTAGTTAATATTGAATCTTCAACAACTAAAGATGAACACAAGGTTGGAAGATGGTAAAAACAACAAAGAGCAAGATCCTTGTCCGAAAAATACAAAGAATAACGAACAATCTGATCTGAAGAAGACAATGTCAGACGATTTCACTTTGGTTAGAAAAGAAAGACAAAAGCAGTGGACAGTTTTGCCATTTTGAGGATTTGTTTGGTTTCTTTCTTTGGTCTTTTAGATTTGTTCAATACTTCAGATTAATAATATGTCAATCGAATAATGACTGATATGATTCTTACCAGCAGGAGGAGAAGATTGAAAGAAACCTGGTTAACAAAGAATTAGCTCTGCATTAATTCCGGATAGAAAAAAAACAAAAAAAACAACTTATGCTGAACTTTAGCCCAGATGCAACATATATTTGGGGAAGGTTGGAAAATGAGCGGGATAAAAACAATATAAAATAAAATATTTAAAGACATTTTTATGTTTAACATTCTTTTTATAGATACAAGTATTTAAGTAAATTCTCTGTTTATAATAAACAGTATTAAACAACATTTACTGGCCTGAATGTCCGAGAAATTTTCATAGAAAATATTTGTCCTCCGACAGGATTCGAACCTGTATCCTATACGGAACCGTCATATAGCCTGACGTGCCTTAACCGATTCGGCCACTGTGGATCATTTGGTTGGCAAGGTCGAATTTACTGCTTATAAACTTCAATCTTCCATGAATCTCTCACGTACATTTATAACTGCTCAGGGCGTATCAAATGTAAACAAATGACGTCACACATTATGAAATGGACAAAGTCTGAGATTCATGGAAGATTGAAGTTTATAAGCAGTAAATTCAACCTTGTCAACCGAACGATCCTCAGTGGCCGAAAAGGTTAAGGCACGTCAGGCTATATGACCGTTCCGTATAGGATACAGGTTCGGATCCTGTCGAAGGACGAATATTTTCTATGAAAATTTCTCGGACATTCAGGCCGGTAAATGTTATTTAATACTGTTTATTATAAACAGAGCATTTACTTAAATACTTGTATCTATAAAAAGAATGTTAAACATAAAAATGTCTTTAAATAATTGTCGGACTTTGTCCATTTCAAAATAAAATATATAAATAAATATAAAGATAAAAACAAAATTCAGAAACAAGTTTGATTAGAAACACTTTTCGAAAAAGAGGGCAACAAATTCTGCCAAAATGTCCATGTAAGAGTAACTGAAGCACATAAGACAAAGACTGGCCATTCCTTTGACTATCATAGTCAGAAATAATCAGGAAAAAAGAGAAAAAAAAAAGAACAGACAAATGGAACCTGTAAACAGACATCATCAAATTCACTTGGCTGGGAAGAGAGAGAAATGCTGAATCTCCCACCAAGAGAGACAGGGGAGACTCTTATCAAAATTAAGGGGGGGGGGTTAAAAAGACACCAAAATTCTGGTGTCTGGGACATCAGATTTGTTTTTCCAAATAGCATGAAATAAAGCCCAAAGAATTCTGAAATTCCCCATAAGCATTTCCATTTAAAATGACTGAATTAACCTATACCAAGAAGATAAAATGGGATCAAGAAATAGAGTCTCGGCGGGTGGGGGGTTGTATCAAATATTTAAGTTTACTACGGCAATATCACAAAGAAATACCGACTGTAGCTGGCTGCAAAGATCTTATCCTATAAATCATTGCCTTTAATATTAAACAATTTTAATTTACACCAAATGGGGAGAAGAAGATTGTGTAGAGAGGATTTGCCTTGAAAATTGACATTCAAAAACCTGTCTTTTTTTCCCCCGCTCTTCTCTGACCTCAAACACGTGCGCTGTATTTACCAATGAAAAATATGCAACCCTAACTCCCTTAATAAGTGCAAGTGATATATCTAGTCTGACACGTGGCCAAGTTGGATGGATAGGCTTGCGCTAACCCCCGACTCTTCAATATGAGAACATGCATGCCTTGAATGCTGTCAAAATTATGTTTTTTTTCGTTTACTTAAACTTTAAAATCCACATCTGTGGCTGATGAGAACACAACGCCTCAGCCACAAAGCAGAATCTCACATTACCTTAGTAAATTACCTGTAGTAGTAATAGTAGTTGGGTTTCAAGTATTTTGACCATTTTTACACTAGTTCTCTCATCTCTGCACACAAAGCTCCCCATATTTAGAAGAAATTACCAAAACTTTATAAATGGATCTGTTATATCAGATCATAGACAAATAAAAGAAATTTGGCACAAAAACCAGAATTTAAAGAATGTTTTTTTTTTCCTTTAATGTCAGATGGAAGATGGATTGTGAGGGTGATTTGTCAGGTGATGACTAACTCTTTCCAATGGCTGATTTCATTGCTGCCACAGCATTGTCAATTTTATTGCTGTCAATGACAATCACAGTCCGCAAGGATTCCAATTCATCTTCCCACTGTCCATCCACAACTGAATCGCGCTGAGCAGCAACAGAATATGTGAAGTGACTTTTGGAAAACTGAAAAAGAAAAAATATATATATATATGTGTGCAGTAGATGAAATAAAATTATTTATGAGTATAGCAACAATGTTTTAAATGTCTATAAAAGCAATGTTTCGGAATGCTCAAATTGTAAAAAAAAAAATTTGTTTTAAATTGCAGGTTGAGTATTTTTAAAATATTAATGATAAAAAAAAAAATGTAAACTATGTTTTGCCTCCCCTTACATATTCTTAATGTAAATTGACTATAACGGAGTGTGTTTTACACACATTTACAAAAAAGTTCACAACTATCAATTAGATTAATTTTTGTCTTAGTAATTCATGCCTGAAGATGATCTTGGATGAGATTAAAAGTACTTGGAAAATAAAAGAAATAACCAAAGCTATGGTGTCTTTCTTAATCAGTTTTTTAAAAGAAATTGATCCATGAATTTGAGAGGATTAAAATAAAATAAATAGGCATAATAAGTCTAGATTATTCAACATGCTTGCATGAATGAATATACACACACACACACACACACACGTAAAATCCATGAGTAAGTAATCCAAGTGAATCCTATTAGTATAAAATATCAAAACTGATTCACTAAAGAGAGCTCAATATATTTACTATAGAGCATAGAAATGAAAATTGAATTATATATATATATATATCTAAGAAAATGTGTAGGGCATCTCAGCGTGGTGTAATGGTTAGCAAGCTTGTCTCGCTAAAATGGTTACGACTGAATAGTGATTTCGATTCTCACTGGGTGCCCCATGCTTTCGGCCTTGTGCCGCATCCAAGCTACGCTTAGAAAATCATTTTTTTGGGCATCTTGACGTGGTGTAATGGTTAGAAAGCTTGTCTTGCTAGATCAATTATGACTGAGTAGTGAGATTGATCCTCACTGGGTGCCCCATACTTTCGGCCTTGTGCTACATCTAAGCTGTGCTTAGAAAAATCACTATAAGAAAATGTGTAAAATCCATGAGCCTTTTATCTCCTTCATTCAGAGACAAAATAGGGTTTGTTTTTTTCCTACTTTAAGATCTCATTACAACAACAAACAATTAAAAATAGTTTATCTTTCATGTTAAAGACGCTATCTTAAATTTAATAAAATAACCTCTTAGTATTCAAATTATTTTAGAATATTTGTAAGGAGTAAAAAACAAACAATGTCACATGAAAATTTGGATATAAGAAGTGGCAATACGACCTCATGTTTCTCCCCCAAATAGTCAGAGGCTTCCAGGAATATTCATCAGAAAATATCCATTTACAGTTAGCGACTTATTTTAACCTTTTCCATTCCAATGCTATGTGTGAGGGTCACATGTTGAAACACAAGTTCCCGTACAATCACCAAAGTTAAGCCAAGGTCAGTACCTAGATGGCTGACTGGTTACGAATACCAGGTGCTGTAAGCTTGGATGTGCTTGTAGTATAATGAATAATGGCTCAAGATTGTTAAACAGAGAGCCATGGTTCAATTTCAGTTGAGTCCATTATATTCACATACAAATACCCTTAGGAAAGATGAATCCAACTCTTCCCCCCCACCAAAAAGTTAGTAGTAATATTTTAAAATATTTCACTCTCTAAAAGAAAATATATATTACAACTTAAAATATTTTGGGTACAGATATGAAATTTACAAAAGTAAAAAGCAGCTACCTCCCAAAAATTTGTGAAAAAAAAAAAAAATAAATAGAATAAAATATTCACAGAACCTAATAAAAGCAAAATTTTAGCAAAATCTATGTTATTATTAAGAAAAATCAAAGAATCTTTTTTCTGTAAAAAAAAAAAAAAAAAAAATTTTTTTAAATCCTTTTTTACAACCTTCCAAATTTTGGTTAAAATTAGTTTTTTATTTTATTTTTTTTTAACATCTTTTACCTCTGCACATTAACTTTATGATATTTTGAGAAATTCCACTTCAACACCAGTTATTATTTGTATATTCAAAGAATTTCAATCATCTAACAGGACGGCCCTCCCCCCCCAAAAAAAACAAAAAAGTCATAAAATAAAAAATGCAATTAAATTCAAACATTTTTTAATTAGAAAAGTTTTTATTTTTATGAATACTATTGTCTTAAGAAAAGAATTTTTTTCATTGAATAATGTATTTTTTACAAAAATTTTTCATTTTTTTTTTAAATTTTAATTAGAATAATTTATAAACTTTTGAATCTTAAAATTCTGTATTAACTTCAAGTGATAATGTTATTAAATTAAAACTGTATTTACCAATAACTTATTAGTAATTTATTTTCCGTACAGCTAAAAGCCTTCAATACAGGTATAGAGATTGTTGAAGTTTCTGTTAAAACATTAGTTTCTGTTAGTTGGTGGTTGAATTCAATTCCTGTGATGAACATTAGTATATAGAACAACTATCGCTTCGCTAAGTAAGATATATTCACTATTTGAAAGAAAAATTTAAATGAAGATTTCATACATAAATTGGCTTGTTATAGCTAAGGAAAATTTTACAAATAGATGCCAATTAAAGAAGAATGAGAATTAGAAGGCCAAGTAAAATGCAAATTTCAAACACTTTTTGGCACTATATAAGACAATATTCTTAAACAGAACTATTTTTGATAGGAAAATCAAAACAATCCTTAAACAAAAGAACACTAATGAAGGACAGTTAATTAATGAAATACACTTTTTTAAAATCAATATGCAAATTAGTTAAACCTAAAGCGTGATATCACAGATTTTGATATAACATTACAAAAAATGCGGTATCAAATTTATCTTGGTATCACAATTAGCAACAAAGTTATGACCATTCAAAGTTTTTTGTTTCGTGTGCTATTGGACAAAAAGACAATTTGAACAGCATATAACTGACGATACAGGTTTCAAGAACATTAAAAATCATTATAAATGTAATGTCATATATGTAGTCTTGAAGTAAAAGTGGGACAATGCTAATGGAATCAATAATTCTAAGACCAGCCTAAACATTGGGAAAATTTGATTCTCCAAAACAAAATCATAAAAATATGACACAGAAGGGTAAATTTGACTGATCGGATATGTTTCTTTTCAGTAGCTGATGCCTTGCAACTTCTTCCTATGAAGTCTCGACTTCCTCCATATGAATAGGAGTTCACTTTCTGAAAAATAAAAATTATATGCCACGGGGACACGTTGCAAGAGGACATCAAGAAGAAAGTGGGGCAGGGCCCAAAAAATAGTTGGGAACCCCTGTTGCGAATGATTCTCCTGCACTTCCTCTACTCGTGAGGATTTACCGACCGACATTTCGGTTAAGACTTCAATAGCGCTAATATTTCTAGAACATTCCTTATCCAGGCCATCACTTGAAACTGACATTAGACAAAAGTCCCATCTGAAGACAAATCTTGAATCCATTTGTACAGTATCTGTCAAAGGCCATCATAAATAATTTTTTCTGCTTTTTGTTGGAGTTAAATGCACTGAATGGAGATATCACTGATTTGGTCAATGTCAAAGTTGGAGTCATAATGAAACCCATTGGTCTTGGAGCTTATAACTGAAGGTAACCTGAGGTAGTTCTTCATCACAATTGCTAGAGTTGTTTAAATACTCTGAATTACTGAGTGTCTTTTCTTCTTTCCTTCATCTGAGAGACGAGGAGTTGGTACTTATATAATTTAAAATATTTTCTTTCACATTTAACACAAAAATAAATCTACACTGAATATCTATTTTAAAAAATGTACTTATAATTTTTCATTGCAATTCTGAAATTCCTCCAATAAGGAATTTTTCTATTAAATAAAGATATGTTTTAACAATTGAAAAATGTCAAATTTTATGATTTTCAAGGCTACCAATGGTTATAACAGCTCACTGGTTACTGTGTCTAAATAAGCATTACTTTCACTAGGTTTTAAGCACAAAATAAATATTATTTTCACAAAATCCAGTCAGTTATGCCTTAATTTTACTAATTTACATTCAAGCAAAAGACAAAAACTGGATTTTTAAGAGATTTTTTAAATGTCATTTTCATTTGTTGTCAAGAGATTTGGTGAGTGATTGTGGCAATGTTTTAAAATATTAAAACCTTATTTAAGTTGGTAAGATTGTTTGTTTTTGTCTAAATGCATTTTAAAGTTTTCTTCAGTAGATTTGTGGTAACCTAAGGCACGTATACCACACGTATACATGCCTTAGGTTACCACACGTGGCACACCAAGCAATTTCCAATGGCATGTAGCCGCAAATGACATCCCAAAGTCCAAACCAATAATTACTACAATGCAAAGATATTTAACTGTTTCAATTTTAACATATACTGAAGTGTTTCGATTAGCAAGGTCGATTTTACTGTTTTTAAACTACAATTCTCCATGATTTTTTCTCGTACATTCATATCTGCTCGATGCATATCCAAATGTAAACAAATGATGTCACACATTATGAAATGGACAAAGTCTGACAATTATTTAAAGACATTTTTATGTTTATACATTCTTTTTATAGATACAAATATTTAAGTAAATGCTCTGTTTATAATAAACAGTATTAACGACATTTACCGGCATGAATGTCTTAAAATAATTATCGGATTCATTTCATAATGTGTGACGTCATTTGTTTACATTTGGATACCTATCGAGCAGATATGATTATACAAGAGAAAATCATGAAGAATTGTAGTTTAAAAACAGTAAAATTGACCTTGCTAACCGAAACGCTCCTCTGTGGCTCAATCGGTAAAGCACGTCAGGCTATATGACGATTCCGTATAGGATACAGATTAAGTTCCTGTCGGAGGACGCATATTTTCTATGAAAATTTCTCAGATATTCAAGCCTAAAATTAAAGTTTCAAGAAAGATTTCACACTTTGTAAAATGAATTTTAAACAGTATCTGTCTATATTTCCGAGATGAGGTATTATGCACACTATTTACATTATTCAGACTATTATCCTCATCTTTGTCGCCATATTTATTATAAGGACACATGGCGCAGTGGATAAAGGTGTTAGTTAGATCCAGTGACAGGACCCAAAGAGTCTGAGTTAACGCAGTGGAGAATTTTCAGAGGGAAATTAATAGGAGATAACTGATAACTAACATCCATTAAACAGTGAGCGAAATAAAGGGTTCAGTTTGACATTCCAACCACCTGAAGAAAGCCAGAGCATACAACGACCGAAATGCTGTAATAAATATGACGACAAAGATGAAGACAATAGTCCGAATAATGTAAATTCGGAATTTTAAAGCATGATATATCTTCTTTTTTTATTTTTATTTGGAGGTACCTGGTAAAAAGTAAAAATTTTAAGTTAACTATCTCAAAGGAAATAACTAAAATCGTGATTAAAAAAACAGAAAAAATACACTCTTTCTGATGCGACTGCTTTGGAACAAAGTTGGACTAGACTAAACTACAATTAGTCAATACCAAAGGTGAAACTAATATACAAATTAAAAGTTGTAATTCCTGCCAAATATTAAATAAAAATAACTTTAAAGAACTACTGAGTAGTTGCTCCACTTGTGTTGTGTTAAGTTTTTATGGATTTCAACAAGCGATGGAAAATTGTCTGGCACAAAGAATTTTATGACTTAATCCTTTGAGCCCTGCATTCTTGAACAATTTTAAACCCTCAGCCTGACCTTCAAGTCAAAATTCGAAAATAATTGGGATGTAATGTTTCACAGTAGATATAAAAATAGTTACAAAAAAATATAAGCATTATACTTAACATGCAGAGAGTATGACTTCATGCCTTCACTTTATCGCCAGAATTCTTTCTTTGTGTCCCAGTCTACCCAAAAACAACCACTAGCAAAACCCAGCACAAGTGTTTACCCACTGTTCAACCAGTGGTTGGGCATTAAGTCATTTTTCTCTATCACTGGTCAGGGCTGAAAGGGTTAAGAAAAATCTTTATTTCCAATCTACACTCTTCACCCCCTGGGGGTTTCACTAAAGTTACAACACTCCCTAGGGGTTTCATTAAAGTTACAATTAAGACAAGAAAATAAGAGTTAAAAATTAATAATAATGGTTGGCAAGGCTTCAACTAATAAAAAATATTAAAGATAATACAGTAGTCCGCCCCTATTAGGCGAAACAGTTTGCCGCAGTACCCAGTGTACCATGGGTGGGTGGTGGAACCCCAGATTTTGCTCTCATACACTTAATATCACTCATTTTTTTTTTTTTTTTTTTTTTTTTTTTTAGAAATTCCACCTTATTTTACCAATTTCTGGACCATCTTCTTCACAATAGACAGAACAAACAATGATCATCAGATGGTGTAGTTGTCGCCCCCCCACCCTTTAGATGTGCCAATAGTTTAGTTATGGATTTTTTATCCATTTTTTAATTTTAATAATTAGACTTTTAATATGGACAGTGTAAGGGAAACAATTAGGTAAGGGCCCATTTCCATTAGAAACTCCCACAATTCACTGCAACTTCCGCCCAAGCAAGGACCAGTGGAAAGAATTGGAGGGAGTTTTGTTTTGTCAAGAATTAGAACTTAGTAGCCCTTATTACTGGTTACGGCGCACAGGTAAATATGTTCTCTTTAACTTTCCCGTGAAATTACTGGACTTATTAAGACCCCTTTTTGTAAAAATAATTTATGTCATGTTTTAAAACCCTTTTTGTATTTCAGTATTTCACGGTGATTTGAAGCTACAAATAAAATTCAAGCTCAAACATCAGTCGAGACTCGTGTTTTAATTTACGACCAGAAAAAGCAATAAGGAGCCGCTACAGATGGGTCCTAATTTGTTTTAATAATTACACCCATTTTACCTTGATTTTGATGATCAAACAGCCCAAATTTTTCAAAATTTTAACACTTTGGCCATTTCACACCTAATCTTATTGCATTGATAATAATTACACATGATTACTTTATATTTCTATTTCACATGTGATCAAGGAGTTCCTATAATATTGGACTAATTAACAGGAATCCAATCAATGCAATCAGGTACCCGCAGATGAGGTATAAATAGGGGAGTACTTTTTCTCTGGTTGATCATGTTCAATTTGACTGTCCAACAGTAGACATCAAGAATCTCTCACAAACAAATATAAATAATGCGTAGTAATTAGGGTTGCAGTTGGGAATTTCCGGAAATAAATTTCCCGAATAGTTATATTTACATGTAAATTTACATGTTTAATTAAAAAATAACAAAAAACTTTTGATAAAATCTACCTTTTTGGAGTTATCGACAATAAAAGTTCAGACTCATTCGTGTCATGGCAGCCATTACTGGCATTGTTTGCAGATATTTGCATCAGAATAGACATTGACTCGATTATTGCACACACACACACACACACACACACACACACACACAGATGCAAACAATGCCAATAATGACCGCAATGCCATAGCTGACGACGACACAAATGAGTTCGAACTTTTATTGTTGATAACTCCAAAACAGTAGATCTTATAAAAATTTGTTATTTTCAAATTAGGCATGCAAATTTTTTTAAAAAAGTAACTGTTTAGGAAATTTTTATTAACTATTTAGCACGAGGCTTAAAAAGCAAATTACCCGAAATTTCTTATAAAATCATTGGCATAAATTTGTATAATTTTTTGAGGTTCTTTTCAAGCCATTATGCACAGTATATATCACGACATAAGGCAAACACGGCCCCAAAATCAGGTAGGTGTTCAACCTCCTATTCTCGCCCCCACCCCCACAGTTACCATAATTCACTTGCAGCACAGGTCGGCCATCTTGGACCCCAAGGCTACTGTACTGCTATCTCTCTCTCCCCATAATATATATATATATATATATATATATATAAAGATTGAGAGAGAGAATGACTATTCTATAATGTCTAAATTTATCTTCAGAACTGTCTAGAACAATAATTAATAAATAAATCTGGTTGATTTTAACTTGGTGCAAATTTTCAAAAACTGAAAAATGTAATTAACTGATAAGCAGTCAATTTTTTTCTTGCTTACAGGGTATTCTTTTTAATTCTTAAATTGAAGAAAAGAAAATATTTTCAAACAACTTACCTCCATCAAAAATTCCTCTTCTGTATTTAGAAATATCACATCCTTCATGTCAATTGTAGCATTTTTAGACCCTTCCTGTTGTGGCCGACATGTTTTACAAATGAAAATGTATTGATCAAATTTATATTTCATTTTCTGTACTTTTTCACTTTCCAAGTCTTTCCTAAAAAAAAAAAAAAAAAAGTTATTTGCACAAATAAGCATTTGAATTATTTAAAAAAAAAAAAAAAAAAAATGAGAGGTTTAAATCAAATTTTCTCAAAATAAATCCCAATATTTTCTTAAAAAATCATTTAATCACCACCAGTTACTTAGCATCCCTTGAAGAAGTTCCATCAAGGAATTGGAACATGAAAGCTTTTGTGTAGCAATTTCAACATATAATTTTTTTAAAAATGTTTTGTAATGAGTTCTATAAAAATGAATTTAATCTAAGTCAAATAGAACCACCATAATATTGAGGTTTTAAATTCAATGTTACACTAAAAAATATTTAATTGTCCTAACTACAAAAATATTACCTTTTCCCAACCTATTTTCATCAGGTTCTCCTCCTCCTCCTCCTCCATTACATTGATTATTATTGATAATTATTGTCTAATAATTTAAGATGAGACATCAGTTATTATCGCTATATTTTCAGTAATGCATTTGTCAGCTTCCCTCAACTTATTGTATAAATTAAACACACACTAGAATGTTAAAAAGACACATCAGAAAAAAATGTTGTTATAAAATTTACAATGAAAAACATTATTTTGAATAACTCCTGGAATGATAACTTATTTCAGACAATGAGGAAGGCAGGAGAACATATCAGTCAAAGAGTAAGAGTTGTTTTCCTGTCAACTTCAATCTTCAAAAATTTTAATGCAATGTCAATCGTTATCTTCCGTCTTCTTAATTCTTGTTCCTTTATTGTTCTCTCTCCTTAATAGTAGTTTTTCTCATATTCTCTAACACTCAGTAACCCCTTTGCATCCTAGTGGCTTTATTGCCTTTGATCTTCAAAAATTTAAAAGCAATGCCAATCGTTATCTTCTGTCTTCTTAATTCTTGTTCCTTTATTGTTCTCCCGCCTTAACATTTTTTCCTCATATTCTCTAACGCTCAGTAACCCCTTTTGCATCCTAGTGGCTTTATTGCCTTGCTTGCGGTGAAATGATTAAAAAAAAAAAATAAATAAATAAAAAAAAAAAATAAAAAAATTTAGACTTTCAATTCCAGATGTCTAAGCAAATGACCAAACAAGTCTTCCAGTTCATTCAGAAATTTAATCCACATCCTGCTGGCATCAGTTTAAACTTACACCCCCCCCCCCATATCTAAACTATAATCATAAACTATACTTTTGAACAGTAAAAATTTCACTGAAATATGTTGCAAAAATTTGCAAATTTTTATCTAAAAATCAAGAAAATATAAACTGGTCACAACATGGAAATAAGAAAAAAAAGGAGTCAGTTTAACCTGATGACAGATGGAGATATGTTAAGTACTTCACCCTTATAAAACAAGAAGAGATGAGCGAATGGATTTTAACACCTCTAACAGAACTGTCCAACAAACAAAATTAAGAAAGTTTGCAATAAAAAGAAAAAGGAACAACAGGGCAAAAAGGACATAATATCAAGCAAGCCAACAATATATGCAGAGCGAATTAACAGGGGAAAAAGGAAAAAAAGGTCAGAAAGTAAGGATTGGCATCAACACACCAAAGCAAGTTCTGTCTTCTAGACAAGGCAGATCAGGATTGAGTCATGTCAAACTGCAAACAGCAAATTTTATTGGCTAAGAAAAAAAAGTCCCAGCATGCATTTGTGTGCTTTTGCTTATAAAAAAGGGGAGAGGGCAAGTGTTTTGCGGTCATTCCCATTACAGATTGAAATCAGTGCCCCTAAAAGAAATTTGAAACAAAGAACAGAAAGCTTCTTACTTGAGAGACTCGTACATTGGTACAGCAATGGTGGAAGGGATGTTTATGAAGCGCTCATGGAGGAGATAACCGGTCTGTTTGTGATTGCTGTCATCTAGAAGATGTTTGAATTCCGACAGTTTTTCTGCAGCTGATTTCTCACAGTTTGACAAGATTAACTGTTTTATTTCTTTCACACATTGCAGATCCTGTATTAGAGAAGAGAAATTCAAAAACAAATAAAAAGACGGCCAACAGAAGAATTGCAAAACAGAATGACAAAAAAAATCACATACCCATTACAAAATGAGTACAGAATAGACAACAAAAAAGTAGAAAAGATTCAGAAGATTTTGGTCATCAATAATAGTAAAAGTTTAAGAAAATCACTCCATCTTCACAGAGGAAAAAGTGTTTGTTTTTTGTTTTTTTTCTAAATCATCTGCATTAAAAGAAAAGGTACATTGTAGCAAGTTCAATACAATCAAAATGTTATAAATTAACAAATAAAACAATTTCTGGTTTGCAAGTAATTATTAAAGAAAAAAAAATATTTATTCAAAACTAATAACTCTGGATCTATTTACTGCTAATTAGAGAATCATTTCCAAGTTTTCTGAAAAAGAAAATAATTGGAATAAGCATGGATGAATCCTTGATTTGTCAACAATACGCCACTAGCCATAGTGGAATATCAATGATAATAATAATAATAAAGAATGAAAAATAGTGATAATTAGTATCTGCAAATGATTGCAATATAAATTCTAAAGAATAGAAAGTGACTAACCTGACTAAGGATTAGTTAGCAGAACCCAAAGAGGGGAGTTAAGCAAGTATAACGAGAATCCAGATTAATTGAATAAAAGACGCATCCTACATCTTGACAGAGAATATTCAGAAAATACTGGTTGTCCACAACAGTAAAGGTTAAATATTGGCTTTAGGAAGGGCCTTAATATCAGCTGAGGATTTTTTCAATCTTACAGGAGTTAATTTAATAATTAAATAGAATGACCATATTTGATGACACACCCATGCAAAAAAACTAATGCCCCACTCATTTCATTAAAAATAATGGTCATCTATAGTAATAAAAGTTTCAGCCTTATCTTCAGAAAACGGGATATGATTGCAGTCAATAATTTTAAATATAGCGGAGATGTTAACCTACATACTTTCAATTGTAGTCAACATAATTTATGGAGTTTCTTTTAAGATTTGGTAAACATAGCAATGGAGATCAGTAGACATTACTGTTACATTTTCTTTTTTAAGACAACCTCCAATATGTGCGTGTCGGATATCTTCATGCATGTGTATTAACATAATGTCAACATAGACACGAGGACATTCAATCAAAGGTCTATTAAAAAGCCACGTATAATGATCTCATACTTTTATAAAATACTTTTACTCACACCGCAGCATACATATATTTTGAACAATAAAAAATATTGAGAAATTAAAAAAATGAAAATTTTCAGACACACTGGGTTGTATATTAATATTCTTTCATTTTTATTATTATTTCATTTAGATTCCTCAACTAATTTCAGCCAACATGGCCATGATCAGGAGAAAAAAAAATTCCTGCTTGTTAGTAGCAATGAACTACAGATATATATATATATATATATATATATATATATATAATTTAAATAAAAATAAAAACAGACCACTTTAAGGTTCCATGTAATAAATAAAGGGCTGTGGTGAAATAATTTATTATATGGAACCTTAAAGTGGTCTGTTTTTATTAAAATTCTTCGCTCTGATTTACATTGAGCTCTCTGGATTTTATCCTCCTTGGGTCTACCCATACGGATTACCTAGTTTTTCGTAAACTAAATATATATATACACACACACACACACAATATAAAATGTAAGTGATTCTTCTATCCCACTTCTATACAGACTGGTTGAAGTCTTTGTTTTCAAAGATGGAAATAAAAAGCAAAGAGAACTTGAAATACCAGAATTCATCATGCCTAAATATTTTTTTTGATAATTCAATTTTCTTCTGGTCAGCTAGGGTTGTGTATTTCTTTATAGTTTATTCTATGGAAGCCATCGATGGTTGTCCTAGCACAAAATCACAAGTCATTGTGACCGAGGGTTTGTGTATGCTGGCATTGTTCAGATTGTTGATCACACTAGATAACACACTCTTTCCCAGAAACTGTAACTAAGGTCTGCTCAACATAGTATAAGCCACAGTTGGGATCTGTAGAATAAACACAAAATGTGCCTGGGCAAGGTGCTGCAGGAGGGATTAGTTAGCCACCCTAGTAGACAGGCATCCTTGGAAACGAGTGGCCAGTCATTATGTGTGTGTGTGTGTGTGTGTGTTAGAATTTGATTTTAGGCATAAAATAAATACTCATAATTTGATTTTTTTTCAATCCAGTAACATTATGAAGATAATTGGAAGAAAATAGGCAAAAACAATATTATTTATACATTTCACTGGTGTCGTAGTCTTTCAGTCAATGAGTAAACATTTCCTATATTTAATAACTAATCTACTATAAATTTACTTCTGCATATTGTCCCATTCTTCAAAAGCAGAGTGCTACAACTCTACTAAATTCGAAGATTGTTTTGCTTTAAGTTCTTACCAAATATTCTTTATTGGATCAACATAAACATTGTTTTTGCTAATAGTCATCTTGAAGTAAACAGTACAAAATGTTCATTACAGCAAACTCAGGTCATTTTAAAAAGTTACAATTCACAGATACAGCCTGATATATATTTTAGGAATCACATAATTAAAATAATTTTATAGCATTCAGATAATTTTTCCTTGCCAATTTTCAATGATGTATTTATTATAATGTTATAAATTGTATTCCACATTTAAGAATATATTCAAACTTTTATTGGGGAAAAAAAAAAAAAAAATCCCTATTTGAACACATATGTTGTCAAAGTTGCTAACCTGAGTAATAACATGAGTATGTCAGTTTGTTATGAGAAAGAGATTTATCTAAAGATCTGATAACAAGGAAGAGAACAGGGGAAAACGATTTCATTCCTTTCTCAATAATTCAATTTTGTTGAAAAACTATGTCATATATAGCAATATGTAATTTATATCATTTTAACTTGCTTATATTACAAATAAATGTCACAAATAATGAGGGGAGGAGAGGTTACCTTTCTTTCTGACATGTTAATGACAGACATGACACCAAATACAGGGTCTTCTTCCACTTCTTCATCACTGTCTTCCTCTTCAGGAACTTCACATTGCTTAAAGAAAAATAAATAAAATCAATCATCGAAAATATCAGCTTCCTGTCCTGATGGCTTTGAAGTAAGAAAATCTAACAGCCCACACATTATCAAAGTATTATGCAAAATGAGCAGAACTAGTTGCAAACAAAAATATCAAACTATCTTTGATTCCTAGCCACATTGGAGTGAAAGGTAACAATAAAGCAGACCTTGCAGCCAGATCAGCTTCAGATATGGATGTAGATTTAATGACCAAAATCTCATACACTGACTTTAAGGAGTTCATTAACAAATACATTCAAAAGGAATGGCAATTGTGCTGGGACGATAACTCGGACAATAAATTCTTTGCAATTCAGCCCAAAATAGGAGAATGAAAGTTGGCTTTCAGAAAATCTAGGAAGTAGTAATACTTGCCTGCTTACACACTGGCCACATGAGAATAACCCACTCATACTTGCTAAACAATGAAGATCAACAAGTATGCTAAACATGTGAAACAGCATAAAATCTATTAAACATTTATTATCCAAGCGTTCAGACCTTTGCTCCCTCAAGACAAAAATGCTGTAATATAAACATGTACAAGATCTTTAAGAAAGCAAAAGTGGACGGCAATGTCATTTCTTAAAACAGTGGCACTTTACCAAAAAGTATAAACCGAACGGGAATGTCAATAAAATCAATTTCTCTACAGACTGTATGTCTGAAAAGAATACATCAATGAAGCCAGACTCTCGACAAAAACCCTCTTTATAAAAATACATCAATGAAACCAGATTTATAAACGGATGTCTTACAAAAAATACATATTCTATTTATACAAATCTATTGTAAAAATCTTGCCAGCATTAAATAACCCATGGGGGTGTTGATATGCTGTAAAACAAACCAAACCAAAAGATTTCCAATTATTGATCCATTATGACAAAGACCAAATAATTTATCATTTCTCTCTTATAAATTTCCTGTGTTGGCAAAGCCAATCAAACTTTTTATCAGGTCACTTCACAATAGAAATTTAATGAAATTGAAGATAATGTGAATAGTGCATATGTAAAAATAAATATAATAAATGTAATAAGTGGCCTGAAGATTGCATTCAAAGCATGAAACAGACTGTCGTCACTCAGTGTTGACCTCATTTGCTGATATCCCCTGACGAGTGGACCAAACAACTACACAAAGGTCTGTCTACAAAACTTCAGAATAAAGGTGCTGAATATAACATCTATCAGCTAAGTGACAAATTTTATATTTCTATTAATCCTATATAAAATTATGTATTTGGGCAGCAGTCCCTCTTTTATAGAAGTTTCGTTAAACATGGCCGACAAGCTTTTTATTCCATTTTTCTTGTGTTATTATAAGTATTTTCTTTTCTGGATATAAAGTGTGTAACAATTATCCAATTCTTTTTTTATTATTAATGCTTCCATTATTTTTAGTTTTTTTTTAAAAACATGAATGAGGCCATTATCCACAACATACCTGTAGAAAATACAAGGATGATAGCTGCATCCGCAGGTAAAAAAAAAATAAAATAAAAATAATGGAAGCACTAATAATAAAAAAAGAAAAGCACAACACTCAATAACATCAATTATGAACATGGCCACAATGTACTGACGATGTTTGGAAAATAAAACATTCCTATAACTCTAGATACATACGTAAAAAAATTCATAGATTCAGTTAAAAATAAGAATCATCCTCGATAATAGCTAAAAGAATAGACGAAAGTGCTCAGAACACTTATATGAACACAAGAAAAATTATTACAAAAAGCTTAATCACAGTACCTTGTCACTTGTTTTGTTTTGTATATATATATATATATATATATATATATATATATATATATATATATGGGAGCATATGACCAAGTGGTTAGCACATTAGTCTTCTGATCATAAAACCTGTGTTCAAATCTCACCATGGTGACTTCTTCGGTAAGTGTTTTAAAAAAATACCTTGAATTCTTCTTCAGGTGTCTGTTCTAGATAACTTTGGGGAATTACAAGCCCAAACTCTTATTCGATGCGCTGTGATAGGCGGTTATCATGCCGTCCATGACAAGGGAGATAACTCATATTGTTTTATCAGTTAATTCATAGGAGTGATGTCCTCTTTCATTGCATTTATCTATAGAACTTCTTTTTCTTTGTCACAACTTCACCCAATGATTGAACTCACAACCACCACATAGCTAGATTTAGATAACCAATGATCTTGTCCACTAGGCCACGTGCCTTACTTTGCAATTCATTGGTAGAGGGTACAACAGCTAAAATAAGGACTGTCAGAGTAAATCTATGTATAATCATGATAATTCTTCATCTCAAAAATTCACACGAAACTTTGAACATTCCACACACACACACAAAAAAGAAAAAAAACAAC
The DNA here is from genome assembly GCA_964036315.1 of Acanthosepion esculentum. Classification (NCBI taxonomy): domain Eukaryota; kingdom Metazoa; phylum Mollusca; class Cephalopoda; order Sepiida; family Sepiidae; genus Acanthosepion; species Acanthosepion esculentum. The sequence continues at coordinate 5,951,217 of OZ038481.1, forward strand.
ACAAATTGACAAAACTTCAACTTCAAGACAAAAAAAAACCTCAGAAATAGATTATTTCAATGAGTCCTGATTTTTTTTTTTTTTTTTTTTTTTCCAAATCATGCCACTCTTAGTATATAAGGACATTTTTTTTCTTTTAAAATCACATTTGTTACAGAATGTAGAGGCTGGGTCAGGATGGTGAGTAATTGATCCGAATACCTTATATGGGCATAGACTTCTGACAGTTATGGATTGCCTTTGTTTAAGTTTTGGATATGGCTGGAACGATATTATGTGAAAAATAATAAGCTTACCATATCCAGAACATTCTCCTCATTCTAATCAAAGCGAACAATTTAATCATACCAGTACCATTATTTGCTACAGAACAGTCTATTATATAATGATAATTATTACATTATTATATAATGATAATTATTACATTATTATATAATGATAATTATTACATAATGATAATTATTACATTGTTATATAATGATAATTATTACATTATTATATAATGATAATTATTACATTATTATATAATGATAATTATTACATTGTTATATAATGATAATTATTACATTATTATATAATGATAATTATTACATTATTATATAATGATAATTATTACATTATTATATAATGATAATATTCAACAAAAACAATCCAGAAGGTAAATTAGATCCCTCCAAAAATTTGCTAAATACCAGGATGAAAAAATGCTGCAAACTTGATAAAGAAAACAAGGTTTATCATAAAAATGTTTATGTTAATATTAAGTGCAAATACCAAAGTATTTTTCATTATTTTATAAACATTTTTACTCCTTTCTAGCACATTCAATATTTTGGTTAAAAATCTTGTTTTTCTTGCATCAGCAGGTAGACCAAAGATTACTATAGGAAATTTAGTCCTTTTTGTGGTAAAAAAAAAAAACACATGGTTTTGGAAATTCTTGCAAAAAAAAAAAAAAATAAAATAATTGCCAGATTTAAAATTAAATTTTTAGGACATTCACAAATGAATGAAATTATTTTTGAAATTTTTTTTTTTTTTTTTAGAAAATCTTATTAATTTTTTTTATAACATTTGTTACCCTCACTTAATTTTATGAAATTTTCTAGGAATTAAAATTTCACCCTTTTCATATTAATAGAAGTTAAAAGTAGAACTACTATGAGAATTTAAATCATCAATTTGTTTTTGCCAAACACCATTTATTGAAAATTTGCTCTAAATTGTAAAATAAAAAATGCAATAAAACTGACATCAGTCAATTAGAAAATCTTTTAATTGCTTTTATATAAAAGATTTATTAAGGACACTATTGTCTTAAGAAAAAAATTTTTTTCAATGAATAATGAATTTTTACAATTGTTTTTCATTTTTTTTAAATTAGAATAATTAAGTTTTAAATCTTTTAAAATTTTCTATTAATTTCACCCTTTTAGATGATATTAATTAAAATTATATTTACTCATCATAAATGGAAATGGTTATTACAAAATCATTACACCAATATTTTTAAAAGAATTTTGAATTTTTTTTTTTTAGTATGTGTAATAACATGCTGATTTTTGCAAATATGAACGACTAGATATAACATTATCAGAAAATAAGGGAGATAACTCTAGTAAAATAAGGGCGATAACTAGTAAATTTAAAGCCAGAAAGTATCTAAAATTCAGTAAAACATTAGATTACGGAAAATATTTTCTTAAATTTTTAAAATTACCGAGTAATTAAAAATTGAGTACTCCCATTAATTCAATTATTTTTTTTACCACTAAAGCTCCCATAGAACAACATTAGATAGATATCAAGCTGCCAAAAAAATGTATGCGTTAAAAGAATGCATTTCTGCAATATTTTAAACTTAAAGTAAATAATATTTGTTTCAAATCAGATTAATAAAACTTTAAATCAGCTAATATTCCTCAAATAAAGTTTCAGAAAAGTATATTTTATTTTTGGAAGATTTTTTAATACAGAATTACATTGTGATGAAAGATGACTAAAAAAGGTGCTAATCAGCTATTTTAGAAAAAAAAAAAAAAAAAAAAAAAACATAAAACCCCTTCCAGTCAATTTAAATTAGTTTTGAAATACAACAAACTATTTTGTTTATTAGAAATAGTAAATTTAATCTATTATCTTGAAGTTAAAATAAAAATTTCAAGAAAGATTTTTCATTTTTTTAAATTCATTTTGACCCTTGGTATTGCGTTTTCTGTGATGGTATCTAATGTAAATCTTGTCTTTCAACCAAATATTGTCAAGTGTTGAAATTACAAAGTTCAACATTTGATTGACAGTGATTTGTGATGCACCTGCAAAATATCAATTCCTTATTGTTGTGCCTCAGGTGCAAATTACCTTGAATTGATAACACTTTAATATCCTATGTCACTTCAAGCAGTCATTTTGGTCTGTAACAAATTATTCTATATTTTAAAAATATTTTTCACATGTTTTTTTTTTTAAATCACAAAAATACAATATGGACTAAGTGACCTAGTAAGAACAATAAAACCAAATAACATAAATATTTTATCTGAGGACCTAACTTTACAAACAAAGTGGATGTGACGAGAGACAATAGATCATCAAAACTAAGTAAACATTAAGAAGTCACCATTGCTTATAGATTAAGAAAAAGAAAAGACGATCTCATAAAGATGGAATGATCACTGGAAGAAAAGAAAAAAGGTTAAATATTTACCATTCATAGCAGACGTCCAAGGCCTGGCAGAGAATAAATGTGACATTCAGTGTTGCCAGTCAGAAAATACAACTGTTGTTTACTTTAGCAATTCAAACCCTCCATGAAGAGGAATGGTTGGGGGGGGGGAACTAGATGTAATCAAAGACAAATGGTCAGAGAACTACAGCAATCAAAGAATGGATTTCCTGGATCTCTCTCTCAATGAAAACGTTAATATTGCCAGTGTCAAGTTATCACTTTTCTTTTTAATCAATTCACTCCAAGAAAGGCAATAATGCCACTAAGATGCAATGGGTTACTGGGAGTGAAAGAGAATGAAAAGACTTTAGAAGGAACCGTAAATCCAATTCTAAATCTCTACTTCTGTTCAAAAGATTGGGAAGGAGTGTGAATCGGACTAGAGACAAAAAAAAAAAAACATGTGCTTAGATAGTGGTTGAGATAGTTGCATATTACCTAATCATCCAGAGGTTGATGTTCAAGCTAACATAAAAGGTCAAGCATTTAAATGCAGATTTTCAAAGCAAGCAGGCCCATCCCACCTGAAAGACAATTTTCCTATTAACCATCCTCTACCAACCCCATTGGTTTTTGTACCTTAGAAAGCTAGTCTCAGAACATCATTTATTAGTCAGTTTGAGCCTCACAGGGTGTCCAATTTATGTGTGTCAAAGAGAGAATAGACTAAGTTTAGTAAATATTTATCACCCTGCTTCATGGCTGACAGATTCATTTGCCACAGGTGCTAATAATTGAAGTCTGAACCAAGATAAAATTATGAACATTAACCCAGGAGTCATATCATGGTTATCATTGCACCATATACGAATATACACCTGGGGCTGGGGCAACTTTGCTGAGTGTGTCCCTGTTGGCTATGATGCTATTCCCAGTTGGTCGTATTGTCTGACAATACGACCAACTGTTGTTGTGATTCCTGAGCCACGGTGTTCTTTTTATCCGGATACTGGGTGAATACTGCCTTCATAGGAATAGATAACTCAACAAGCAGAATTATCTTCAATAAAGATTTATTCAAAAGAAACAAATGAAAATTGTTGAGTGGAACTAAGTTATTTCAACATGATCGGTAGGTACTAGAAGGTAAAGAAAAAGGGTGTTGGCACTTACTTTTCTTCAACTCAGTTGTCAGCTGCTAGGGAACTTGTAGAAATAAAATTACTTTTCAGGTGTGTTTGACACAACAAGCTAATTGGCAAAGCTAGCAAATGGAACAGGGCTTGAAATTAACTGATTGACTGCATATTCGAGCAACTTATATTTATAAAGGACACCTCTTATTTGCTCTGCATGATCAGAGATAATGACAGATGTTCAAAACCAGATAAATTCCTTTGTCTGTTCCTGAAATTATGTAGGAGCAAAATAGTATGTTTTAGGTCAATGAAAATAAGATAAAATTCCGTCAGAATTTCAGTCTAGCCCCACATGATATGACTCACCGACGTGGGAATTTGGGTATCAGCCTTTCTGATCCCTTTACTTAGAATTTTCCGTTTCAAATCTTCACAGTTACAATTAGGAATTTTTAAATTTCTTATTTTCCAAGTCAATTTTCAATCTTCACTTCTTTCCAAAAATCATATATTATATTCAATTCTCTCTCTCTCCTTTTCGACCCCTCAACCTATACATGCTTTTAACCCTTCCACCTTATGTCATAATACAATTGATTTCCTAAGATGGTTAAATTACCACAAAAGTCAGAAATTTGAATGTTGATTTTCAAGGCAGATATGTTTTCTCAATTGGAAAAACTGGTACAGGCTAATTTCTTTTTACCCTGTGACAGGCCATGCTGATTTTCAAGGCTGATAAGCAAGCTGCTCTGACTTAAAGAACACAGCATAACATACCTACACCTAATTGACCTTGTGCCAGACTAGAGTAAATATAGTAATTATCACAAAAAAATGAAATAAAATCCTATTCTAGTTCAGGTCTGAAAAATTAGAGGACATCATAAAAACTTTAAGAAAAAAATAAAGGGGGGGAACAGTTTCTATCAAACAAAAATAAAAATTCCAAGCATTTACCTTAATGACACAACCAACATAATTCTGGGAAATAATGGTTTCTGCCAATTGACTAACATTTACATTTGATTTCAGGAACAGCTGAAAGAAAGAAATCATTAAAAATAAAACAACAATATTTTAATTATAATAAAGACCACAACAAGATATAAAATAAATGAAAATCATTATTAATATAGTTTAAGTTTAGCAGTTCATCAAAGTTAATAAAAAATTTTTTTTTCATTTTTTCTCTTTTTTATATTCAGGAAGCTTTTTAACAAGTCCTGTAGAGAAAAATAAAAATGTGGAACATCTATATAAGATATTAATAATACTAACTGGATGGCAATAAATAGCAATATTAAAGCTGAATAAACAAAATAAGGTACTTAGCTATAAAGGGTGAACCATTATATACTAATAAATTATGGCTATAAGAAATGGTAATATGTAATTTTTAAAATTTAACTATATTTTAAGGTAAAAGATAAACTGGGTTGGCAATTTACCATTAATTCACGCCACTGGTTCAATAGACCTTTTTTGTCAGCAAATTTTATTATCTCTAAATTTTCTTGTAAACATAAGAAGCATGGTTCATTTAAAGATTTACAAGTTCTAGTTTTTTTGGGTTTTTTTTTAGTATTTTCCATTTTACTGTAAGGGATTTATTTACTTTTAAGTTCCACAAATATTTAGAAAAGGACATCCTATTTATGTACATATTATTGGAACAAGATAATACATGTTGGTACCACCTAGTTTTAAAGGGATTCTTGGTACTCCTGATATAAAATTTTTTAACTGTTGGATTTTCTATGGTAGATACAGTGCTTAAAGTAGAGAGTCTGTTTGACATCTATTTTGTAATGGACATTTGTTAGAATTTCTACAATTACACTTGTTGATATTATCTGGGTTTGTTGGTTTGGAATGGCAATTATTACTTCGATTTTTGTATTGATTTAAAATTTTATTATGTTTTTTAATAATTTTTTCCAGATTATCAGTACAACTATAGCTTAGTTTTAGTGTATTTCTATTAAAATTATTAAATGGATTATTTCTGGGGAAGTGTTTCTCAATTAAATGGGGAAACTTCTGCCTTAACTTAGTCCTAACCATTTGGTTAAATGGGGGTGTGTAGGAAATGGTTTTTCTGCTTCTATTTTTATTTCTACTTTCGCTGTTATGTTTTATATATTTTCTATGTCAGGGCACTTATAGCCACTATTTTTTAAAGCAGTATTATAAAATTTACTATGCATGTAAAAGACATCTTCACTGGAAGAGTTATTTGTAATCCTATATTGTATGGAGGAGGGTATGAGTTTGATTACGGATGTAGGGTGGTTAGAATTTGGATGGATATATATTGGATTGGCATTTGTTTCTAACTAACTAACTAACTAACTGCATGCATGCATGCATGCATGCATACATACATACATACATACATACATACATACATACATATTTTTTAATAATGAAATTTGTAATATCATTTTTCAAAAAAAATGCACCCACCTCCTGCTACAGATGGAAAAGAACATTATAGATGGATGGGAATGATAGTAGTTTGAATAATTTTAAGAATAAAAAAAATACTCAAAATATTAAACAATCAGTGAGATGTATGCTCATAGCCTTATGCCATTAGAGTTGACATGGACCAATAAATGTCAACACCAAGAAAAGAAAAAAGTGACATAGAACTAAACAGATTTTCCCCAAGTAAATTCTTGGTTGTCACTCCAGATGTTTGCTAAGATTGACAAGGCGAACAGATGTTGAATGAAGACAAGCGTGAATTCATAAAAGCAGTCAGCATCTGGTGATGCCCCCACCCTGTACCTGATGGGCCTTTTGTTCTATTTACAAAACCTGCAACTGTTTGCTAAAATAGATCCTAGACAACCCTAGAATAAAAAATAGTATAAATACACTGACAGAATTGAAAAATGCCATATCCTGAAGAACGTCAATTTTGAACTGGGTATGCATGCATTGAGTAGCAGTAGATATGCTGATAAAATTTTCAAAGACTGCTGTCATTTTATGACATAACCAGAATATCACTCTCATCATGGTACTGCCTAAGCATTTGCTGATAAAGCATGCTGTGATATGGTTCAGTGTGGGGAAGAGTTGAATGCAAATACCATTCATAGAGACAGTATAAGGATGGCAATAGCAAACCATGTGGTATCTACAGCACAGATCAGCGAAATCATGATCCTGGGATTAGGACTGTCTGCAGGGAACCATTTACTTGCATTGATAACTGTAGTCTTGAGACTACAAGCACATGATGTGTCTCTAGTCAGATTTCTACTTCTGCTTACCATATTTAATCATGTGTACATTTCCAGTTGTGTCAGATGAGGGCCACAATTGGAACTGATTAGTTGCTCTATCACATTCTGTGATGAGATTCTTTCATACAAATCATGGTCATCTGCATGTGTGATATAAACCTAGGGAACAACATTTTCCAGAGCGTATTCACACCAGCCTATCTCCAGGCATCAAGGTGTACAACTACAACACTTGATCACCTTTAGTGTTAGTGGGGGGAATGTTAAACAGCAGAATAATGCTTGCCTACATGAAGCCCATGCTACTCAACATGCTCTGCAATATGTTCATCAACTTCCCTGGCTGGCACAATCACCATACCTGACCTCCATTGAACATGTGTGGGGCATATGACAGTGCAACGCCTGAATATAATTCTGACTGTATTTTGGTAACATAAGCATTAAATAATATATTGAACAATTGTATTCGGCAGCTAAAGGATCATATAAAAAAAATGAGAGGACAGGCTCAGGTTAACACCAAAGTGGGGGGATATACAATATGGAGTCCAAGCCCTGCTAACACCCTTGCTTATCTTGGAATCTGTGCACATATTGATCTTTGTATATGTGATTATTTACTTTGAATATATTGTTTAATCTTACATAAATAGAAACATATTCAGGGTGTTGCAATTTGATTTTCCATAAGTCCCTCTCTTTCTCTCATTCATATATATATATATATATATATATATTCAGACTGTTATCCACATTGCCATATTCATGTTTTGGTCATTGTATGCTCCAGCTTTCTTCAGGTGATTGCAATTTCAAAAATTGTTCAGTTTGAAATTCCAATCACCTGAAGAAGGCCAGAGCATACAACAGCTGAAATGTTGTGAATATGCAATGAAGATGAGGATAATAGTCCGAATAAGGTAAATAATCATAATACCTCATTTGAGATATATATATATATATATATATATATATTCATACACGTTTCATTAAATAATATAGATAAGTGTTGTCTATATATTTTTTGTAAGTTCTTTTCATATCGTCTGAAAACACTTATCTATATTATTTAATGAAACATGTATGAATGAAAAAATGCTGCCTAAATACACACAATATATATATGTGTGTGTGTGTGTGTGTAATGTACAATATATAAAATAATAGATTATAAAAGGAGGCTGAAAGCAGCCACGCCCAAAAAGGCATAAACACTAAAAAGTGCTCAATACAAAATTCCAAAATCGGAAATTTAGAGCAAAAATATTTTCACAAACACTAAAATACAATCTACCTTACTACCTGGGTTTCAACCGCAAGGTCTCCTCAGGCAAGTAGAAGAATGAACAATTCAGTGAATTTTACCACAATATATGAACACCGGAAGATAGAAAGAATGGTGAAAGCAGGAGGAGAAAGAAAGAGGAGAAGTGGAAGGGGAAAAATGTATGTGTGTGTGTGTGTGTATTATGGTGGATACACATATTTGAAATAGATGTCCCTTTTCTAATACCCACTGTTTAAAAACAAAACTACAGAATCTATTTCAAATATGAGAATCCACGATAATTATATTAGAATAAAAAATATATAAATAATCACAAATACAATTTCAACCCAGTAGAAAAAGATCTTGAAGATTTGGTTTCAATCTCAGATGAGAAAGTGGGTTACTGTCACCTACAATGTCTTTCCCAGTTTACAATTAATTCACTAATGTCTACAGTTAATACTGAGATGCCACTGATATTTTAGAGAGCGGGGTGACTACTTTTGAAAATCTACATGTCACATACATTTATACTTCTTATTATCAAGTAGGAAAATTGATGAATTTCTTTGCATTCAGAGGATTCGAGATGCAAATATGCAATCAAGTGATTGAGTAAAGGAGATAAATTGAACCTTTTCTTGTCCTTACCTGATGAAGCAAAGTTCGAATGCCATCATAATCACTATCACAAGGAGGCATGGCTTCAAAATCTACTTGCATTTCCTGTTTTAACAACAAAAAAAGGAAAAAAAATAATTACACACTGAAAAATGATTTTGAAAATCAGTACAAGATTTTTTTTTTAAATACAAACAACATAATCTCCCTCTGATCTTATTCCACACTATGTGCCAGCTTAATCTTACTGAATATCTATACGAGTCTATGCTGAACAGTTCTCAACCTCATCCACTTCTTAAAATCTAACCAAGTGACCCAACATTACAATTTTTACTTTGAAATACTTTCCTGTTACCCCAAGAATTTTTCCCTACCTAAGCCAGGATTTACATCATTTTAATGGTTTGTAGGCAACAATTATAGGCAAGAAGATTTAAATGACTTTGACAAAAAACAGATTTTTATGGCTAAGAGACTCGATCAGAGCATTTCTGAAGTGACACTGCATGTGGACTGCTAATGTTGTGGTGTGTAACTATCAACAGTGTTATAAGAAGGAACAAATCACCAACTTTCCAAAAGGCATTGGGTGCCAAGTTATCAAAGTGACAATTGAACAGAGATTTTCCTACCAAATACTGTAAGAATATGAGTCAGCTGAGATCTTGTTAAATTGAAAACAACAGGACCTGTCGCAAAAATGGATACAGAACATTTACATCCAACCAAAGTCAAACTTCTAAGTAGAAAGCAAGGCACCCAGACCGAGAAAGTCACAGAAGATAAATTACTTTTTTAGACAAAGAAAATTGTTATCTATAAAACTGAACATCCCATGAAAAGGTCAACACACAGAGAGACTGAAGCAGCCTCGGAGAATTGACAGGGAAGACAGCCATTAGACTGTGCATCTCCCCACTTAGCTACACCCCATCTCAACTTCATTCATTTTGGGTTTTTTTTTCACTCATGAGTAATGATCTGGTCAAAAGATCATTTTTCAGCCACAAATATTTAACTGGAAGAAACTGCATGCTCTTAATGAACCTGGTGTCTTGTCTGTAACAGTACTACTAGCTAAAAGAAGTGCTATTCTTGCACAAATTGCAGAAAGCTTTATCAAGGTGCAGGTTGATATGTGTCACAACACACAGTACATCAATTGTTGTTGTATATGAGACTGTACATGTGCAGGCCAGTCAGAGCACCCAACTTACTCACTGTCTAATACCATGTGTGAAACTGTGACCTTCTTATATTAATGGAAGAAAATTACCTGGTTTGATTGGTTTCATTTCCTCAGGAATAAGTGACACAACAGAGTTATCCCTGGTGGAGAGATCAATGGCACCAGGATGCAATGGGATAGTCTGCTTAATACTCCATTGCAAAACACTAAAATCTATTCATTCATTTACAAGCTTACATACTAGCTTCCTCAAAATCAGGCACACCACCATCATGGCAACAGTCCCCTGAGCAGCATCTGCCAGTAAAACAATGTACTTTGGCATGCTGCAAGAGTTATACAGTTGCACTAAGCATTAAACTCTCCAGACCTGAATCCCATTGAACACTTAGGGGAAGTGTCAAATCAACACGTTTACTCTGCAGAATCTCTACCATTTAACATGGAGCAGTTAAAATAACTGCTATTAATATCCGAGTACAAGATCCTAGAGGTCTTACTGAGTCCATCTGATTGGGTTATTTTGTAGGCATATAGCGAACCAACACTTTAGGTAGTCATAATGTAGTTTCCGGTTAAAATTCAACTTGCATTCCATATAATTTTTTTTTTTTTTTAAGAAATTCAGACAAGATCACATTTATGATTTAAAGTAAACAAAATACGTTATTTTACGTTTTATGAAATCATACTTGCCGATGACCGAACACAAATTAGTCACCAAACGAGTTTTCAAATTACTTCAATAGCGAGAAGAAAATTTATCTAATGTCTAATTACTTTATTCAGAATTAATTTCGAAAATGTCCAATACGGTTCTTAAACGTAAAACAAATCTAATTCATCGTTCATTGTCATCACACTAGGGTACGACGATTTGAATGGAGGCAAACAAAGAAAAGACTGATTGTTGTCTTCTTCAACGTGAAAAAGAAAAGTAAGCCTCACTTTTTCACGCAGTATTCCGGATTCGTTGTAAACGAGAAAAGTAAAAACTGTTGCCTAGGATTTGGCATTCTCCAGACAACACCACCTCAAAAGGGAAAAAGACAAACCATAGTGTCGGCGGACTCGCTGAGATCACCAGACACGTGTATAAAAACTAAGAATCACAATATGAAGTGGGGAGCATCATGTTTAACTGCTCTGCAGATGCCGAAGATTAATAGAAGATTAACTAATCAATAATAGTAAAGAATAATCTGCTTTGTTTCAAAATCAAATTCCACTGTCAAGAAGAACATTATCAACCAGGCTCGGCAGACGGAACCTTCCGGCCTATGCTCCACCACTGAGCTAAAAAGACAAGTGCGTCAAGTTTTTGTCCACGTGCTAAGTGAGATGACGGAGACCGGGAAATTAAAATTAAATAAGTTTAAAGATCCTTTTTTTCTTCTTAAAATAGGTTAAAAAAAAGACTTCAAGGTCTTCTAAATTGTTTGGGTTTTTTTTTATGAAAATAAAAAAATATATACAAATTCATTCTAAAATTCGACTTGATTTAAACTTTTAAGGACAACAAAGTAGATTGTTTCGTAGTTAAAGTTTGTTGGATAATAAACGGCAAAAAAGGGATTGATAGATTATTTTTTAAATTAATTTTAAAGGGAAAAATTAGATAATCGTTTGCATAACTAAAAAATTAAAGAATTAAACGAAATTCTACTCGATGGAAAAAATCACGGTGTTCAACTTGTTATTTTTTTACATTTTTCAATTTCGCGATAAAATAAAATCATTTTCCAAATATCAAGTGAATAAATTTATTTTTAACGGTTCGTATTTTAATAAATAGCGACATTTATTCATTTATTAATTATTAATTTTTAAAAGATTTTCAATGATGAGCTCATCTCTAAATAATTTTTAAACTTTCATTCGAACTTTACAACAAAAATAAAATAAATACTAAATCAGACCTAATGACTAAAAAATAAAAAAAACTATACAGAAGAATTAAGACATCGTAAATATATCAAGTAAATAAATGAAAACTAAAAAAAATGAAGAATTAAATCAGAAAATATTTCTTGTTTTTATAAACAAAACTTAGAATCTTTTCATTTTCAACAACTTCTTTCTTTTTTAATAACTTGACGACAGAAGTAATTTCGACTTGAAAGAAGATCAAAGTGTGAAAGACGGACATTGCTCACCCCACACATATTAACATCTTCGTCTTCTTCACATTGACTGGACGAGTCTTCATAATCGTCATCACAATCATCGTCGTCGTCAGATTGTATTTCCATTTGCTCAACATCTCGCTTCTTCTTCGGAGTCGCCATGCTGGTTGAAAAGAAAGATGGTTGCAGGCAAAACCCAGACTGGAACTGAGAACGAAAACAGACAGACGAAAAACGATAGCTTTTACTTTTCACTTTTTATATTTATTATTCTTACATTTTTTTTTATAATATTTATTTGTTTGTTTGTTTTATTAATTGACTTTATCAAGAGGTAAATATTATATTTCTTTAGTATCAAAAGATTAAGAGAAAACAGAAGGGAAAAAAATTAAACAACTCAAAAATATAGAATTTCTATAAAAATCAAGCTAAAGTTTTTAATCAGAAAAATTCGGCTTCCTGAAATTACCTTGTATGTATTTTTTTCAGAGTCTGGACAAAAGCGGCTTGCTGCAATAAGCTGTTGGTTATATCCACTCTCATGTCACCATCATGCAATAAGCTGAGATAGTACTGCATATTTCCCCACCCCCCACCCTTACACAAGTCTTCCTTGATAATCATGCTCAGAAACAGAGTTAGAAATAATTAGTATTATTACAAATACCAGAATATATGCAATTATTGGGTTAAATTTCCTTCTTCTTCCCTAATATATATGCACCATACTTGGCTGGTCATATGACCCTTAAAGGCCACTGAGTGATGTGTTAGTGAGGTCAGAAAGGAGTTTTGAGGTAGACAACGTGAAGAGTTGGTGCTCCTAGACTACATGGAAAAAGTACAGCCTTTTACAAAATGATGTACTAGAATTGTGAGTAAAGACAGACTTGTTGTGGACCCGATAGCGGTGCAGATCTGGCCTACGAAAATAAGGCCTTGTGCCAGACACTACACACACCACTACCGAATCCACAATCAAAGTAAGAATAAATAAGCAGGAGGAATGACGAAGATAAGCCTGGTCAAGAGAACAAATATAGAATTTTTATTAGGGGTTTAACAAGTAGTGTCTTCAGTGAAGACCTTCAGTAAATGTACTGGAAATATAGTTGAAGTAGAGGCCAAGTAGATTGTCTTCAGTAAGGTATTGGAAATGTTGTAGAGAATGAAACTTAATTGTCTTGAGTGAAGACCATCAGTAAGATACTGGAAATATGGTAGTTGACAAGAATAGATTTCCGCGCCAAAATTCAAATCCAATATGGCTATATGGCGGGAACAAGTTCTTCGAGAAGAAAGGTCCAGAAAGTCAGTTGTAATGCATAGTGAACATACGGCAAGGAAGAATACTCACTGCGAGAGTTTAGAATTGTGAGTGTATGTAATTCTTTTTAAAGTAACAGGTTCTGAAAGTATGAGTTCGAAGAATGTGAAAAATGCTCGTTCATCAGGTTGGAAGTTTTTGGAAAGTTCCTGGGAGTTGAGAGGCTCGCTAAAAGATGTTAGCCTCGGGACAAGAAATCTGTCATCGCAAGGTGACGACCGTGTCGTATGCGTTAAGATACCGAGACGAGCCATGAGGTCTAGGCAAGGTTTTGCCGAATAAAATGTCTCTGTCAGTATATATGTGGTTACCGGCGAGAGACAATTGAGCCTGCCCAGCCGATGGTCAGACGACCACGGGGCGACTAACTTTGAAAAGCCAAATTTGCCGTGACGTCAACGCAAAAGCGCGCGAAAAAACGAATTCTTCCTCATCTTCGGCTAAGAACGGTTTACTACTATGACTGACCGAACGTGAGAGGAAGGGGTGAAAATGTCGCGCGTGCGTCAAAATGAAGGTGGGGGTAGCGTGAATCCCACAGACTTTTAGAATATTCGCCAGTCTTGCTTTTCAGGGTCTGAGAGAATGCACATAACATATTTCTAAACTTTCTTCTGACTTCTCCCTATTTTCGTTTTTAATATTCAGTAAATAGTTCTACCTACGTCAGGTACTATTGAGGCCAACTATATACTTGGCAAACCCCAATACCATTTTCCGTGGCAAACACGCATCAGTACAGATGCAAAAGCGGACTCGGTTTAGCATTCCTCTACTACTTTTTCTTCAATGTCGATTTTCGTGCAAAAAAGTGGATCACAGCTTCATACATTTTTTCTGAAAACCTTAGCTTCTCATTGGACAATAAATATTAAAATTATCTTGCTTATCTTCACGTACATTTGTTCTCAATGAGCGAAACAAAACCTGCGGTGATTTTCGGCGACTTAATGCTCAAACAGTCCCGGACAAATATCCGATCCCGCATCTACAAGACTTTGATATAACGTTACAAGGAGCGTCAATTTTTACAAAGTTGGACTTGAGAAAGGCTTTTCACCAAATCCCTGTGGCAAAAGACATCCACAAAACAGCTGTGGCCACACCGTTTGGTTTATTCGAGTTTACTAGAATGCCTTTCGGTCTAAGAAATGCAGCGCAGTCATTCCAGCGACTTATAGACGAAGTACTGCGTGGCTTGCATTTCACATTCGCCTATATTGACGATATTCTGATTGCGAGTAGGAACATCGAAGAACACACTGATCACGTGGAACAGGTTTTTCGGCGACTGAAGCACTTCGGACTTAAAATTAATGTCGATTTTCGTGCAAAAAAGTGGATCACACCATCATACATTTTTTCTGAAAACCTTAGCTTCTCATTGGACAATAAATATTAAAATTATCTCGCTTATCTTCACGTACATTTGTTCTCAATGAGCGAAACAAAACCTATCAGGCTCCAGACTGAGTTTTGTAAAGCGCTCCCTGAGTGGTTAACAAATATTAAAAAAACAATTTACCTGCTCACCACTACGTCCGAATAGCATCAACCTAGTTTTTGACCTGACGAAAAAACAATGCTTCTGTGAGCCAATCACGTGATAAAAAAACATATAAATTGAATGTACGAGCGAACCCAGGCAGTGAGAATTTACGACGACTAGCATTTGCTAAACTAGTTCACGACGCTTGTAACTTTACTGCAGCGAAGTACAAAGTTAGAATCTCAAATTCTTTAACATGAAATAACTTCACTGTAATTCAAGCTAAATATTCAACTCACTCACCAACTTATTCTGCAACTTACAAAAAACTATTCAATCACGCTATTGAATCTTACGAGACGAAATTACAAACATTTACGAACAATACATTCAACTACTACGAGCAACGAAAACAAATTGAACATTTACGGAACATTCACTTCTCCGACTTCTTTAAAGCTAAAAGTTTATCAACATATTTTCAGCTTTACAGGACTTTCTAAACTTTCTTTCACCGAACATTTTGAGCGATAAGTTAATTCAACTTTTTGTGAGCTCAGGTAAAAAAATTTCAGTAGTAAAATCTTTAACCAGTCAAAGGGAAGTAACTCCTATTAATAATTCATGTAAAAAAACTGTTGACATTATATAAATATTGTACCTATTATGAAATGTTATTTTCTTGTGTTTTTTCTCTTGTTTGCTTTTTGTTTGCTTGAACATTCGTAAAAAATGTGCGGGTTGATTTACGCTGTCAATACCGCTACATCAATTACATCCGGATTTTCCCCATTAGCAGCGGAACAGTTTGGTATGTCTAGCTAGATACGGGCCTCTCTGCAACTGGTCAATATCCGGGTCTTTATAATATGCCTCATGCCAATAAAAGCTGGGAGAAAACAGCAGTTGGCATATGGAAAGATACAGTGTCTTATGAAGTCAGGCCCATGGGCATTTTGTCCATCAAGTTGTTGTGGTTTCCAAGGCAGGGTTATTTTTTGTTACCTCCCGTCTCTTTCTCCTCTCTCCCTATTATCTTTGTCGTTGTTAGGAGAGCAACTGCCTAGGTAGGTGTTTCCTCTTAATCTCAACACACTCTTTATTTACATTATAACATTTTCACACACACCATGAGAGAGAGAGAAAGGTTTTGACTTTTGATCTTACTTTGTTTAATTCTACTACAGTTCTGTGCGGATCTATTATGCACGAACATATGTTATGCGTGTCCTTAGCGCATATATCTTTTGTATTATTAATGATTCAAGAACACAACAAAACTCTAAATATGAATCAACAAGTATATATTGAAATAAGATACAAAAACAAAATATACAATAATTTGTATTCAATGTATAGATTAAGGGAAAAGGAGTTGCTTCCCTTTTACTGTATTTGGATTTGTAATTGATTGTTTGAAAGAAAGTTCTCTTGAGAGAGAAATGTTCAGGAATCAATGTTAGAACAAGTCTGCTGTTAGAAAAGATAACACAAGAATACAATTGATCAGAAAGTGTGTTGTGTTAGAGAAATCAACAGTCCTGGTTGATTGAACTTGGCTGAGTCACAGAGAGATATGTATTACAAAATTCTGTGTCTGTGTGTGCGTTTGAAATGTTATGAGTAAAGTTATAGGTTTGTGTTGACAGGCGAAATTTTCTGGACTCTACTGGCGGCTTATGGAAAAGTCGCTTCTTTTAAAGCTACAGGTAGGCTCCCAGCAAAACAGTCGGAAAAGTTGATTTAGCACTAAAATATGTGATTGGTTAAAAATTGACCAATCGCTAAATTCGTACTAACGAAACAAGTAAGCAAGTTCAAAATCGAAAAATTCAAAGCGACGACTGCGATTGCTAAATTGTCCTCTAGAAAGGCAGTATTGATTTATTAGCCAATCGCAGACGAATAAAATGTGGGCGTGGAAAAACATAGTCGCTACACATACATACATACAAAAACACAAATCACATACAACGCCAAGCATTCATTGATTAATTAATCACCACTACGTTATTATAGACAATTTACAAATCGCAGCAACGCGACAATTTTGTAATCGCTCTATTTTTAAGTAGTCAGTTTTGTGCACTTTTGGGAGAAACGGACCCTAGAGACTTTCTTAGGTCTCCACAAAACTCGATCGCTGATTGGTCTATGCCAACCAATCAGATCTTTTGCACGTGAAGAATAATTCTTCCCACGCAGTGATCTGGAGCCTATAATCACTTATTTAAGCAAGAATTGTCTATCCCTTTTTAGTGATATTTCAGCTGCCAAACGAATCCACGACAGTTGAAACCATGCGCCAACTTTCTCACTCACACACACCACTCACATGCTGAATATACCTTGTATATACTCACATAATCTTTTCTTATACAGCAAAAGCTTTCAAGAACAAACATTACAAGAGACTCTTATGAATATTCTTCCAGTGAACTTTGGAACATTAAAATAACAGTTAAAGAGAGACAACTCTTGTTTTATTCAACCTTTTTCTTACTTAAATGCATGCTTTCTTTCACATCGTTGTTTGATATTGTACATCTTGTTAAATACATATTTTATGTGTAACAATGTCTTTGCTTATCCTTTTCTGCGTCAGCCCTGCTTCCTAATCTAAAGTTAAATTAATGTGGTGAAGTCCGACACAGTTCCAATGCTTGCATACAAGAGGCGAATCTAAAAGTGAATTTAGAAACGAAATTTAAATCCAGCTGCAGACAAGATATTCTCCAAGAAACTCTGATCGATAGAATCAGCCTACCCTTTACGGCAGAAACATGTTTAGCAGCTATTAGACAATCATTATTTTAAATGTATTTATAAATTTATTGTCAAGCCAAGCAAGCTTTACCAATTAGCTATGAAGACCCATTATATGGTTTGTTATATCTTCTCATAATTATATATTTATCATAATTCTACAAGCTTTGCCTGTTCTTTATACATACATACATACACACACACACACACACACACACACACACACACATATATATATATATATATATGATCACAATTTAAACAATATTCATTTATTAAAAAATATTTCTTGACTTGCTTACTTCTGTCTTACCAGACATTAAATTCTGGCACTTTGTGTCCTCCATATGTTTTGCCTGACCTTTCAATCACGTACTGAACATTCATGAATGTTCTCAAATTTAAAAGCAATGATAAACCAATAACTTGCTTGCTCTTGTATATAAACACATGCAACAAAATAAATCCTACATTTGCGTTGATAAAGTCCTTCAGAGGCTAAAACGTATCAGCTAAGAATAGTTTTTCTCTTGTCTTTTTATTCATATATATATATATATATATATATATATATATATATATATATATATATATATAAAGGCTCAAACACTAATATTCCATGGTTATAATTTATTACATTGGAATCGTAATCACGATCCAATTCATCAGACCTACAAATTAAAACATTACGATTCCATTGTAATAAATTATAAACATGGAATATGAGTGTTTGAGCCTTTTATATTATATTCTGACTCTGTCCTGAACATTGAGTTCTACCTGGATTCTATTCTCTTGGGAATTTATATATATATATATATATATATATATATATATATATATATATATATATATATATTGACCACTAATATTATATATATATATATATATATATATATATATAGAGAGAGAGAGAGAGAGGGAGAGGGAGAGAGAGATGGGGGATTATCAAGTAGTTAGAACAAGTGCTTTCTGATCATGGAGTGCAAGTTCAAATCTCATCGTGGTTTCTTGGTTTAGTTAACTATTACAGACAATTCATACCTCATTGTTCGCAAGTGATGATTCCGTTGACAAACCTGTTACAAAATCAAAGAAGGAGGAACAGCAAAATTATTCTAACTGACGATGCACTGTCAGCATTTAATAATGCCAAGGAAGCCCTGGCTAATTACACCAAACTATCTTACGTCTCGGATAGTGAAGAAGCGACACTTACTCTTACTCCGGACATATCTGCTGATACTGTGGGAGTCGTATTACACCAGGAGAGTGATAATGCGCAGAAACCACTTTCATTCTTTTCCGTGAAATTGAATTCAGCATAACGCAAATATAGTGCTTTCTCACGTTAACTTCTTGCTATATACCTATCTGTTCGTCATTTCCGACATCTGTTAGAGGGCAGGAATTTTATAATTTTCACTGACCACAAACCTTTAGTGTGTGTCTTGAACTCTAAAACAGATAACCCTCGTGACATAAGACAGCTGGACTACATCGCACAGTTTACGTCCGATATTCGTCACATTAACGGGAGCGACAACATCGTTGCAGACACCCTTTATAGAGCTACTATGAATTCCGTCAAGTTACACTGTTGGGTACTAAACATATAACAACCACGGCTTACCATCCGTGCGCAAACGGTTTGATAGAAAGGTTTCATAGGCAACTAAAGGCAGCACTTACAGCTAGCGATGACAGACGATCATGGATTGAGAGATTACCAATAGTAATGCTAACACTGCATAGTGTTGTCAAGGAAGATTTAAAATGCACTACAGCTGAGCTTGTTTTTGGGAGCCGACTTGCACTCCCCGGTCAAATGATGGAAAAAGATGTGTCGACAAGACCATCTACATACTTCATTCAGGACTTAAAAGAACGCCTGTCCAACCTCGTATTTACCCCAACGCGCACATCAAATAGAGCAATTTTCATTCCGAGAATTTTTGAAAACTGTGAGTTTGTATTTCTACGCAGAGATGCAGTTAAAAAACTTCTCACACCGACGTACTCCGGTCCCTACCAAGTTATCTCCCGTGCACCGAAATATTTTACCATCTTGATCAATAATAAGACAACCACTGTCAGCATTGACAGGTTGAAACCAGCTTTCATTGATGTCGATCTCGCTTGATCAAAATTCTTCCGCCCAGCAGAAGGATATTCGACCTGAAACTCCTTCGACAAAAACTACAACTAGAGCAGGCAGACATGTGCACTGGCCTACAAAATTTGCGAAGTATCATACCTATTGAAAGTTTTTTTTTTCCTCTTCAAACTTTCAATCTGGGGGAGGGGGAGTATTTTTAGCATTCCGCTACCACTTTTTCATCAATGTCGATTTTCGTGCAAAAAGCGGATCACAGCTTCATACATTTTTTCTGAAAACCTTAGCTTCTCATTGGACAATAAATATTAAAATTATCTCGTGTATCTTCACGTACATTTGTTCTCAATCAGCAAAACAAAACATGTCAGGCTCCAGACTGAGTTTTGTAAGGCGCTTTCTGAGTGGTTAACAAGTATTAAAAAAACAATTTACCTGCTCACCACTACGTCCGAATAACATAAACCTAGTTTTTGACCTGACGAAAAACACAATGCTTTTTGGAGCCTGTTGTGGGCTCGTCCATAGCCCAGTTTTACCCTCTTCGTATAATGCACTATTCCATTACATCAACTTTCATACAAGCAATGTCAGCGAGCTACTATTGGTTAATCACCGTCAATGTAGCTTGCTGATTGGTCAGTGTCGACCAATCAGATCGCTCCCACGCGCACGATCAATTTTGGCGCAAATTCGTTCTGGAGCCACCCCACGTGACTCCGACCTTATAAAAACCCAGCATGTGTGATTCTTTCTCAGAAGAAGATTCTTGCTCTCTCTGTTTCCACGCGGACTCTCGAACCTAACTTCTCTTCGTCACTCAACACCACTGCCAAAATGTGACTCTTAAAGAACTCCCGTCTTGACTAACGCAGTCAGACGTTAAAGAACTTTACAACAATTCATGCAAGTATAATTCCAGCACCATTCATCCAACTTGCATAATACACAAAACATACTCAATCTTCTAAACTGCATTTAAATAATCAACTCTTTCGTTATGAGGCTAGGTACAAATATTACCAAATCAAAGGGACGCGACTCAGTCTCACTTTTCTGTTCGCATGCATGTAATTTCAATACTTAATAAATTCAGTTGTTATGTTTTTAACCCTATGTTCCTTTTTTGTATTTCACCATTGCTAATGATTTCTACACCTTTCCTAAACAAAAATAAATAATTGTGGGGAACAGCCCTTCAACACGCAACAAACATGGCTAAACCATTACACACGCCATCATACACAGGGCCCGTTTCCCAACACTGTCGCGTGATTAAAAAACATAATTCGAATGTATGAGCGAACCCAGTCAGTGAGAATTTACATCGACGACTAGCATTCGCTAAAACGAGTTCACGACGCTTCTTGTATCATTAACTGAAGCGAAGTACATAGAATCTCAAGTTCTTTAACCTGAATTAACTTCACTGTAATTCAAGCTAAAATTTCAACTAAACAACTCACTCACCAATTTCTTCTGCAAAATAACTATTCAATCACGCTATTGAATCTTACGAAACTTAATTACAAACTACGAACAATACTACGAGCAACGGAAACAAATTGGACATTTACGGAACATTCACTTCTCCAACTTCTTTAAAGCTAAAAATTTATCAAGATAATTTTAGCTTTACAGGACTTTTTAAACTCTCTCTCAGTGAACATTTTGAGCGACAAGTTAATTCAACTTTTTGTGAGCTCAGGTAAAAAATATTTTAGTACAGACTTTAACCCAGTCAAAGGGAAGTAACTCATATTAATAATTCATGTAAAACTGTTGACGTTTATAAATATAAATATTGTACCTATTATGAAAGGTTATTTTCTTGTGTTTTTTTCTCTTGTTTGCTTTTTGTTTGCTTACACATTCGTAAAGTAAAAAGTGTACGGGTTGATTTACGCCGTCAATACCGCTATAGAGTTCTAATCTATTCTTGCCCTCTTTTCCACTGTCAAGCTTGTTGGACCGCACGTTAACTTCAAAACAAAATCAAAGGGTTAACGACAACGTCAATACTGGCAGAACAGTGTAATTTGTCTGTTGGGGACGTGCAGGATTATTAATTATTTTAGAAAGAATCAGAAGGAATTTTTAGTTGGTTGCGCGTCGTACTGCATCCCGAACAAATAAAATAATAACTTCAGAGGCAATTAAAAAGAGACGAGACATATACAATTCAAAAACAATGCAACATTTATATACAATTAAACAATATACAGATTGGTAATCAGTGGTGTCGTGTGTACGAAATGTATGTAATTGTCTGGTTTGTGAATGTCTCTTTTGTTGATATTGTTCGTTATGTATTAAGAGTTTTTTAGAGTGGTCTACCTTTAAACGTCTTTGATATTTACTTATCTTTGGTAATGAATTGCATTCATTGTATATAAGCAAAGTGTTCACAGCGTTGGTCGATGTATGTTGGTCGATGTATGTTGGTCGATGTATGTTGGTCGATGTATGTTCGGATGTGAGTCAGCGAGGTGTCGTCGTGCGCGGCAAAATTGTGGTTCGTAGTGGCGTGGAGTATATCGTAAGTAACTCTGCGAATTCGTGAGTCTGACTGAGTGGGGTTGTCTACGTTTTGTTTTTATAACGTTTTGGTTCGACAAAGTGGATCACTTGGTTTTTGGCGCAATCATGATTCTGCACGTGAACTTCAGTGATGAACCAATGTGATCGTTTGTTTCTCTTTGTTCGATTTTTATTGGTTGAGGTTTTTTAGTACGTAGGCGTACGATGTGGACTGTGCTTTCTTTAGGTTGGACAGGTAAGAATATTAGACGAGTCCACATGTCTGATCTGATTTTTTCCTCTACAAAACTGTTTCGAAGCAACAAAAAAAATAATAATAAATGCGAGAAAAAATTAAATGTGAAAATAAAATAATGCAACAAAAATCAATCAAAATACTGTGGGCACTAGAGGTATACAAAAATCAGCTAGGGAATTAATTAATTTATGTTTTCGGCAAACTCCGGGCATACGACCAAGAAGCTATTTTGAAATAAGGAAATAATTTAATATAATTTCTCCATGACCCTGAAACAAAACATCAAATATGGCAGCTGGATTGACACAAAAACCCAAGTTAACACACCAAGTTAATGTAAAATTATTTTACATTAAAATTCAAATAAATTTACTTCTTAAAGACTAGGAAAGTCAATTTACCCTACTACTAGTTAAAAAAAATGTAAGTTTGATTGAATGATTGGACTCGGGGGATAGTCAGTAACCGGATAATTTGTAGCGGATGGGTTTCGTTAAAGGAGTTTTATTTTGATATCTCTGTCTAAACTAGAAATACTTTTGTAAACGTAGTCAGTAATATCATCGCCGCTAACAATCCTCCTGACAATATAAAGTCATTATTTATTCAAAAATGGACAAATTAGAATATCAGAATCATCAGGATTTTGACAATCGTGTGAAACAATAAAAGAAACACACAAACAACAATAAAATAATTTGTATGTATATGTGTGTGTGTGTGTGTGTGTGTGTGTGTGCGTGTGTGTGTGTGTGTTTTATGGAAAGAAAAGAATTGTAAATAATTATTTTTACAATGAAAGGTTCACAGACAGAGGTTACTTTGTTTTCTTTTAGTCTTTTTAAAATGAATTTGTTTTTAAAAAGGTTTTGTCTTGTACTCACAAAGTCCTTTAATGGGTTATAATCCTGTGGATTTATATTTCAGATCGGCAGGGCTATTTTCCATTTTTAAAGGCCTTTTTCTTTTACTTTTAGTTCCCCCCCCCCCAATGTTTTATGTCCGAATTCGAAACGCAACTCATTTTGCAAAAGCCAAAGAAAATCAAAGCACAAGAATCAGTGGGAGAGACAAAAAGACGTATGGTTCGCTTGAACGTTCATTTAAAAAAAAAAGAATCATTTCGGTGGCCAGTGGTGACCCCACTATAAATAGGGAAAGAAGGGATCCAAATTGTTTTTCTACCGACCCCTTTTCTTTGATTCTTTTACCAAGTGCCAACATTGTCAGAAAATTTCAGGAGGGAGCATGAGTTGTGGTGATCAGCTGTTCAAGGCAGGTCAGGGGACCTTGTTGGAACCATTGATAACCACTTCAGGTCACCTGGTATGTGCCTCCCTCAGTGTAGAGATGGACGAGCCAATCTGCATACGCCGACTGTCTTCAATATATTGGAGAAAATTACTGACCAATTCTTTCACTTGGCCATAAATCACTGACTGCCTATGTATCAATATATCAAGTTGGGTACATTATTTTTCATCTTAAATATGTTTTTTTTTTTCAAACTGGTCTCTGTACGTGCCCTTATTTTGCCTGATCTTCGCAGATGTGAATGTAATTAAAAAAAAGCTAAATGAAAAAGAAAACGCGGAGGGAAAAGTACTGAAGATCAAATCTTATCAAAATAAGAGACTGATCAATTTCATAAAATTTTTAAGCTTAGAAAAGTGGGGGGGTGCAACCGAGAGGCCAGCCAAAATTCCGTGGGGAGCATTGGCTCCCTTCTGCACTCTCTGTAGAATCGCCACTGGTAACTCATTTGAACATTTCCCAAGGAAATATTAGTAGAGCCGCAAGAGGCTTACAAAGTTTCATCTGTGGAGAAGGAGTTGTAAAGTGGAAAACAATTCATCACCCACAGGGCCGCGTAGACACTTTTGAACTCCATCAAAACCCGGAAAGTGAAGACCAGGCTGATGCAGCAGTAGTACTCCATTTTTGACCTGATCTGGCTCTTGTAACGACAGTGTATAGTAAGAGAAATCAGGTACTTATTGAAGCAATGCAGGAAACCGACCATTTTCCCAGCATCTTTAGAAATGGATTCTATATTCTACTTACGGTCTGAGAATATTTTTATCCATTGTAATGAAAATATCTGTTGGAAGATCCAAAAACGAGGCCAAAAGAGAGAGAAAAATATCAGCCTCTTAATGAGTAGAATGGGTAATAAGCCCCAAGAACAAAACCTGATCAATAACATTTGAAAAAATAGGACACTTGCTGCAGATCAATGGTTTTCACGCTTTACCCACAAATGTATTAAGTATAGTGAAGTTAATCCTCACTAGGTGCCACATGAGTATAGCCTTGTGTCAAACAATGCTCATCTAGATAAATATCTAGTAAGGCTCATTACGGAGCAGAATTTAGTAAGTTAATTTTGCAGATTTACTATTTTAAGTTCTTTTATCACTAGTACTCCATAAATATGACATTACACATTTAGACCATTTAAACAGCCTTGTGGATGATGATTTATTTTCCATCTTGCAGCCTCTTTCCTACAGATGCAATATTACAAGTCTATTGTTACTTTATCACTATTTCTATGGCGAATGTTCAGATGTTCTCTGTTCTGTAGTCATACCAGCTCAGGTGTTTATAGTTAAGACACGCAATTGTTGCGTCCACAGGGTTGAATCCATCTCATTTCCGCCATATTCTTTTCTGTGAGGAGAAAATTACTCAGGTATCTTTTTTCCCAAGAACCACTACTTTCTTGAACGCTAAAAAAATCTTAACCCTTTCAAGTCTAAGGTCAATTGTTATCTATCCTTCATATCCTCATAATCTTCACTTCCCCACCTTACATATCACACACCGCATTCAGTAACTCTCTACCTTGAGTGGCTTTTGCGCTTTGTATTTGGTAAAAACTAGTAAAAACTACTTTGTAAAAAAAGATAAAGCTATTTAAAAATAAAATAAGGTACGTAACTCCATTAAATTACCTCCCTTGATATTTTAATTTTTTTTTTAAAGATTTTCTCAATGTATTTTTTAATGTTTTAAAAATATTATACATATAATGTATTAAATGACTAATTCTGTTTTTAGCTTATTGAACTTTTGGAATTCAGTATTAAACATTTTTAGCTTTTTATTTCTTTCACTCACTATGGCTATTGTAGTTTCTCGTTAAGCTAATAGGAGTTACCTCCCTTACATCGCTAAGTGTTTTTCTGTCATTCAGTCTTTCTTCAATTTCATACTTCGTTTTTTTTTACCGAAATAAGAGAAGAGTGTGGGATTAGGAAGACTGTGTTGCGCCAATCATTGAAGTAGTGAGTACCTGTCTAAAAAAAATCAATTCATAAATTTTGACATTTAACGCCTAGATCCTAAACCTTTTTGTCGGTGGAAAATACCCAATTTTTATCACAACCGTTTGTCTAGATTTGCAAAATGATTTACCTCAAATAATTCACTCTTATCGTCATAATATCAGAGATGGCATTGATTAAACGACTCTGTCAAAAAATTAAATTCTCTTTTATGATTATTTATTTCATTATTCAGCAAATTTTGGTGGTAAGTGAAAAATAAAACACTAATTTGACAGCATTTGGATTCAAGTGTAAAGATTTCGATTTTACGAATCAAGCTAGGGGCGGATCGGAGGTGGGGGGATGATGCACGTCCCCCTCCCTAAAATTTATGAGAACTCGAATGAGGTGAAGACAGATTTAACGCGCTTGTTCTTTTGTATGTTATTTCAGATTATGATAAATTCGCGAACAAATAAGAATCCATGAAAATTGACTTTAGTAAAATTAAATCCTCTTTCATAAACGCTATATAACCACACTTTGAATCTAAAAGTTTGAATTCATAATTTCATATATCTGTGGGATATCACGCTATCTCCACCCTCAATTTGACGCACGCGCGAGTTTTCACCCCTTCCTCTCACTTTCGGCCGGTAATAGTAGTAAACCGTTGTTCTTAGCCGAAAGTGAGGAAGCTATTATTTTTCGCGCGCTTTGGCTCTGACGTCACGACAAATTGGCTTTTCAAAAATTAGTCGCCCCGGGTCGTTTGAACCAGGTAGACGACTCACTTATCTCTCGCTGGTCAACCATATATACCGACAGGGATATTTTATCGGCAAACATTGCCTATTCATTACAACTGACTTTCTGAACTCTCTTCCTGAGGAACTTTTCCCGCCTTGGCCATCTTGAATTTAAATTTCGGCGCGGAACTTTATCTACCTTGTTATCAACTACCATATTTCCAGTAACTTACTGAAGGTCTCCACTGAAGACAATTTACTAATCTACTTGGCCTCTTTATTAACTATAACATTTCCAGATACTTACTGAAGGTCTCCACTGAAGACAATTTAATTACATTACTACTACATTTCCAGTACATTTACTGAAGGTCTTCACAGAAGACAATTTACTTGTTAAACTCTAATAAAATTTTATGTTTGTTCCTTTACCTTTGTCGTCTTGCCTGTCTACTTCTTTTTGCTATACGTTTGTACAGTAGAAAGAATACGTGTTATATATTTTCTTTTTTTTTTACTTTGTTTGTGGATTCGGTAGTAGTGTGCGGTGTCTGGCACAAGGTCTTATTTTCGTAAGCCAGATCTGCACCGCTATCGGGTCCTCAACATATCAAATAAATAAAAGAAAACGCAAATTCAATATATATATATATATATATATATAAAAGGGACACTAAATGTATTACATTGGAATCGTAATCACGATCCAAATCATCAGACCTACAAATTAACAAAAAGAAAAGATTTCAGACCTACAAATTTACAAAGAAAAGATTCCTTTTTGAATTTGTAGGTCTGATGATTTGGATCGTGATTACGATTCCAATGTAATAAATTATAACCATAGAATATTAGTGTTTGATCCTTTTTTTATATTATATTCTTACTCTGTCCTGGACATTGAGTTCTACCTGGATTCTATCCACATGGGAATTTATGTATATATATATATATATATATATATATATATATATATATATATATATATATATATATATATAAAACAACTGAAAAGTTGCAAATTAAAAAACAAAACAAAAAAACTTCTCATTATGCTATATATATATATATATATATATATATATATATATATATATATATATATATATATATATATATATATATATATATATACGATCACTCTCTACTCATTTCTATAACCTAATATACATGATCACAGAATTTAAAATTTTGAATTGAGATTTTTACTGAGGAACGTGACTCTCTAACTGAAAATGCTGGATCCGAGCCCACCGCGAAAAAAAAGTCACAAGAAAAATGTCACAGGACAATGTTAGCATTGTTTGATGTCTTTCCTTAATAGAATTTTTTTAACCCTACCTCTAACACTGAAGATATCTTGAATAGTGGGAATCTAGAAAATAATTTTTTAGTGAAAAATAATTCAGTTATCTATAATCTTAAAACACTAAACAGCATAGGCCCCAAACTTAATAAAAGCAAAGTCTTATCGTGAAAAAGTTTATGTTATGAGGAAAGACCAAAGTACTTTTTGATTATTAAAAAAAAAAAAAAATATTCTCTTCTCGCACGTTTGGAATTTTGGTTGAAAATTTTGTTTTTTATCTAGCCGTAGTTTTTTTTTTGGGGGGGGGGTTCGCGACTTTTTCAGTTTAAAAACATTAATTTGGAAATTCTTGCAAAAATCAAATAATTGTCGGATTTTAATGAAACTTTCAGAACTTATTAAAAAAATTAAAATGAATGAAATTATTTTAGAAATGTTTGTTTTTTAGAAATTCATGGTAAGTTTTTTTACATCTGTTACCCTCAACTAAATTTTATGAAAACTTGA
The DNA here is from genome assembly GCA_964036315.1 of Acanthosepion esculentum. Taxonomy (NCBI): domain Eukaryota; kingdom Metazoa; phylum Mollusca; class Cephalopoda; order Sepiida; family Sepiidae; genus Acanthosepion; species Acanthosepion esculentum. The sequence goes on from OZ038481.1 coordinate 5,979,813, forward strand.
AAATCCCAAACTATAAATTTCTGTATTTGTTTTTTATTAAATGCAGACTTTAAAGAATATAAATCATCGATACTTTTGTAAATCGATTAACTCTTCTACCCAAACTTAAGCTCTGAATTCTAAAATTAATACAATACCCAATAAAGCTAAGACATTATTTAATTAAAAAAGCTTTTAATGGCTTTTCTGAATAATATATATTAAGGACATTTTTAACTGAAGCCAAAATATTATGAATTTTTACAAGAATTGTTTTCTTTTTTTTTTAATATTAAATGCAAAATGTGATAAAGTTGTTAAATATTTTAAAATTCAACTTGAAGCATTGTGTCTCAGAAAATACTCTTATTAAAAGATCTACTTTTTACAGATCTTAAATTTGAAAAGTTATTGCAATCTGCACAACTGTCTATTTTTACAATATTTTTTTAATATACGAAAAAATGTATTAAAAACACTCACGGTGAAACTACGGAAGCACGATTCTGAAATAATGTCATGTGTACTTGAGTTGTTTCTCCTGATAGCGTATCAAATTCTCAGACTGACCGACCATCATCGTCACATTTTCAAAATTTTTAATTTTTTTTTTTTTTTTACATATTTCATTAAATATTTTCTTTTCATTTTTTAAATATAATTTTTTTCCTTTTGCAGTGAAAGATATACTGAAATTATTATTTTTTTAGATTCAATTTTGGGGGCGGAAACAGTGCAGGCTTTAGATATATCTTTGTTTAAAAAAAAGTACCTAAAAGAAATCAATAAATACTAGACTTTCGAAAGTATTTAATTTTTAAGAACTACTTTATAGTTAAATAAGCTGGTTCACTTAAAAATTAAAAATACTGTCACTTCTGCACTCCCGTCCGATAAATTACCCTAACATTAGTTGTCGATACTTTGACATAAACGTCAATTCACACATCCAAATCCAATCACCACAGTTAGATACGCTTCTCTTATTTCCAACTAAATTTTTTCTACTAAAAAATTAACTAATGTTTGTTTCAAATTACATTAAGTATACTTTAAATTTTCTAATTTTCCTAAAATAACTTTTGAAAAAAGTAAAATTGAATTTACTAATGAAAAATAGAAATGTTAAACGTCTACTGTCAATAGGAAAACCCTAAACTTTTTACGGGTTTTCCTAGTTTAATTATTAGGGGTAGTATATAATGTAAATCCGAAATTCAGTGCTAATAATACACTATTTACATTATTCGGACTGTTGTCCTCATCTTTGTTGCCATATTTATCACAACGTTTCAGCCGTTGTACGCTCCGGCCTTCTTCAGTATCTGTCTACATTTCTGACATCAGGTATTATGTACAGTGTAACCCGGATATAATAAATAATGGACTATTCCGTTTTGATTGCGTCGAAAAACAAAACACTGACGAATGAAAGAAAAGTGTTTAACGTCTGTTTCAGTGAAATGGAAAAAGTTGTCAGTTTCAAATCTTTTCATTTGTATCCCCTTACTTCTTAAAATAACGACCAGCATTCATATTTATGATTGCTATTGCAATATTTTGTTAAAGTTGTTAAACTTAAATATTTAACGATGCGATACTGGAATGTTCTACGGATATTTTATTGTCCTAGAACTCGCCATGAGCTTATTTATTCATTAACTGAAGAATTAGGATTCATCAGAAAATTAAAATAGGAAAACCCTAAAATTTTTACGGGTTTTCCTAGTTTAATTATTAGGGGTTGTATATAATGTAAATCCGAAATTCAGTGCTAATAATACACTATTTACATTATTCGGACTGTTGTCCTCATCTTTGTTGCCATATTTATCACAACGTTTCAGCCGTTGTACGCTCCGGCCTTCTTCAGTATCTGTCTATATTTCTGACATCAGGTATTATGTACAGTGTAACCCGGATAAAAGAGAGTTGTCGGGACCGGAGAAGAAGTATCTTATATCCGGGTTTCTCTTATATCCGGGTTTGGTCCATTTTGTTTAGGTAAGTATGGGAACACTTCATATAACGCTTTTTACGTACAGAACACTAGTTTATTTAACAGTTATAGACATAAAAAAACACAAAAACACAGACAAAAATACATTTTCAATCAGTTTTCACAAATAATTCAATCAAAATTTACTTTTTCTTAAAAAAAGTCAGTCATTTTTTATTGTACAGAAATCTCTTTGTTAACATCATGAACACTTTCATACAGTCCGTAGATCATTTTCAATGCGCCATCAGGATTACTGCTTTTTGCTTCAAAGTAGGCTGTCAGAGTTTCAAGCGCATTCAATGCAGCCAGAGAATTTGGCACTGGTTTGTCACTTTCAGAAACTTCAGAACTTACGCTTTCAGCATCATCATCTTCGTCAAAATCTTGATCATCCGATTTTATACCACGTGTGATGTCCGTGTCAGTCAGTTCTCCATAACATTGTGTACGGTCGTCGAAGCTGATAAATTCGTTAAAATCTGTTTGCTCCATGCCCGATGGTGGAGAAACTTGATCATTTTCGTCGAGTAGTTCTTCCACTTCAGCTTGTGATTCAATGACAAAGCCGGTCTTTTTAAAACAATTTTGAATTGTTGACGGTTTGACCATGAAAAGTGCTCGTTTCATCATGTGCATGGCCTTCAAAACAGTTATCTGCTTGGCCACTTCGGACAGCGGCACTGGCGGTGTAGCATCGATCGCTGCGATTTACATTCGAACAAGTTCCCGACGATAATACGTTTTGAATGAACGAATGATGCCTTGATCCAAAGGTTGAATGAGACTGGTGGTGTTTGGTGGCATGAACGACAATTTGATGTTTGACAGATTTGTACCCGGCAGTAAGTTATGACAAGTTGCATTGTCCAAAAACAGAATAATCTTTCGATTTTGAGCAATCAATTTTCGATCAAACGTTTTCATAACGTCAGTAAACAGCTGACTAGTCATCCATGCTTTACGATTAGCGAAGTAAGAAAACGGCAGAGTTTTGACATTTTTAAAGCAGTGTGGTTTTGCCGACTTACCAACAACTACAGCTTGCTTTTCACTGCCGTCCATGTTTGTGAACTGAAGCATCGTGAGTCTGTCTTTGGGAACTTTTGTCCCATTTGACTGTTCGTTGCCGGCAAAGATCCAGACGGCATGGCTTTGTAGAAAATTCCCGTTTCATCACAGTTCCAAACATCTTTTGGATCATATCCACGAAAAAGTTGCAGCAAAACGTTTGTCACCCATTCGTTGGCAGAACCGTGATCTGCTGACGTTGATTCGCCGTGAAATTTTTTGAACGAAACGTTATTGGCCTGCTTCCAGCGCATGAGCCAGCCATTGCTCGGTTCAAAATCAATTTCAAGATTTACGGCCAGTTGTGATGCTTTCTGCCTGATGACGTGATCGGTGACGGTAGCTCCATGAGCACATGCTTGCGTAAACCATTGTGTAAGCGCTTCGTTAACGTCCTTGTGCACGGATTGGCGCTTTCGTTTGCGATTAGTGTTTCCGTTCATTTGCATGCAAGATCGTCTTCTTGAGAATTTTTGCTGCTGTTGAATAACCGATTCCGTACTTTTTGGCTGCAGCGGCCAGTTTGAGTTTCTTCACTTTGACATCGTCGATGAGCTCCAACTGTTAAGAAATGCTCAGAGTTTTTCGTTGAGACGCCGACATCAATAATCGCAATGATCGCAAGCAAACGGTTTTCAGTGGCAAAATTAACAGACAAACTTCTGACTCAACAGAACAGTGGGTAAAGTAAAAGTGCTGTCCAGTAAATGCAACGACAAGCAAAGTCGGCAAAAAAGCGGGCGGCGCTACCCTTAGACACACAAAGCAAAATCATAAGGTAGAGGGTGTCTCCTACAGACACAGATTGGACACACCGTGTCTCTAGACTAATACCCTTGGGAAAGGTATGAATCCATCTCTTCTTTCTTTATTATGATTATGTGTGCTTATTAGGAGGCATGGAAGAGTAATGGATTGTGGCTCGGATTGAGGAATCGGAGAGCCGAGTTCGAATTCCAGTCGAATCCATTCCATTCACTTACGTGCTAATACCCTTGGGAAAGGTATGAATCCCTCTCTTCTTTCTTTCTTATGATTATGTGTGCTTATTAGGAGGCATGGAAGAGTAATGGATTGTGGCTCGTATTGAGGAATCGGAGAGCCGAGTTCGAATTCCAGTCGAATCCATTACATTTACTTACGTGCTAATACCATTGGGAAAGGTATGAATCCATCTCTTCTTTCTTTCTTATGATTATGTGTGCTTATTAGGAGGCATGGAAGAGTAATGGATTGTGGCTCGGATTGAGGAATCGGAGAGCCGAGTTCGAATTCCAGTCGAATCCATTACATTCACTTACGTGCTAATACCCTTGGGAAAGGTATGAATCCATCTCTTCTTTCTTTCTGATGATTATGTGTGCTTATTAGGAGGCATGGAAGAGTAATGGATTGTGGCTCGGATTGAGGAATCGGAGAGCCGAGTTCGAATTCCAGTCGAATCCATTACATTCACTTACGTGCTAATAGCCTTCACAACATTTCCTCAAGGACACATGGCCCAGTGGATAAAAACTTTGGTTAGATCCAGTGACTAAACCCAAAGATTTGTGAGTTCAATACCAGGCCACAGAAGTGGTAAACTAAACTTGGAGAGTTGAGTTAAAGGGAAATAACTACTGAGACATCCCGAAGAGGCATGGCACGTAGAACTGGGAACACTCTACCCCGGTGGCCGAAATAAAGGGTTCGATTCGAAATTCCAATCACCAAGAAGGCCGGAGCGAAACGGCAATGAAGATGAGGATAACACTCCAAATAACGTAAATAATGCAAGTAATCATAATAGCTCATCTGTGATATATAGACAGATATATAGAGAGTCATAGACATACAGGCCGGAGCGTACAACTGGCGATACGTTGGGAATATGGCAATGAAGGTGAGGATAACAGTCCAAATAATGTAAATAATGTAAGTAAGAAAAATGATGTTTTTCCTTTTCTTAACGATGTTTATATATATATTTATTTATTTATTTTGGAAAAAAAGCTTCATCCATGACGTTATATTTATTTAGAAAAGCTTTCAATTGTTTTTTATAACAAATTTAAACTAATTTAATAAAAAAAAAATTATTATTCAATAAATCTTCACTTCTACAATGAAACAATACTTTTAATTGGAAAAAAGGAATTTTACCAATTAAAAAATTATTCATTTAAAGCTTTATTTTTAAAAAAAAGAAAAAGAAAACGCATTTTAAAATAACTTTCGCGAAAATTGCGCAGTAATCAAGACGAGTTAGAAGATATAAAAAGCAGTAAAAAGGCCGTTAACTAAGTAAGCTTCCGCGCATTACTTCTCAAGGCAAACGTATGTAAACAACGCCAGTAATGGCGGTCGGACAACGCGAAAGAGGTCGAACTCACATTGTCGATAAATCCTAAACTTTAAGAGCGCAAACTTTTATTGTCATTTTCGAAATAATCAGGCAATTTCACACCATAATGGAACTTTTTCATTACCGTGGGCTTTTGGTGCTTATACTGCAAATTAACCCAGAAAATTATGAACAGAAGGAAGTGTGACAAACCTAAAGACATGCTATGGCGAAAGAGCGGATAAATTTTGTTTCACTTAACCTCGTACATTCCCAGTCTTAGAGTCTTTGCTATTTATTTAGTAAGTAGCATTGTAGCATTGTAGCAGTAGTTATAGGGTTAAAATTATGTGAATATTTTTTTTAATATAAAAATAGACATTTATCCCATATACACATACATGTGTTTAGCTGAAATTTCTGCGAGTCTGTTACCATGTAACCTCTTAGGTCTAAGCAAACTATCACGTGTTCTTAAGCTATTACCATGATCGAAGAGGTAATACAGTAATTATCTGTCCCCTACTTCTATGTGCCGTGTCACTTCAAGTCGTTGGTGATCATGGCTCTCCACAATTTCTTGTCCCTGCGGAAACTAAAGAGGACCAAAGCAACGCATATGTAACACTATTTGGGTTACTAGTAATCAATAATAATAACGACTTGGAATATCATTGAAAATGTGATATTGATGAATAAACTACCACGGAAAGGGTTAAATGAATATAGATTGATAGCAATTGATTCCCAAAGAATCGAGGCTTATAAAATGAACCAGGTGACCGGCTGAGAGCAATTCTTGGTTTGTACGACGGACCAAGTGTTGACAGTATTCGATGAACAACGCCTGTGAAATCGACATGAGGGGAATTGGGTTAAATACCAATTACAATTGAAATCTTTTTTCAGAGATGTCAGGATTGAAAACAATAAACTGAACACCTGCAGATATGTTGACCTTCGACCGAACGAATTATCATAATGTGAGTTGCAAAATTTTCCCTGGGAAAATGTCTCTTGAGTCAAAGGCGAGAAAGCCAGTTGTTGTGACAATTCACTTATGAGGTGATAACATTTGGAACAATATTTTTTTTAATTCGTTTTCAACCGAATGGTGGGGGTCACAGGCGCAGAAGACTGATAAAGGGTAGCAGGCACAGACGGAACATTAAGGAGGTTGAAGGAGCTGCCCACGCCCACTGGAGAGCACTGGTGGGAGATGGTAATAAGAGAAATTAGAAGTAACAAGACGGAACGATGCCCGCGCCAATCTCCCATGAGAGAAGGGGAATTCCCCCAAATTAGGAAGTAATTTAATTTCTCAAGACCAAAAACAATGGAAATGACAGGTGGATGAAATACCAATTCCCCCCCAACTATATCTCACCCCTACACCAGTTTTGTTTTGGCAGACAATGGACTCTTGTTGGAAATCAGGGGTTCACCGAAATCCAACTTACATCTTGCCCCGCACCGGTTTCTAGTTGAAATCATTAAATACGATATTCATGAAAACAAATTTAGAGTGTTGATAGTTGAGAGCTGAGAAGAGACAGAGGGGAAGTGGCGGAGGTCGCTGACGTATTCCACAACTCCTGCCGATCACGAGAACCTCCGACTTTAGTCTTAAGCCAAACTTACCAAATCAGTAAAACAAATTTCGCTAACTCCGCAAGCCAAAACTTACCAGCTTACCCAAGTGTTGCGTCCGATTTAGGAACGGGTTGGACCGACAAACACCTGTATGCTGACACCTAGACCCTAACAACTACTAACGAACCATTGTACGCCGTATTCGATATAAAAATATTATATATATATATATATATATATATATATATATATATATATCATTAAAAACGACTGACAAGGTGCTTTTATTTAGTTTTTTATATAATTTCTCGTGCGATCTAATAAAGTTTTTCTTTTCAGAGGATAAATTGTATAAAAAAAACACACACAAACTATTTCTAATTCTAACAGTTGAAATACAATCCTTGATAATGGCTAAAAGTATAGCCGAAAGCGCTCGGAAAAGAACATTCGGACAATTTTTATATAATTTATCCTCTGAAAAGAAAAACTTTATTAGATCGCACGAGAAATTATATAAAAAAACTAAATAAAAGCACCTTGTCAATCGTTTTTAATGAAATGTGCTTGAAAGAAGGATTGCTGCCTAAATACACAAATATATATATATATATATATATATATATATATATATATATATATATATATATATATATATTTCGAGTGTTTTTTTTTTGTTTTTTTTTTACTATACGACTTCGCACGACTTGGACCAGCCCGGCACGAAGATACCTGTGACGAATCCATCTTTTCCTCCTTATAATCAATCACAACGTGAGGTAGGGCAGGGCAGGATCGAAGAGATCACTCCATTGATCAAACTAGGTGTCACCCCGGGCGGACTACGACGAAGGTGTTACATATAAACTGCAATACGGCAGACTTTTGAAGGGTGCAATTTGCAAGGAAATGTATATAGGCATGGTTAGGAACAGATACAACATGAACAACACTTCAAATTTAACGTGGAACATGTTGAGAGACGTATTAGTGACGTCGACGAATTAAATCACTCCAAGGAAAACGAGGCAAGAAAGAAACGAATAGATCACAGATTGAAATCTAGAGATTATGAAAAAGCGACAACAAACAATGCCAGTGAATGGTACAGAGTATAGAACACTAAACATAGATATTGGAAACAAATGTAGACAGGTTAAAAGGTGTGTGTAAATAGAAAGGATGAACGACACAAATAAAGCAAGTATGCACAAGAGAATAAATGAATTATGAGGATGAAAAGTGGGCTAATCATTGTCCTGTCTAAAATCAAAAGAAGGATCATTGATAATAGAAAAAGAAAAAATACTCTGAAAATGGAGCGAATACGACAGAGAACCTTTTCACGGTAAAAGGGAAAACCTCCAACGCATAAATATGTAGAAGGGCCGGAATTACTAAAGCCTGAAGTAAGATCGGCATGAGAACATGAACATAAATAATGCAACAGGACCCAATGGGTATCGTAACAGACATGCTCTCAGCCTTAGACAAAAAGTAAAAAGTCATTTATAAACAGAATAGTCACTGATAAACTAAGATAGTATTTATTCGCATATATGTCTATAGAAATTAGATTCAGTAGTCAACAAACAATACCAAGAAATGGTACAGAGTATAGAACATTAAATATAGAAATAAGAAACAAATAGCAAGCAAGTTAAAGAGGAACGACTCAATGAAAAATCCGCAGAAATGATGACTGGTCTTAACAGATAAGGCAAGTATGCACAAAAAAAATTAACAGGAAAAAAGGTGTGCTCATCAATAAGTTGTATAAATTCAAAGGAGAGTACACACATAACAAAATTATATATATGCCAAAGATGGAATGAATACGTTAGAGAACTACTTCGCGATGAAAGAGAGAAGCCCACAGTGAACAAAAATATGGAAGTTAGATGGGACATTAGACAAGATGAACAGGAACAATGGAGCAAGTTCTGATGGGGTCGTAATAGGAATGTTCTCAGCCATTAGTCGGGGGTCGGCAACCTTTTATTAAATATGCGCCGACTTAGGATTTTAAAATCATTCAGTGTGCCAAAAGCATACGTATTTTTATACAAGTCAAGGTCAATATACTTGTTCTACAATATATTTTATAAAGTAATATATAGTATATATAGTTTAGTATATATTAAAATTGAAACACCTAAATATCTTCTTTGCGTTGTAGTAGTTATTGGTTCGGGCTTCGTGGTGTCATTTGCGGCTGCATGCCATTGAAAAATTGCTTTGCGACCCCTGCATTAGACGATTTCGGCATGTACAGATCAGAGAAATAATACATAAAACATACGACAGTAGCGACATAGCGAAGGACCCGAGGGAATCCATCTGCGTAACATTGCCTAAGAAACCTGGGGCAAATGAATACGAGCGTCATCGGACAATTAACTTAACCAAGCTTATGATGCGGATTCTGGTGAATAGAGCACGAAGCAGAATTAAACCGAAAATGACGACGAAAGAACAGTGCGGTTTTGTTAAGAACACTGGAACAAGAAATGCGGTATTCATAATGAGAATAACATGAGAGAGAGAGAGAGAGAGAGAGAGAGAGAGAGAGAGAGTAATAAACATGCAGGAGGTACTTATGTTTCATAGATTACGCAAAAGCATTTGACAAGGTGCGGTACAAGAATTTATTTGAACTGTTAGGAAAACTAGATCTACTTGGAAAGGATGTTAGAATAATCCAGGACCTATACTGGCAGCAAATCGCCTGCACACGGATGGAAAATGAATTCAGTAAATACACTAAACTAGTAACACTCAAAATGAGTATATCTAAACCCTTATTCGGCATATCGAGGGTGAGATTTTTCTCTAAATACTTTCATGGTAATTGTTCCGGTGAAATTATCGCTATGGTATCTAGACTTTATGAATTTAAGCGCAGTACTAGATTGGCGACAGGGTCTCATTATTATACAGTGGAAATGACTAGTTGTAACCGTAAGTTCTATGCTAACAGTTTCTTCAGTATCTGTCAATATGACAATAGTTCAAATAATGTAAATATTTCTCACTTGTAGAACTCATTTCCGGCTTCTTGTTTCTCACTCAACTTTGATCTTCAAAAGTTTAAATGCAATGTCAATCGTTATCTTCTGTCTTCTTAATTATTGTTCTCTTATTGCCCTCTCTTCTTAATAGTAGTTTTTTTTTCATATTCTCTAACACTCAGTAACCCCTTTGCGTCCTAGTGGCTTTATTGCCTTTCATCTTCAAAAGTTTAAATGCATTGTCAATCGTTATCTCTTGTCTTCTTAATTATTGTTCTTTTATTGCCCTTTCTTTTTAATAGTAGATTTTATCATATTCTTTAACACTCAGTAACCCCTTTGCGTCCTAGAAGCTTCACTGCCTTACTTGGGGTGAATTGATTAAAAAAAAGACGTAGGGGAAATCTGCGAGTCACCTATCTGACGACCTTGTGTAAATGGATGGTGAAACCTAGGTGAGGGGCGTTAGACTTAGCAAACTGCTAAGAGCCACAAAGTATACGAAGTTATGGAGAGCCTTGATTGTCCACGTCTTGAAGGAACACGGCACATAGAAGAAGAGAAAGCGGAGAAAATACAGGCCTGCATAATAAAATGTCATCGCCCACTGTGAAACACTCATTAAACGACCTGCTCATTCAAACACCATAATAAATACGAATAAACACGAACACGAAAAAACACCCCACATCTACCAGATAACTGTCATCTCTATCAACTAAAAGAGGATGGGGGAAAGGAATGTCACGTGTCTACTATTGTGTCACGTGGTTACATATCTAAAGGAAGTAACCCTCACTTTCGCGACTGATGTTTTATTTATCTATTCACGTGGGTATACTTCACATTGCTTACGATTTTTTATTGATGTTCCTCGAAACTTACATACAAAGTGATTGTCAGTGTTCAGGAATTAATATAAAACATTACTAACAGAATATGATCGGGATATATGTTATGCATGCAATTCTGACATTTAGCATTTAAGCGGTCTTGTGAATAATAAATTATTTCCCACACTACACGCTCTTTCCTACAAACGAAACGTTGCTGGACCCTTGCTACTATATCTCTATTTCCCTGGCAGATATCCAATCCTTAGTTCCACCAGTCCAGACTTTCACAGCCTGGATTAGCCAAGCCGCGTACATAGACTCGAATCATCCTAATTCCCTTCGTATTCAATTAGTAAGGACGAGGTTACACCAGATAGCTTCTTCCCCAGAACTGTTACTTTGTGGAACAGACTCCCGATAGGATGCTTTGCTGATTGTTACGATTCTAATGTCTTCAAGTCCAGGATCAACCGTTCTCTATCCTACAAATCCACATACTTACTTTTTACGTCTTTACGACAACCTTCAAATCCAGTAACCTACTACCTTGAGTGGCTCTTGGGACTTGTATTAGGCGAACAATAATATTAAAAATGTAATAACCATAATTGAATTATCTCGTACACGAAGTTACAAATATCGATGTTTTTTTAATCTTTTCTGAAATTAATTCAAAGATTACACTAAAGTTAAGATCAAATATAAAATTGCGTGTCTTATGTTTATTGAAACTTTATCTCCATTGACGCCGCACAATCTTCCTTTCGTCCATTTGGATTTGTACCGTACTCAGCTATGTTTAGTAACTTGAATTCCAAGATTACAAATGGTGATTTTCAAGGTAACTACTGGCGTAACACAATCTTCCTATCTGCATTTGACTTTGTGCCAAGCAGTGTTATTATTATCAAGCAATTTGTTTTCCTATCACGCTCGATTCGTCTGTGCATCCAAGAATTCTTGTTGTAACCGCTTCTTCGCCATAAAAAAATGGCTGTTTTTCCCGACAATGGCAGATAGAATCTACAAAAAGTAAATAAATAGGCGTGGGTGTTTACGATGAAAGAGAAAAGTGCTTAAACCAAAATTCTAATGGAATGAAAACATGTGAATGATATCAGTGCCATAGCAAAATAAACGTCTTGTCAGAAAACAAACGTGTTTACTGATAGATAAAAGGTTTAAAGAAAATGGAATTAGTAAGATTGAGTTGCGCCAATCTCCAAATAAGGGAACTTTAAAAATCAGCAAATGAAATCTTAATCTTTACCTGGTTCCGAACAGACAAGTATATACATCTACCACCAAGTAAGAACAACACGGCAGTACCATTAAGGCGTGCCTTTCTTGAAAAATCAGCATTTTAAGTTTTGGTCTTTAACTGGGTTCGGACACCGATTTATGAGGGCTGTGGGTATGTATGTATGTATAGTAGCCAATCCCTATTGCAGACGCTTGCTCAGTCGCATTTGTGTTTATTCAACACCCACAGAGCCCACCTGTGGTTTATACTGCAACTGACCTGAGCAAACCGAAGTTGCAGTTTCTGGGAAAGAGCATGTTATTTAGCGTGATCAACAATTTGAACAAAGGCCACGATGACTTGTGACTTCGTGCTAGTACAGCTATTGACGGCACCCAGGGGCTCTGTCTACCCAATTTCACTCACAAGGCTTGGATCGACCAGTGGTATGGTTTTCAGGCAGTTTCCAAGGGTGCTGCACGCTGGGATCGCCTCCTTCCTGGAAATCGACCATGGTGAGATTCGAACCCAGGTCTCATGGTCAGAAAGCGAACGTTCTCACCACTCGGCCACTCACTGAACAAAATAATAAAAACAGGAAATTTTCCTTAGAAACAAAGAGTGCCGAACTGCTATGTAATATCAATCCTCCGATATGGTAGTGAATGTTGGATAATTTCCTCACAGATGAAAAGAAGACTTGAGGCAACAGAGATGGGGTTCTACAGAAGGATGCTGAGGATACCACGGACGAAGCATGTAAGCAACAAGGAAGCAAAATGGAAACACAGAAAGAGACAGTTAAAATTCCTGAGATATATAACGAAGAAGGAGGGCTTAAAAAACTTGACACTCCCAGGATATATCGAAGGTAAAAAAAGTGTTGGGGGGGTCAGCGAGCTTACCTACCCGAAGAGCCTATGTGAATGGAGAGCGGATTGGGCATAGACGGTAAAAAGACAAATGTTATAAATGAGTTACAAAGGGATAGGAAGTCGTGGAGAGACGTGATTGTTCAAGAAGGAACACGGTACATAGAAGAAAACGCTTGGAATCATCCTCTTTCTTTATAATGGAACGAAACTTATTTTTTAAATTTCTGAGATAGAATTTGAATTTTTTTTTTCCCTGGACTAGAACTGAATGGTATAGGAGAAAAATACGGAACTATTTTCTCACTGATCAAGCTCTATACATACACACACACGCGCGTGCGCACATATACACATGTGTGCGTGCGTATGTATTTTATCTCTATCTATAAAAGGCAGGATGTGTGTGTGTGTGTAACGAATGCACGGCCGCAATTTTCGATGGATTTGCACCATCTTGATAAGATCCAGAGACGGATATGCAATGTAATTGCCCCTGATCTGTCATCTCGTCTGCAGTCGCTCACTCACTGACGCGCCGTTGCCTCGCTCTGTCTTTTTTTACAAATACTTTCACGGTAATTGCTCCGATGAGCTGCTTTCTCTGGTTCCCAGGCCTCATGAATTTAAGCGTCCTACGAGGCTGGCATCCCATTCCCACCCCTTCACCGTTGAAACTGTTAGATGTAGACGTCTCTTCTACTCCAATAGCTTCATGTCTCACACATCTCGCCTGTGGAACTCCCTTCCTTATTCCTGTTTCCCTGACAAATATAATCTCCAACTATTTAAGTGTAACGTCAATCGACATCTCCATTTGCCTTGATCTATCCACTTCCCTTCTCCACATCCTTTCCCCTTTCATTCACATCTGTTCTCACTCTAAATCTTCTGTAACCCCCTTGCCTTGACCAATCCACTATCTTTCTCCACATACTCTCCTTTGCCACTCCTATCTACTCTTCCTCCAAACCTTCTGTAACCCCTTGCGTGCTAGTGGCTTCCAACCTTGCTTGGGGTGAAAAGCTTAAAAAAAATGCACATGCTCCAAGTTAGTGGGAAGGCCAACTTTGCATTTCCCAACTCCCATCGATAGTGGAAATAATCGATTTTTTCTTGCTTCTACGGCAGTTTTCATGTAGTTTGCGGCCATTTTCTACTGGCCAGAGTGAGAGCCTATAGCTAGCTGCCACGAATAGGCAAGAAGATTCTATTGGACAGCGTGAGAGCCAACAGCTGACTGACACGAATGTTAACTAGCATGCAATAAAAATCGATAGCTGCATTCGTCACAAGAGGGAAAAATTTAAATCTGCATGGCACTTTACTCTAATTGGCTCATTCGCTTGCTTAAAGTCAACGTTGATTCTGATTTCGCAGAAGTGGGTTGCGTGTGAAAAAGTATTTGTTGTTAACATTCTTTTTTCATTCGGTTTTTCAAACTACGAGTCCTTTTTTTAAAGCTGATCGTTTTGTGTTCATTTTGTTTAGTTCTTTTTTCGTAACAGATTTAATGTTTAGTATAGAGCTTAGAAAAAATCCGCAGTGTGAGAAGTAAGGCATGTAGCGACATCAGCCCGGCAAAGGGCACTCCTTTAAAGGCAAGGAAGGGCAAAAATATTTTAAGTCAAGTGATAGCGATTGCTGTATGAGTCGTACGATTTTTGAATCAAGCACGGGCAACGCCGGACCATGCTGCTAGTATATATATATATATATATATATATATATATATATATATATATATATATATATATATTCCTTTAAGTAGACTGCCCAGAATTCATTGCCATAGAGGAGAACAGATATTTCGTACTTTTTTCATTGTTTCTAATGAATCTTTTTTTATTTCTTAGTTCCCAATCCAAAACATTCATATTCTTTAATAACGTTGTCAGATCGAGACTTCCATAATGTCATGCGCCCAGAAAATAACTAAACTGTATACAACCGCTTTCTCAGATCAATGATTAAAAATATTTTCGAGCGAGACAAGCGCGTAAGTCTCAACGAGAACCATCCTTCTTCGAACCTCATGGACTGGCGCTACACAATCACAAACAAAAAACTGTACAAAATAAGAGAAACCGTATTATTCGAGGACTTTAAACAGTATCAACAACTAAAATAGATAACATATGTAACTCAAAGAGAAAATAATGACATAATCAAGATGTTGACATTCCACACTACGTGAAACAAAAGGTAAGGAAGAAAAGCGTCCCATAAATACTGATAAGAGCGTTAACAATTTTTGATGGAATTGAGAAGAGCCTATTTACCTGAAAAACTGTTCTAATATACAGATTTTATAAATTTCACTAGACAGTAGCACTAGCTGCTCGGTCAATGAATGCCGAATATTACCTTATAAGGAAACGACTAATATTACCGTCTTTTTTTAAATGCCATGCATGATACACGCTTAGGCGATCATGTATCTTTCGATACATGACTGACGAGGCAGATTTTCCCGCAGTAGGCTGCCATTTCTTTCTGCGGTAGACCAGTTGCCATCTAAGGCTACAGAAGCCGGTTTGTCCTGCTATTTACCAATAGCTGGGAGGAGAAGAAAAGGATTCATACCTTTAATCTTCCATGCCTCCTAATAAACACATATAATCATGAGAAAGAAAGAAGAGATGGATACATACCTTTCCCAAGGTTATTAGCACGTAAGTGAATGTAATGGATTCGACTGGAATTCGAACTCGGCTCTCCGATTCCTCAATCCGAGCCACAATCCATTACTCTTCCATGCCTCCTAATAAGCACACATAATCATGAGAAAGAAAGAAGAGATGGATACATACCTTTCCCAAGGTTATTAGCACGTAAGTGAATGTAATGGATTCGACTGGAATTCGAACTCGGCTCTCCGATTCCTCAATCCGAGCCACAATCCATTACTCTTCCATGCCTCCTAATAAGCACAAATAATCATAAGAAAGAAAGAAGAGATGGATTCATACCTTTCCCAAGGGTATTAGCAGGTAAGCGAATGTAATGGATTCGACTGGAATTCGAACTCGGCTCTCCGATTCCTCAATCCGAGCCACAATCCATTACTCTTCCATGCCTCCTAATAAGCACACATAATCATAAGAAAGAAAGAAGAGATGGATTCATACCTTTCCCAAGGGTATTAGCACGTAAGTGAATGAAATGGATTCGACTGGAATTCGAACTCGGCTCTCCGATTCCTCAATCCGAGCCACAATCCATTACTCTTCCATGCCTCCTAATAAGCACACATAATCATGAGAAAGAAAGAAGAGATGGATACATACCTTTCCCAAGGTTATTAGCACGTAAGTGAATGTAATGGATTCGACTGGAATTCGAACTCGGCTCTCCGATTCCTCAATCCGAGCCACAATCCATTACTCTTCCATGCCTCCTAATAAGCACAAATAATCATAAGAAAGAAAGAAGAGATGGATTCATACCTTTCCCAAGGGTATTAGCAGGTAAGTGAATGTAATGGATTCGACTGGAATTCGAACTCGGCTCTCCGATTCCTCAATCCGAGCCACAATCCATTACTCTTCCATGCCTCCTAATAAGCACACATAATCATAAGAAAGAAAGAAGAGATGGATTCATACCTTTCCCAAGGGTATTAGCACGTAAGTGAATGAAATGGATTCGACTGGAATTCGAACTCGGCTCTCCGATTCCTCAATCCGAGCCACAATCCATTACTCTTCCATGCTTCCTAATAAGCACACATAATCATGAGAAAGAAAGAAGAGATGGATACATACCTTTCCCAAGGTTATTAGCACGTAAGTGAATGTAATGGATTCGACTGGAATTCGAACTCGGCTCTCCGATTCCTCAATCCGAGCCACAATCCATTACTCTTCCATGCCTCCTAATAAGCACAAATAATCATAAGAAAGAAGAGATGGATTCATACCTTTCCCAAGGGTATTAGCAGGTAAGTGAATGTAATGGATTCGACTGGAATTCGAACTCGACTCTCCGATTCCTCAATCCGAGCCACAATCCATTACTCTTCCTTGCCTCCTAATAAGCACATATAATCATGAGAAAGAAAGAAGAGATGGATTAATACCTTTCCCAAGGTTATTAGCACGTAAGTGAATGTAATGGATTCGACTGGAATTCGAACTCGGCTCTCCGATTCCTCAATCCGACCCACAATCCATTACTCTTCCTTGCCTCCTAATAAGCACACATAATCATGAGAAAGAAAGAAGAGATGGATACATACCTTTCCCAAGGTTATTAGCACGTAAGTGAATGTAATGGATTCGACTGGAATTCGAACTCGGCTCTCCGATTCCTCAATCCGAGCCACAATCCATTACTCTTCCATGCCTCCTAATAAGCACACATAATCATAAGAAAGAAAGAAGAGATGGATTCATACCTTTCCCAAGGTTATTAGCACGTAAGTGAATGTAATGGATTCGACTGGAATTCGAAATCGGCTCTCCGATTCCTCAATCCGACCCACAATCCATTACTCTTCCATGCCTCCTAATAAGCACAAATAATCATAAGAAAGAAAGAAGAGATGGATTCATACCTTTCCCAAGGGTATTAGCACGTAAGTGAATGTAATGGATTCGACTGGAATTCGAACTCGGCTCTCCGATTCCTCAATCCGAGCCACAATCCATTACTCTTCCATGCCTCCTAATAAGCACACATAATCATAAGAAAGAAAGAAGAGATGGATTCATACCTTTCCCAAGGGTATTAGCAGGTAAGTGAATGTAATGGATTCGACTGGAATTCGAACTCGGCTCTCCGATTCCTCAATCCGAGCCACAATCCATTACTCTTCCATGCCTCCTAATAAGCACACATAATCATAAGAAAGAAAGAAGAGATGGATTCATACCTTTCCCAAGGGTATTAGCACGTAAGTGAATGTAATGGATTCGACTGGAATTCGAACTCGGCTCTCCGATTCCTCCATCCTAGCCACAATCCATTACTCTTCCATGCCTCCTAATAAGCACACATAATCATAAGAAAGAAAGAAGAGATGGATTCATACATTTCCCAAGTGTATTAGCAGGTAAGTGAATGTAATGGATTCGACTGGAATTCGAACTCGGCTCTCCGATTCCTCAATCCGAGCCACAATCCATTACTCTTCCATGCCTCCTAATAAGCACACATAATCATGAGAAAGAAAGAAGAGATGGATACATACCTTTCCCAAGGTTATTAGCACGTAAGTGAATGTAATGGATTCGACTGGAATTCGAACTCGGCTCTCCGATTCCTCAATCCGAGCCACAATCCATTACTCTTCCATGCCTCCTAATAAGCACACATAATCATAAGAAAGAAAGAAGAGATGGATTCATACCTTTCCCAAGGGTATTAGCAGGTAAGTGAATGTAATGGATTCGACTGGAATTCGAACTCGACTCTCCGATTCCACAATCCGAGCCACAATCCATTACTCTTCCTTGCCTCCTAATAAGCACATATAATCATGAGAAAGAAAGAAGAGATGGATACATACGTTTCCCAAGGTTATTAGCACGTAAGTGAATGTAATGGATTCGACTGGAATTCGAACTCGGCTCTCCGATTTCTCAATCCGACCCACAATCCATTACCCTTCCATGCCTCCTAATAAGCACAAATAATCATAAGTAAGAAAGAAGAAATGGATTAATACCTTTCCCAAGGTTATTAGCACGTAAGTGAATGTAATGGATTTGACTGGAATTCGAACTCGACTCTCCGATTCCTCAATCCGAGCCACAATCCATTACTCTTCCTTGCCTCCTAATAAGCACAAATAATCATAAGAAAGAAAGAAGAGATGGATTCATACCTTTCCCAAGGGTATTAGCAGGTAAGTGAATGTAATGGATTCGACTGGAATTCGAACTCGGCTCTCCGATTCCTCAATCCGAGCCACAATCCATTACTCTTCCATGCCTCCTAATAAGCACAAATAATCATAAGAAAGAAAGAAGAGATGCATTCATACCTTTCCCAAGGTTATTAGCACGTAAGTGAATGTAATGGATTCGACTGGAATTCGAACTCGACTCTCCGATTCCTCAATCCGAGCCACAATCCATTACTCTTCCTTGCCTCCTAATAAGCACAAATAATCATAAGAAAGAAAGAAGAGATGGATACATACCTTTCCCAAGGGTATTAGCACGTAAGTGAATGTAATGGATTCGACTGGAATTCGAACTCGGTTCTCCGATTCCTCAATCCGAGCCACAATCCATTACTCTTCCATGCCTCCTAATAAGCACACATAATCATAAGAAAGAAAGAAGAGATGGATTCATACCTTTCCCAAGGTTATTAGCACGTAAGTGAATGTAATGGATTCGACTGGAATTCGAAATCGGCTCTCCGATTCCTCAATCCGACCCACAATCCATTACTCTTCCATGCCTCCTAATAAGCACAAATAATCATAAGAAAGAAAGAAGAGATGGATTCATACCTTTCCCAAGGGTATTAGCACGTAAGTGAATGTAATGGATTCGACTGGAATTCGAACTCGGCTCTCCGATTCCTCAATCCTAGCCACAATCCATTACTCTTCCATGCCTCCTAATAAGCACACATAATCATAAGAAAGAAAGAAGAGATGGATTCATACCTTTCCCAAGGGTATTAGCACGTAAGTGAATGTAATGGATTCGACTGGAATTCGAACTCGGCTCTCCGATTCCTCAATCCGAGCCACAATCCATTACTCTTCCATGCCTCCTAATAAGTACACATAATCATAAGAAAGAAAGAAGAGATGGATTCATACCTTTCCCAAGGGTATTAGCACGTAAGTGAATGTAATGGATTCGACTGGAATTCGAACTCGGCTCTCCGATTCCTCAATCCTAGCCACAATCCATTACTCTTCCATGCCTCCTAATAAGCACACATAATCATAAGAAAGAAAGAAGAGATGGATTCATACCTTTCCCAAGGGTATTAGCACGTAAGTGAATGTAATGGATTCGACTGGAATTCGAACTCGGCTCTCCGATTCCTCAATCCTAGCCACAATCCATTACTCTTCTATGCCTCCTAATAAGCACACATAATCATAAGAAAGAAAGAAGAGATGGATTCATACCTTTCCCAAGGGTATTAGCAGGTAAGTGAATGTAATGGATTCGACTGGAATTCGAACTCGGCTCTCCGATTCCTCAATCCGAGCCACAATCCATTACTCTTCCATGCCTCCTAATAAGCACAAATAATCATAAGAAAGAAAGAAGAGATGGATTCATACCTTTCACAAGGGTATTAGCACGTATGTGAATGTAATGGATTCGACTGCAATTCGAACTCGGCTCTCCGATTCCTCAATCCGAGCCACAATCCATTACTCTTCCATGCCTCCTAATAAGCACACATAATCATAAGAAAGAAAGAAGAGATGGATTCATACCTTTCCCAAGGGTATTAGCACGTAAGTGAATGTAATGGATTCGACTGGAATTCGAACTCGGCTCTCCGATTCCTCAATCCGAGCCACAATCCATTACTCTTCCATGCCTCCTAATAAGCACACATAATCATAGGAAAGAAAGAAGAGATGGATTCATACCTTTCCCAAGGTTATTAGCACGTAAGTGAATGGAATGGATTCGACTGGAATTCGAACTCGGCTCTCCGATTCCTCAATCCGAGCCACAATCCATTACTCTTCCATGCCTCCTAATAAGCACACATAATCATAGGAAAGAAAGAAGAGATGGATTCATACCTTTCCCAAGGTTATTAGCACGTAAGTGAATGGAATGGATTCGACTGGAATTCGAACTCGGCTCTCCGATTCCTCAATCCGAGCCACAATCCATTACTCTTCCATGCCTCCTAATAAGCACACATAATCATAGGAAAGAAAGAAGAGATGGATTCATACCTTTCCCAAGGTTATTAGCACGTAAGTGAATGGAATGGATTCGACTGGAATTCGAACTCGGCTCTCCGATTCCTCAATCCGACCCACAATCCATTACTCTTCCATGCCTCCTAATAAGCACACATAATCATAGGAAAGAAAGAAGAGATGGATTCATACCTTTCCCAAGGTTATTAGCACGTAAGTGAATGGAATGGATTCGACTGGAATTCGAACTCGGCTCTCTGATTCCTCAATCCCAGCTGCTATTACCAAAAAATTATATTCTGATTGCAATTGCAAGTAAAAATCGAAGTGATTGGAATTATTTTTAAATTCTTTCTTTACACAAATATTTTCATCCTTATTAATTTTGTGTGTGTGTGCGTGGGGGGTGGTAATCCGTTTCCGCTGATACTTTTTCAAACTTGTATTTTCAATCAGCTTTAAGAAGCCCGAAGAATGCATCGGATGAAATCTAGTGAGAAAAACAACAAGAGTACGTATAGTCATCTGAATAACTGTTAAAAATAGCGATAACGCAGATATTAGAATGTCTGACAATGTAAGTATTTAACAGTTAGTAACAGCATTTCTGTAGAGACGTACGTGACATCGCTTCACGGAAAATGCAAAAAAAAAAAAAAAAAGAAGTAAATTTTTGAGAAAAATTCCGAACGTTTGCATATTGTGAACATAAACAAACAAAACTTTTTCTTCTTTTACCCAGTTACATTTGCCTGTGGAATTGCTTTTTCTCTTTTTTTTTCTTTTCTTGAAGACATTTAAAAACTGACGCAAGAATTATTATCGTTACTGTTAGTATTGAGTTCATGAAAGGCTTCCGAGACGTCAGCCTCTGTTATCATTACTATCTCTTTTCTCTTGTAACGCATTCTTTCATCATTACCACCACCACCTCTCTCTCTCTCTCTCTCTCTCTCTCTCTCTCTCTCTCTCTCTCTCTCTCTCTCAGCGTAACAGATTCTTCTCTTCAGAGGGTCGTTGGTGCACCATCGTCATTAAACAAATTTTCTTGCCATCTAACCGAAGAAAATTGTTCGAGGTTTGTGCAAGAGGAAAAGGAGAAGAAAACAAAAATCTTAGAACAGGTGGAATATGATTTCTTTTTGCCGCCAGTAATCCGTTTCACAGCGAACCTGCGTTTTCCTCCTCCTCCTCCTCCTCCTCCTCCTCCTCCTCCTAAACATTGAAACTCGACAAGTCTCTCTTCTGTCTATCTCCGTTTTTATATAGTCACCTCGACGCCCGTGTCCTATAAATTTGTAGCCTTTTTATATATGTTTAGAATTGTATAGTTATATAGCTAGTTATATCAAGCATGCCAGATCGCGCATGCGCTTTTTCCAAATTGCAAATAACATGCAAAAATCGTGGCCTTTTTTTATTCTGGTAGGTGCATTGAATGTTCTTCACAATTTTTAAATAAGCCAATGTTGAAACCTTACAGCTAAATTCTAAATATTATAGATCTGATTACCTACGTGATTTATTCGGGGCTCCGTTGATGTCATACTTGTAAGAAAGAATATACGATCTCCTTTAGGTTGTGTTTGTTAATTAAAAATGACAGGCGTGAATTATGATTGAAACCTTCACTCAGATTTGAGTTTTCTGAGAATGATCGCGTAATAATAGTGTCCATCCTCTGTAGGCTTTGATTAAATTTAGTCAAGTCTGGCACAAGGCCACAAATATGGGGCACCGATATTTTCAAATTTTGTGAACAATTTTATAAAGATAACATTGTTTTTCTCTAAGTGCAAGTGTTATGATATTCCAAATAGGGCTTTCAGCCAGTGTTGTTCTACTGTCCAAGTACCCACAGTATTTAGACGTGCACCCACGACGCAACGAAACGTGACACAAAGTCGAGTTTTATGTGGGCTTATCGGCAGTACCGTGGAAGAATTCTCAAGCTCCCTCTGCACTTCCCATTTTGAGGACGCCTCAGGCACTGGGCAATAAACCCAGCTCCCTCCCGAATGAGAAATATTGCCTGGAGAGTGGCCCCCTTGGGGGGCTTGAGCTAATAATACTAGCAGAGTATTAATAATATCAGGCATACGAGACCTTGTTCGTACAACTGGCAACAGTACAAGGTACCATTACAATGCAAGTACCATTGCCGCTACTTTATGTAGCGAGCCTACCATTATGAAATGGACAAAGTTCGACAATTATTTTAAGACATTTTTTATGTTTATACGTTCTTTTTATAGATACAAATATTTAAGTAAATGCTCTGTTTATAATAAACAGTATTAACAACATTTACCGGAACTGAATGCTCAAGAAATTTTCATAGAAAATATTCGTCCTCCGACAGGAATCGAACCTGTATGTCTTAAAATAATTGTCGGACTTTGTCCATTTCATAAAGTGTGACGTCATTTGTTTACATTTGGATACGCATCGAGCAGATATGAATGTACATGAGAAAATCATGGAGAATTGTAGTTTAAAAACAGTAAAATCGACCTTTCTAACCGAAACGCTCCTCTGTGGTGAAATCGGTAAAAGCACGTCAGGCTATATGACGGTTTCGTATAGGATGCAGGTTCGATTCCTGTCGGAGGACGAATATTTTCTATGAAAATTTCTCGAGCATTCGGGCCGGTAAATGTTGTTAATACTGTTTATTATAAACAGAGCATTTACTTAAATATTTGTATCTATAAAAAGAACGTATAAACATTTAAAAAAATGCTAATTAATGGTATCACTAACCAACGGCGACTACAACAAGTCGTACTATTTAACCCATAACTGGAGTGGAAGGAGAGATGAATTCATACTTTTCCCGGGAGTATTTGCACGTAAGTGATTATAACGAATTCGACTGGAATTCGAAATCGGCATTCTAGTTTCTCATTCCATTACAGCCGCCGCACATCCACTTTTTTTTTTGATGTGTGGCAATTGTTGTTTTATCAAAGTAAAGAGAAATGTTGCCGAAGAATGGCCAAATGACCCGATCTACTTTGACCAGATCATATCAAAGAAACCTCGAAGAAAGAAAGAAAAACAAACTTACACGACACAATCAGATATGGTATCCTCGTACCGCTAGAGACTCGGAGGCCTCAGAATATTCAACACTTACGAATCTTTGTCAAAATTCATAACTTACGAATCTTTGTCAAAATTCATAACTCAATGAATAACTGACAAGTAAACCTGAACGTCGGAGAAGAATTCTTAGCAGAAGCAATTCTTAGAGTAGGCTTCCAATTTCTATTTTTTCCGCAGATTCATCGACACCGTTCCCAGTGTTCCGATAACAACTGGGATGACCGTCACCTTCTATAGCTTCCCCAATTTTCTGGTGAGGTCGAGATAATTATGTGTTATTCTAAACATTATTTTAGGGGATATACGTATTTGAGTAGCTCTACTTTTCTTTTTAAGCAATGGGACTTAGTCTTTCGGCCTAAGACGTAAGTCACACCGTTATAAAATGAATAAATAAACAGGACGTCTACTCAAACACGTGTATCCACTAAAATAATGTTTAAAGTGATAAGAACTAATGTTGGATTGAAAATAAAATTCATTAATTCCTTCGAAAATACTTATGTATCTCTTCATCTTCTCTCGTCTCTACTTTGTGGTTTTTCGGAACAACTAAATCCGTCTTTTCTTGTCGCCTAATACGAAATACGGCCTGCTGGCCTGGGTTGGGCCGTCCTGGGTAAGACGATAAACTACCTCCGCGTCCTGGGTAAGACGATAAACTACATCCACATTCTGGGTAAGACGATAAACTACATCCAACAACAAGACTTCTGATCAGGCGGTTTTGAGGAGCGTAGAACCACCTCTTAATTGCTGGTGTTCCCAGGTCCACTCTGACCCAAGGTGGTAGCACCTGTTAAGGTCCCAGCTATGGACAAATAGTTAACCCCCAAACTGGGATCAAAACATTATGAAAGTGTAAAAATAGGTTTTAGTACCAGCAATATATTTTCGTAAAAAGTTATTACCAGAAATACATTTTTGAAAAAAATATTTCCAGAAATACATTTTTGAAAAAAATATTACCAGAAATACATTTTTGAAAAAAATATTACCAGAAATACATTTTTGAAAAAAATATTACCAGAAATACATTTTTGAAAAAAAATATTACCAGAAATACATTTTTGAAAAAAATATTACCAGAAATACATTTTTGAAAAAAATATTACCAGAAATACATTTTTGAAAAAAATATTACCAGAAATACATTTTTGAAAAAAATATTACCAGAAATACATTTTTGAAAAAAAATATTACCAGAAATACATTTTTGAAAAAAATATTACCAGAAATAAATTTTTGAAAAAAATATTACCAGAAATACATTTAAAAAAAAAAATATTACCACCAATAAAAATATTAGCAGCAATAAAAATCTTGTCAGCATTAAATAAGCCATTGAACTTGATATGGTGTAATCCAAACCAAACCAAACCAAACCTGGGTTGGGTAAACTCTTTGAATCTCAAAGTCCCAAATGATTCTTCTTGCTTATGGATATATTACGTTAAAACACCGGTTCTCGTACGATCAGCATGGTTGAGAAGCGTCGAGCCTGATCAGTACCTAGAAGGGTGACCGCTTAGGCATACCAGGTGCTGTAAGTTGGATGTGCGGGTGGTGTAATCAATAACGGCTCGCAATTGAACATCGGAGTGCCGAGTTCCAATTCAAGTCGGATTTGTTATGTTTATTTAAGCGCTTTGGAAAGGCATGAATCCACATCTTCTCCCCTAGCTATGGGTTAATTAGTAGAACATGTATATTTAAAAATCATTATCTCCAAAAAATTCTTACAATTCAAGAATATTTTGTTGCTTTAAATAACCCGCAAGAGATTGATAAGCCGTAAAAACAAAACAATATTCTTCTAATAGCGGCCTCGAGCGCATTCGAGAAAATGTGGCAGATTTAAAGTAATTTGCTGTTACTTGAAGCCCACCGATGACCACATGGAATATCTTTTTAAAAGCCTTTTGTTATTGCTCATGTTAAGGAATTTAAATTTTTTTTTCTTGACTATATTAAGAATTTCGAGCGGCCATTTTGGTGTTGACCGACACTACGTCAAGACACTGGTTATTCACATCCAGGACATAGCTGATATGAACCATTGTTCGCAATGTCCTGACATTTGCATTAATATCATTTTATTGTCTTCAAGTCCGTCGGCAATTTCCTCATCATCATCTTTTAAACTTTTTTTTCCTGAATAGTCAAATGACAAGAAATGAGTCCAAGCGTCATTATTTAGAAACTTTTATAAACATGCAGTACTAGGCTAAAAGGACTCCGCTGGTATATGTGCTGACAGCAAGGGAATATGCTGTCTGTCTTTACAATTTCTAAAAATTATTGTTTTAATTTAAAACTGATAATAACTTCAAGTTAATTATGATTTATAATCCAGTGAAATGTTCGTAAATCTCGTTATCGTTTGCGTTCTCACACAGTTATTCACGTTTGCTCCGAGTCATTATCAAGTCTGCAGTAATTATGGATATAACTGAACTGAAGCCGTTCGTTTTATGAAAGTTACCGAATAAATTTCAAGGCTATGTACGGAGTGACATTCTCCCATGTTATCTTTAGACTTACAGGAATTTTTGTTAATATGGTCGGATATACTGTGATGCTTTCGAAAATAATTTGCGTCACAATTCTCTGGGGTGAATTACGCCTAAATTTGAACAATTTTATTTTGTTTTGTTTTTTGTTTTGTTTTTCTTAAATTGATTATTTGATTATAAATTTCATATAAAATATTTCTATTTTTTAATTAGAATAAATTCATATCTTCATTCTTTTAAATTGTAACAACATCCAATTTTAAAATAAAAATAAAATAATTTCAAGTAAATGTAAGAACAGCGTTTTCCATTAATGTCCGCTCATACGTAACCACATTCCTCTTAGGACCGCTTTTTTTTTATAAAAGTAAAATTATATTAATATAGAAAGAAACCATTTATGGGAAGGGTGAAAATGACTCTATAGTAGACGTTAAATCTTTTCGCTAGACACGCATTTGTTGATAACCCTGTCAGCAACACCTTTTTAGTTTTGGGGCATGCGTAAAAAAAAAACTGTGATCATGTGTTCTGTGAATCCAAAGAGTCTCTCTCTCTCTCTCTCTCTCTCTCTCTCTCTCTCTCTCTCTCTCACACACACACACACACACACACACACACACACACGCACACACACACACACTTCGGGGCGAGTTTGTGATAGGACGCCAAAATTAGCACTTCGTGTATTAGACGTGCCCGGCTTAGAAAATACACGTAATTCACTCTTTGACTTTTCGAGAAAATAAGTTCAACTTTGTCTTCATTATTTACAGAGACCCTTAAGAAGATTCCTTGAATTTACTTTCTTTTCAGAAGTAACCTTGAAATTTTCCCTGCACAAAAAATTCCCCATAGAATAAGATTAATAAAAATATCATTTTTTTTCTTCATTTTATTGTTTGTCTATTTTTTCAATCAACTTTTGTTTTGGTTTGTCAACAGACCTTCTCAACTTCAAGCGACGACTCCTAACCTAATAACAACAATACCGAAAAACATAGTGTTATATTGATGGATTGAACGATGATTCCGACAAATATAGTTTAGTACAAACGAAATGCTTACAAATGATGTGCATGGAAAGAAAGAATAACATATTAGGAAATAGTATATCCGTGTTAGACTAACAAACTATTCAACTGAGAAAACAAGGTTTGCGTATAGTGTCCTTTTATAGTCCAGTAAACAGAAATAGCTCTCTCAAAGAGGAGAATTACTAAACAAGTAGAGACAACTCGTGATTATCCATAATAACAACATTATTAAATAAATTTAAATATGCATAACACAACATATATTTATACAATTCGCAACACTACATTAGAACTTTTTCTATAAACAACTAATTGAAATGTGAAGAGGCGATATGTGTCACTTGATGGTAAATAAATAGATAGATGCACGCTGTTTTGCTGCCGTTACGTACTTTGAAATAAATGCCTGGAAGAAACAAGTATGTATAATAAAAATACACTTATTATTTCGAAAAGACTACACCAGTTTTAAGCTATTACTGCGATTTTTCACGTTATGCGTTGCCGTTAAGTATGAAGTCCAGTGAAACAATAATCCTTATAAAACTTTTAGCGTCTTTAAATACAAAATAAAATGTGTAATTAATGATAAAATTAATAATATTGTCACCTCATCATTTTGTAACAGGAACTAACTTTTAAAAGAAACTCAATGTGTTTTATGAATGGTCTGGTTATGAGTTACTTCTTGCCTAAAACGAGAAGCTCCTTGTAGTTACTTGACAGAGGAATTCAGAAATCTACTTGACTAATGATAATCTGACTTACCACATGTGAAATATTAAGGAAAAACATTCTGTGATATGTTTAAACATTCTGCGGTACTAACAGAGGGCTAAAGGAATTTGAAATAATTGGGATCCCAGGTTTTCAAACTTCTGGTTGAGTTTCGTTTTTATAGAACACAGATTTGTATTGCCATTAAAACAAATCATCAGAACCAAGAGAAATGAGTTCGCGCCGAGTTCTCGTACGCACAAGCTACCATGTTGATCTTAACTTTTGTTACTAACCTATTCTATTCTAGTGGTTTCGATACTTTTTAGACGTGTTGCCATAATCCATTTTGAAATTTGATCCATTAAGACCAGGGCTGGATTAGCCATTAAGCAAAATAAGAACGTGCTTAGAGCATCAAGAGAAAGGGTACTACAGAAATTTTTATGACACATATAAAGAAATAAGTCTAACACGATTAACATTTTTAATCTGCCGGGCAACATTATGAACGAGAAGACAACTGATCCACAATGAATCTTTACTGCGATTGGTTAATAAAGGAATGAACTAAGGGAGATAATGAGGTTATCATTTACTCAATGTATCACATATCCCCTCCTGAATAAGTTAGTATTACTAATTAACTTCATGGGATTTCATTTTTGTGAACAATCACAGAGGTAGACTGCCCTCGTGTTTGTCTGGCATTATTCCAGCCAGATGCTTATGTGATTCTGTAACGTTCTGGTTTGTTGATTACACGACCACTTCTGATTACAGTTCTGTCGACAATGGCTGTAATCGATTCTTTCAGGCTGTGATTCCCAAGACATTGGCATTGTTCTGGGTTGAAACTGATGATTAGCCTCTCTCGAAGGTCATATATGCCTTCGGTTCCTTCTATATTTATTTCCAGCTGGTATTTCCATGATTTACGTTCTCGGCTGATGTCTCCATGCTAGCATACTTTTCTCGCATATGTATAGGGCACCAAAATCTTTTTTTAGGGCCCCTATAGGTCTTAATCCGGTCCTGATTAAAACTCATTTCCTCATCTTTTTTAACGCATCAGTTGATATACCCGTCGGACTTATTGGAAGGTCGTATTTTGGAATGTCAAATCTTCTGATAGGGTGCATGCTTCCTCTTCCATAAACATTACTTCCGGTGTCCCTTGCTTACAAATGTTTCCTCCTGATTTATGCGGTGAACCTAAGTCGAAAAAATTAGTCCGAATTGGCAGATTGCAAGCATTAAAAAAGACCCTACGGAAATTAGAAAAGGTGGAATAACTAAAAGTTAGTTAAAAAAAACATGATACACCGGAAAATTGGTGAAGCTTGAAGATTTGATTTACCGTTTACACCGGTTCTTCGTAGAAAGAGAACGTGGTCTGTTTTCACAGAGTGTCGCATTGCAACAACCTTTGATTCCAAAGTTGAAGTGACCGGTACAAGAGCAAAATACATTGAAGGTCAGTTAAAGTTGTTCATATTTGTTGTAATAATTTCGCTGATAGGATAGGGCATAACACATTGCCTAAGAAGTCTCCATTGCCACATCTTTAGATTTTGATGAAATATCAAGAGGTGGCAATGGAAATTAGAGCTTAATTGAACAAGTGGTTCAGATGTTATGACAAATTGAAATTTATCTATTTAAATTTCCTTGCCGTCGGCATTATTTTGCTAACTTAAACACAAAATATCGACTCCCTTGTAATTTTACATAGAAATAAGCCCTTTTACTTCTGTTTGAAAGTTCTGGTTCATTCAAAATGGAGTAGTTGGTGGAGACAAATGGCTTTTTTGTGGAGTACTGAATTTTTGGCCAGAAATAGAAAATAAACCAACAGTGGACACCAATATAACTTTAAATTTCAAGCTAACATATTTTTAAAATAATTGTTGTAGATGACGACGCGTTTCGTCCAATGTGGACTTTTTCAAGGCATAAAACTGTTAAAATTTATTGAACAAAGTAACTAATAATAACAAAATAAAAGTCATTGAAACAAAGCAAGTTCAGTCGACCATTGATGATAATTCAAGTACAACGTAACTATAAACAAGTGTTGTACATTCAAATCCATTAGATTTTCCTGCACCTACAGCCTTTGTCAGAATCGAAAGCTATTGATTTCTTTTTATTTTAGAATCTGGTTTTGTTCTTAATATAAAATAAAATTGATCCTTGACTTTTTAAAGAATTATGCACACTTTGTTTTTATTTTCACTTAATGTATTGTATAAACAGGATCAAGGATTAACACTAGGATTAATTACTTTTCTGTTGATCACCCTCTTGGGTAAAATCAAAAAGTACAACGAAGTTGAGGAGGGGTGACTTCATTTTCGTGACACGGCGTTACGGAAATTTAGGGAAGAGATAACCGTTACGCAAAGCTTAATAAAAAAAAACTAAAATTTATAGCATAAACGTGGAGATTAACGAAGATCTTATTAACGTACCCTAGATGTGCTACGAGTAACGGGCATTCTGGTTATCGAGGATCGTGAACCAAAAGAAGATTAACTGTAAAGAAAACTGAAATATTTCTAAACCCATCAACTTTTAATCTTTTTTTAAGTGCATTAAATTTCATATTTAGGTTGTTCTTTTCGTTAATTCCTTTACTGTGATTTATTTCTATTTAAACTAAAATTAAAAACTTACGTCTGAAATAGAAAATTATTATCCCAAATGTTGGATAATCCAGAGTGTGATTAACTCCAACGTTCAGATTATGCAAGATTTTATCAAGTAACAGATTTTTCAGGGTAAATTTGAACTTAAAACTATCTTTGAGCGAAAAACTTTTAGTATTTCTAAATCTGTTTCGGTCCAAACGTCTATGTTTACACATTCATTCAAATGTTTGTATAACATTAATTTTTTTAAATGCTTTCCGTTTGGGGCTCTGAAAATTCTATTTCTTCTTTTCAGTTTACGTAACGCAAGGGTGGGGATGGGGGTCTTACCCTAACCGTTATAAATGAGAGTTTAATATTCAGGTTTTACTGTTACGTAATTTTAACGGAAAAAAATGAGGTGCTCTTTGAAAGTATGCAAATTAATGAAGACAATTGTAAAAATGGTTCAAACTTTGCTAAATTCCAGTTCAATCTATTCCTTTCTTTCTGTAAATGTTAAAATTTATATATTTATATGTAAAATGGTCGAATTGTCACAGAGTGCCAAATTTTCATTTCGGGAGACTTCTGCTAGATTATAAATTACAGATTAAAAACAAGCAAAACAGTTTTTCAGGTCATGTAGAACTTCATTTGAAAGGTTGGTGAAAAGTTCCAGTCACCATTTCACTTTGATATTGATGTTTTGTCTAACTTGAGCTTATTCAGTATTTTAATTTCCTTATTTTCACCGAGAAGTGCTTTTTATTTATTTATTTAATTTCATGATATTGAAACTTTGTCCCCATGAGGATTGATTTATGGTACATTTTTCATAATATATCCGTTCTTCTTAAGCCCATAAGGGATTTATTGAAATTGTTTCAATTTAATACTAACGTTTAAAGATTTTCAAATATATTTGTTACATTGGATTTAATTAAAAAGCCTGTCTCAGTCTTTGTTTCTCCCTACTTTGGAGTTTTGGAAGACATGAGATTACCCAGCATTCACTGCCAGTACAGGAAGGCTGACATGGCTCTTTCACTATTCCAATGTCTTTCTGAATTTCTGGGTCGTATCTTCCAATCTGTTATAACACTTCGCAAAGAGTTACATTTCTATATTTTTTCCACATCTCCAATTCGTAGCTCTCACGTTATGATGTCCCCCTCTTAAGTGATTAAAAAAAAAATTATAATTCCAAAATTTTAGAGATATTCTCTCCCATTCTTGAACAATGCCCAGAAGATGACGGTTTTAACACCTGATTTTTACCTAGCGGCTCTCTGAAACAGTTCGTCACACACAATGAGATATTTTTTAATTACATGAATTTTTTGCAACCCGTTGACACGGGTTGAAATCTTCACAATATTTTGTGTTATTGAAGTTATCGCTAACATTTTTGTCGAGACTGACAAACCCTACGTTTCGTTCAATTTCGCAAACCAATCTGAAAATTTGAATTTTGTTTGAAAAAATACTTTGACAAAAACCTTACTTCGGTTTAATAATTTTTTTTAATTTAATTTTATAGGACTTGATGGTAAGCAATATTGTAAAGAAAATTTCTTTTTTTCCTATTTAACGGCGAAGAATAAATTCTTAGGATTTCTTTTGAGCATGAAACATAAACTGGCCAAACATAAATATTTCTTTCTAGAGCTTGTCGGAGTTATCTCCTCCTCAGTTCTTTAATCCTTCAACAGGGGTCTCTCTCCCCTGGCTATAAATACTGGCTGACCCTTCTCTCTCTCTCTCTCTCTCTCTCTTCCGACTGAGGCCTTGGGCCGCTACCTCGTGCGGAGGTGAGGTAAAATCTCTCTCTTTTTCACTTAGGCCAATATGTGACCTCTCACAGATACAGCGTTTCCCAAATTCTGGGAACGCGCTAAGAACAATACACGTACGTACGAACACTTACAACACACACACACACATAATTTCTCCATACAAATTCTTTGTAACAGTCCATGTCTTTGTTTAACTTGTTTTGTTATTAATATATATTTGTTTGCCCATATATATCGGTCTTGTTTGTTTTCTTTGTCTTCTTTGGACTTAATTAAAGTCCGACATTCGCATGTAGCTGGACCGGCCAGCAGGAAATTTTAACCTTCTGATATCTCTTCACATCTTCACCCTCACGGTCCGCTACAAGCTAAATTCCAACCTTTTAAAGCATTTGACCTTGTAATTTGTTTATAGTTTTCGCAAACGCAGGGCGAACTGCAAACTGGATTCTTCTATATAAAAACATGAAAGATATGCAAAGAACAATATTTTTATTAAAAAATATTTATATTAATACTTTAATTTTTTTTTTTGTTGTTTTTTTAAATAGTGGGAATATTTTTTATGTTAAATAATAAAACTTAATTTTTCAAAAAAAAAAATTGATGAAAATTTAATGTACTAAGCTACGCACCATAGTAAAAAAACAACTGTATTTAGTACCCCCTTGCCTTTTTCAACTTATCCCCAAAATTTGGTTTCGATCGGTCAATGTATGGCTATTTTAAAGGGTGAGACGACGGACGTACTAACGTCACAGAATTTTATGTATAGATATACTTTTATCAATCTTCTTTTAACTTGGCTTTATACAATTTTATCATTTTTAGAGAAATGTTTAAAGAACTGAAAAAAAATCGGATTCTATTTTAGCGTTACGGTCTACCGTATTTTCCATAGTCTCTACTATGAAGTGACCTTTTTTCGGTTCACATTTCATGGCATTAATTTATTACCGGTGTTTAACGTTTTTGTACCCTTTTCATCCTAGTGCTTCTGACCGGTCAATATAAATTTTATATTATAAAATGACCTTTAGCGTGCTAAAGGTCATTTTGTAATATATCTATATATATATTATAAAGGTCATTTAACTTTCATGTGTTTCCCTTATTTCTATCTTTTTAACCTGAGTACTAATACTAACCCCAACTCTATAGTGGAGCACCAATAAATTCCATAATAATACCGTTTTTGGTTATTATGATTCTGATGATTAATTGTGTCATCTTATATCTATAAATCAGGTGTGCGTGTGTGTGTTATTTATGCACGTCGACATCTCGACCGATTTCAATGAAATTGCACACACATGTTGCAAATTTACAAAGGTAGGTCAAGACCAATTTTTCAATCTCCAGGCACCCTGAGATTGGCATAAAAAATCGATAAAACTGAAGGGTACGACTTTTTGCAAAAGCCAAGGCAAAGTGACACGCGAAAAATATTTTTACTGGATGAACTGATGTTCTTTGCCCTTAATGCAAAACACCAGCTCATGTTACGAGGTTTAGGTAGAGTGATTGGTAGTTTTTCGCGACATTGGCTTCGCACAAAAAATTGCAAAAAAAACGGAAAAAAAAACGGGTTTTTCGTACAACCTAAAATAAAAACTTGAAGAACTTCCTCATTTTTTATCCGATTTTCATCAAACATGTCGCAAAGAATTTCCCATCAAACAGGAAATAAGATGGCGTCGTTTTAGTCCCGTTTGCTTCTCTGCGTATAACGAAAGACCACGTAAAACTGTTCAAAAAGCATATTCTTCGGACATAATTCCCTGGTTTTTCATCCGATGCCTTCCAAATTTGCCATGTAAATTACATATAACACACATTGCCTTGTGTTAATGTTTGGTTTAAATTATTTCATTTAAGTGGACGAAATCTGCAATAAATTAAGTCCCAAATCGGCTTTTGCTATTTAACCAATAGTTTCTTCCTATGATTCCATCCTAAATTGGCATTTGAACAACCTTTGATGCAAAGATTGTTTGAGAAGGATTATTGAAGCGTTAAAAGGGAAAACATTCCCGAAGAATCTCTTATTAACTCCAGCTTTACAGTAAACGTGCGAAAAATGAGGGGGGCGTTCATGCGTTTGCACTTGCAGTTGAATCAAACGCTTCATTCCTATTTTTGTTTGATTACTAGATTTGTGAAAAATGCTATACTATTTGAAAGTTATTACGGCCATAGGAAATTTACTGAATATCTGAAACATTGAAACAATCCAGCAGCAAGACCTCTGATCAGGAGGCTTTGAGGAGTGTGGAACCACCTCTTAATTTCTGGTGTTCCCAAGTCCACCCTGACCCGGGGTGGTAGCACCTGTTAGGATCCCCGCTATGGGCAAATAGTTAACTATTAACAGCAATACTTTTTTTGAAAAAAATTATTACCAGCAATTCAATTTTGAAGGAAAAATATTACCAGAAACAGATTTTTGACAAAATAAAATATTACCAGCAATAAAAAATGTTGTCGGCATTAAATAACCCATTGAGGTTGATATGCCGTAAAACAAAATAAACCAAACCAATCTAAACTAAAGTATACATATTCTATTCTTACGAATCTACCTTAAAAATGTTGTCGGCATTAAATAACCCATTGATGTTGATATGCCGTAAAACAAACCAAACATTTCTGGACAGGGGGTGCGGGTATACATTTACCGCCATGTACACCCGGACAAAGCCGGGTACTTCGGCTACTTAATGATAAATCATAATTTAATATTATTCAATCTGTTTTTATCATTCTGCAGTATAAAGTTCTTGTAGTGGAGGCAGTGGGTTTGGTGATGCCCGGAGTCAACTTCTTGATTGTATGTCCACAAGACTAAAGTAGGGGTCCTAGTACTGAGAAATTTGAGAAAGGAAGACATTTTAAATATGTAAAAACAGATGAAACATGAAATAAAAACTTTATTCAAATTAAATATAAACTAAATTTTTATTTCACTCTTTCATTGGATGCCTTCTTTATATGGACGCCCCCCAGGGCCGTCGCACCCTTTTCAACCCGCCTTCTACACGCTACTGAGTGAAGCTAAGCTGAACATTAAAGTGTAAAAGGACAGGTAGACTTGCACGCTAACCTGTAACGGATCGGGTAGACAGCACGCTAAAGTAACACCAAAATGTGAACATATTTAGTAATCGCAATTGTTACTTTATTTAATCATTGCGACTGATTTATTTGTCTTTTTATTCCATATTTTTTAATATTCTATTTACCTCTTAAAATATTTAACTATCGGCACTTGTGGGCTTCTCATATCCCTCGGCAGATTTTGTTCTTAAAGTGCTTCTCAGGGTAAATAATGGCCTCCATATTTTCCTTGTTTCCGAAACGAGGCTGCTTACATCCACATTTAAAATTGATTTGACTGTTATGAAGATCGAATTGATAGGCTTAGACAGTTTGGTTACTCGGGATTGCATATTAAATGTAGAATTTTATTTCTGATCTGCGAATGGCGTGACACGGAGAACTTGTCTCATGTTGTTAAAAGCGAATTCTGGTTTGATGAAGTGTCGCTTAATTTCATTAGCACACTATTCGTTATCAATATTGATTAAACATATCTTTGTCTGCTACAGAGACAAATAAAGAAAAGAAAATGCAAAATAAGGAGACCATACTATGCCCGAAACCTGTTTGTTAATTGTATCGTAGTCCTTGAACTTTTAGCATTCTGCTTCCATTTGATTCTATTATTATTTTCGATTCAGCGAATATTATTGGTCGAAAAAGATTTCAATGCATTTTCTATGTAATAGTTTCTTTCGACGGCAAATTTTGTGCAAAAATAGTGGATCACAGGAGTTCCTATTTAAGTCTGATTTCTGATTGGTTAACAAATATTAAAAAATACACTTCACCTGTTCTCAACTACGTCCAAATAGAATCAACGTGTTTCCCATTAATTGTAAATACTTGGACACATATTCACTTTTTTTTCTCTCTTGCCTTGTCTCACATACAAGATGTAGCTCAGCAGAGAGGTCGCGTTTGTCCCTTAGCGGAAAACATTATGAAACGTCATCACACACACATCGCACATCTACGAAAATTCACTCCTCCAACTACAAAGAGAGAAACACTTAACATTGTGAATAACAAACTGTTTAATTCTCTTACAAGTAACAAGACATCTTACGAAAATTCTCCAAACTCACACACCTTTTAATACACTTCACAGTTTATCAACAGGAACATTTTCCTCACTCAAAAATTCCAAGGACAAGTAAATTTCAGCGTTTCAAACACAACTGAATTACTGTTTTTTACAATTGTTGTTATGCATATATAAATTCCATTTACTTATGCAACTCTTCTTGAATGTTATTCTTCTTGTTTCCTTATTCCTTGTTAGCCCATTTCTAAAGTAAAAATAGTCGGGTTGATTCCAGGCCGTTCAACCCGCTACAAACTCTTTGTAACAAGGACTGGAGAAAATTTTGATATAAAAATTGTGTGCAATGTAGAGAACCAGAGATTTTTGTCTTTTGAAAAGTCTTCATCATTGTCAGTAAAGATTTTTCATTTTTTTTCCCTTTCTCTATTTAACAGCATCAATTAGTTTTTTTTTTTTACATTATTTCTTCATTTGCAATAAATTGAAATGTCGTGTGATATTTACTAAAACAAAAATTATTGGCATTATTTACATTAGGACTATTATCCTCATCTTTGTTTTCACAACGTTTCGGCTGTTGTGCGCACCGGGCTTCATCCGGTGACTGTCCTTCCGAATACCTTATACACTCGTGTATAAGCCAACTTCATGTATAGTGTGACCCCCTTATTTTTTTGCATAAAAAAATGATCCTAAAAACTCGCACTATACTCGACTATATACTGTAACCTTCAAGGAAATTTCGAACTAACCCCTTTATTAATCTACGCTTAGCTTTATGGATTAAAGGTTTTATTCCTGAATTTGGTGATGTAACAATCGTAGGCTCTAATCCTTGGGTCGGGCAAAGTGTACTTGGACTCGGTGGAAACCAGGGGAGAAATACCTGAGTAGTACTAAAATAAGAACCAGACGGACTATTTCTAGACATGGTCAACTGAACGAGAATAATTTACCCCTCCCCCATGTAGATTATGTACACTTTCTCTCCCAGAAACAGCAACAAAAGTCCGCTCAGCGTAATTGCAGTATAAACCACAATTGAATCTATGAATGGTGAAGAAATCCGAATGTGCCTGAGCAGACATCTGCAAGAAGGATTAGCGAGCCACCTAAGAAGACGAGTATAAACAATCAGCCAGACATGGCCATGTACTTTACGAAATTCACATTGCCTACTGCTGGCCTCTGTATACGTTTTCAAGACACTGAATGATGTTTTTTTTATAAACTAACTCGTGCTACATACTTTAGCGTGCAGCAGGACCTGTTTTGTGAAGTATTTTTATTATATTGTACATTGGAGTGATTTAGCTAAGTCTGTAAACCAAAATGGCGGCGCCCATGTGAAATCACCGTCAGCATCTTTATAGTAATTTATTTCCAGTAAATTGTAATTTCCGATTATCCCAGAAATTGGACAACACAGCCAGGCATCGATGCTATAACAATGCAGAAATAAATTATATATATATAATTATTCGTTTTCAGAGTAAACCCATATATGCTTGAGTGGCAAGTTAATCTTGTTGGAGTCGTCTGCTCAAGCATATTTGTTTCTTCAGCACCCACAAAACGAATCTATGATTTATATTCTAACTATGCTGAGCAGACCTTAGTTACAGTTTCTGTGAGATGGAATATAATCTGGTATGATCAACAGTGTACTCGACCCCTCAGTCATGATGACTTGTGACTTTGTGCTATAGCACGGTCATTGACTGTGTTGTAGCATACCTACTGACGATAATGGGTATGTCCCCAATCATATAAACACAGTAGTAAATACTGTATATCGGTCTGCAGTTGGGGATTCGTCTCCAGCTCTGCTGGTCAAACTCTCTGCTTCCGGGCAGAGAGGATCCCCAGACGAGGCTATGTCGAAGGGCAGTCTCGTCTCGGGGAAACGGCTACTCAACCCCGTTTTATACGGGATCTACGGGGGAAATTTTGGCCGAGCCTACAGATTGGAGATATATTTTAGCCATTACTTGATGGAACGTATTTCAAAATAGACTTTTTTTTCATATCCTTATTTTCATGGAAACTGCGTTCGGGGAGATGTAAGCCCGTAACCCACATGCTTTACCAACTAGTACCTTCTTCTATGTGACGTGTCTCTTCAGGACGTGGGCTATCATTGCTCTCCACAACCTACTGTCTTTTGTAACTCTTGTCTTTTTGCTATCTCTCCCAATCCCTAGTCTGCCAACCAATTACACAAGCTCATTAGATAGATTAATCGCCGCTTTCCTCTGTCCCGTTTTACCATTAATGTTCCGTGAGTGTCAAATTCTCCAAACCCACTTTTCTCATTATGTGACCTAGAAATTTCAATTGTCTGTCTCTCATTCGAAGCAGGTGTCCTTTTTACTTCAACTTCGTCGTTACTCGCATGTTCAGTCCATGGTATTCTCAGCATCCTTTTGTATAAAACGCATTTCTATTGCCTCAAGTCTCTTCTTCGTCTGTGAGGAGTGTGTCTATCATTCGCTCCCTCACGAAAATTTCCTGTTTCTTAATACTTTACTCAGCAAAACATCTATCGTTATTCCAAGGCGACTTCGGATTTCGGTGTCACATTTTCCGTCCTCTGTTAAAACACTTTCTAGATATTTAAATTTTTGCACTTGCTTGACTTTTGGTGTCTCTAATTCATAGTTCGTATCTTGGGCTGTTCCTTTTTGCTGACAACCAGACATTCTATCTTCTTGCAATTAATGTTTAGTCCTTTCTTCTCGCTTTCCTTTACCACCTTCGGTAGGATTTCCTGTAGTTTCCCTTCTATGTCTGCTATAAACACTGAGTCTTCTGAAAATATTATGTTTAATAACATAATATTCTCAGAAGACTCAAGATTATGTTCGCCAATAATAAATCCTGGAGGACTTATAATTCTCTTGGGATTACCTGACTGTAAAGATTGAATAAGTCCGGTGAGAAGACCCATCCTTGTCTTACACACCTTTCTATTTTTGTATATCTGCTGAACTCATTTTCTATTCGTATATAGGCGGTTTGCTTCCAGTACAAATCACCGCTTTTCGTAATTATGTCCACACAAACATGTATATGCACAAAAGCTGAGTTTTATCTACCATGTATTCAATTGTGAAAGCAGAATAACACATATTTTTATTACTTCAAAGCTTCCATGAAAAGTAAATTTAGGCATTAAATGACCCATAAGGAGTTAATATGCCATTAAACAAACAAACCAGCCAACCTTTCGTCCTTTTTGAGGCAACTTTATGATTCCATCCTCTCAGAGATTGGCATCTTTCTAGGTGATGAGCGAGTCTAAGTGAGAATTCGTCTTTCACAGAATTAAAGTTCTTCCCATTACATTTTGTAGGGATCGAAATGTGATAATCTGTAACGGAGGAGTTGCCAGGGGGGGGGCGTCGTTCGTCCGCCGTGAAAAGAATTTGTGTGGCAACTTGCATTGTTTGTAGCCGTAAACAGAATTGATTGTGGCGCGATTCGAACCTGAGCTCCGCACTAACCAGCTGAAGTTCATTTATCCGCGAGTAAAATGAGCGCACAATAGCCAGACCAGGATTTTGGGAGAATGACACGATTTGCATGTGCGAATTTAATCCAAACACCCGGATCGAGTATTTTGGGAGAGAATAAAAGAACGAACGACATTGACATCGAGAGAGCGAGGGAACTTCTTTTTTTTCTTTTTTAACTGTGTTTCTAAGGGCAGCCAGGGCGAGCGACATTGTTTCTTTCCTTTTGATTGTAGTTTACTTTCTTTTTATATCATAATCCAAAGGTTCACGACAGGTGTAGTAGGACATTCCAATCATGCTCTACCAATTTCTGTCATGTTTTCGAAGAGAGTCGTAGGTTCAGCATTGCTTTGATGGAAGACA
This sequence comes from Acanthosepion esculentum, assembly GCA_964036315.1. Classification (NCBI taxonomy): domain Eukaryota; kingdom Metazoa; phylum Mollusca; class Cephalopoda; order Sepiida; family Sepiidae; genus Acanthosepion; species Acanthosepion esculentum. The sequence continues at coordinate 6,020,442 of OZ038481.1, forward strand.
ACATCCTTCAGATTGGTCAAGTCAAGGCGCTGTAAACCGATTGCTGCCTTTTAACCTATTCAATTCGGAAATGTACTTGCTCAACTTCAGAGTCTTCTTTTTCTTTTCTTTTTTTTTGAGGAAGGTGCTCATAATCCACAATGCCATTTTCTTCGGCTCTGCCTTCTCTATTAGCACGGATATTGTTTGCTTCTATGCGATGTTAGCATTATCATTCGAACGGAGAGACTGTATTATCAACATAACAGCAGACCAGCCATTTCGCTATTGAATCACAAGTTTTGTGTGTATAAATATGTGCGGATCTATTATGCATGAAAATACATACATACAAAAGTACAAAACCACATACAACGCCAAGCATTCATTGGTTAATTAATCACCACTACGTTATTATAGACAATTTACAAATGGCAGCAATGCGACAATTTTGTAATCGCTCTATTTTTAAGTAGTCAATTTTGTGCACTTTTGGGAGAAACGGATCATAGAAGCTTTCTTAAGTCTCCCCAAAGCTTGCTCGCTGATTGGTCGATGCCAACCAATCAGATCGTTTGCACGTGAAGAATAATTCTTCCCGCGCAACGATTTGGAGCCTATAGTCGCTTATTTAAGCCAAGATTTTTCTAATCCCAACTAGTGAGAATTCAACTGCCAAACGAATTCACGACAGTTGAAACCATCCGCCAACTTTCTCACTCACACACACCACTCACATGCTGAGCATACCTTATACCCACTCATATAAACTCTTCTTACACAGCAATATCTTTCAAGAACTATCATTACAAGAGACTCTCATGAACATTTTTTCCAGTGAACTTTGGAACACTAAATAACAGTTAAAGAGAGACAACTCTTGGTTAATTCAACTTTTTCTTACTTAAATGCATGTTTCACATCGTTGTTTGATATTGTACATCTTGTTAAATACATATTTTATGTGTAACAATGTCTTTTGGTTATCTTTTTCTGCGTCAGCCCTGTTTCCTAATCTAAAGTTAAATTAAGTCCGCCATAAATATATATCCGACCCACTTCCAAAATCTGGCTTTTGGTAACATATATTCTTCGAATGCTCGGAGATGAGTCGTCAGTCGTCATGTCTTCGTTAAAAATTTCGGGTACTTCAACCTAAGACTCTTCCCGCCAGGTAACCCCCACCTTGTGTTGATCAAGTCCAAGCTCTCAGTGGTTGTGTGTTATGTATTATTCCGAATTTTGGTTGGGCTGAAACCTTTCCAGCATCCCCACATATACATTCTTTTATGTCACAAACGGCCATCATTATTACGCTGGTGACATAGAAATCGTAAATATTTAATAATGAATAAAATATTATTTATATAGTTTAATATTCAGAGTATTAAACATTTGCGAGTAAACCGCTCTCTTGAGTGGTATATACATTCTGATACTTACCGGTCACAGGGACTCGTAACCTGTGCTGGTAGTATCACAGCTACGATTAGCTTAGACCAGCTCTGACAAGCAAAGACCTGCGGCCCGAGTGTAGACACTCGGGTTCTAACGTTAAAAACCGACCTTGTATCACAACCTGACTCAGTTGGTCAAGTAAATAAAGAGTATGGAACATTTGCTAGTATTGGTAAACAAGTCTCGAAATTTAAAACGGTGTGTTTGATAGTTTTTTACAAAACGTATTTATGATCCTCGACAAATTTATACGTAAATAATTTGACGGGTACTATGCTAGTAAAAAAACTACATCAATGTGGAACAAAATTAATTATTCAAACTCTCTTGTTTGGGAGTAACGTTCATTCGTGCGTCTAGGAATTAACAATTTCTTTCAAAACGCGTAGGTTACTTAACTGCAAGTTACAATACTTATAGGAGAACAAGTTCTTGTCTCTGATGAGCGAATAGCACATATCTCAATACACAGAAACAGTTTGAACAAAAGAATTCGAGAGAAAAGAAAAAATATTTCGTGAATCCAGTAGAGAGCTAGAATCAAATATCCTTCATCTTAAACAGGATGCTGGCAGATTTTCATCAAAGGAGATTTACTTTGCTTTGTCTCGTATTTCAAATGGAAGTTTTCCAAATGTACTAATTCTGATAAACTTTACGATTCCAGGTCATACTGCTCACATGCGAAAGATATTTTTTTCTTGGAATTCACTGCATTTTGGTCAGAAGCCAACAACCTGAAAATTCATTCTTTGCTTGTCTGTTTACAAAAACGTTTCATCCAGGTGTAGGAGAGTCAAATCAAAGACATAGGGGAGGGTGGCCAATAATAAACTATCATTGGCACGAAGCCACACCCATAGGCCACTCAGTGAGGAATCCAGTCACTGACAATAGCTTTCAAAACTAGAACTCACATCCTCGCTCTATAAAGATTCTTTAAATACTTATTTATTATATATTGCCATGTTTGCCACAAGGCTGCATTCGTTAAGATCCCTGTAAACAAGACTCTTTTCAGAGTGGTACGTTGCTACTCCGACCGAACATTAAGTAGGTATATGTTCAGTTTCACACGAGTTTACATTAATGCCGGTGTTGAGTAAAACACGAACTCTTAGCAATGACCTGAGAGACGAAACTGTTCAAGCTCCTGCCGTAGAGCAAACTGTTTCCAAATTTTGGCGCAAAGCTCGGTGATCTGTGGAATTAACGTTTTAACTACTGACCCACAGCAGGACTCCAATAATGTTTGTCTGGGACAAGGCCGCAACAGCTGAGTCCCCAGTAAAAGATGAAGCGTGTTTCTGTTAAGATTAGTTCATTATCCCTCATACATTGGCAGTTAGCTTTGAAACGTCACCAAATGAATGCTCATTCTTGCTGTGTGGCTTCTGGTATATCGGTCTCCTCGAACTAAAAGATTCGAGGAATTTGGAAATTATCCAAGACTAGAAATGTAAACATCAACAAGTAGTTCTAACGAAAAGATGACAAGAAATGAGGAGAGAAAAAATATTACTATTTCATTGGCAAAAAAAAGATTATGGCGCAGCTGAAGCTATTTTTCTTGGCACCTGTAATTACGGAAGAACAGGTTTGCGGGGGAGGGGGAGACTAAATTTACGATTAATACAGGGTATCTCAGAAGTCTTTGTAAAGTTTTTATTTGTAATTTTTTTTAAATTTTTGTTCATGAATACGAGTCAGTGAATAATACATTAAGGAAGAGAGTTGAAAACAGATTAAAATCGAACTCACAAAAGCAGGTTCCGAGACTTGAAGATCAGAATATAGGCTTGTAAATGAAATCTTGATAATTTCGCAACTCGCTTTCTGGTTTGAGACAGGCTCTTGTCGGAGTTAGCTCCTCCTTGGTTCTTTAATCCTTCAACAGGGGTCTCTCTCTCCTGGCTATAAATACGGGCTGACCCTTCTCTCTCTCTCTTTTCCGACTGAGGCCTTGGGCCGTCACCTCGCGTGGAGATGAGGTAAAATCTCTCTTTTTCGACTGAGGCCTTGGGCCGTTACCTCGTGCGGAGGTGAGGTAAAATCTCTCTCTTTTTCACTTAGGCCAATATGTAACCTCTCACAGATACAGCGTTTCCCAAATTCCCAAAACAATACACGTACGTACGAACACTACAACACACACACATAATTTCTCCATACAAACTCTATATAACAGTCCATGTCTTTGTTTAACTTGTTTTGTTATTAATATATATTTGTTTACCCATGTATATCGGTCTTGTTTGTTTTCTTTGTCTTCTTTGGACTTAATTAAAGTCCGACATTCGCATGTAGCTGGACCGGCTTGCAGGAAATTTTAACCTTCTGATATCTCTTCACATCTTTACACCGCACGGTCCGCTACACTCTCCTATACTGATACCTTTACTTTTTCTAAATTACTACAGCCGATCAGGATAACAAAATGAACGAAAGAAGAGAAGATAAGTGATGAAAATATGTTTGCTTTGAAAATCAATGTTTGGTGTTACTTCAAAATTATGTAGTACTAGCTTAAAGCCGCCTATCGGGCGGCATTTAAGCTACTCTCGATTGGGCTTTCATCAGAATAGGTAGGGAGTAGATGCGATAGTTAACAATAAACTACAGAATAAAACTTCAACGATAATTCTTCTGCCGCCACGTAATTTAAAGACAATTTGATGTATGTAGGTCCTTACTTTCCATACAAACAATTATTTTTTATTTCATAGGTGACTTTCACTGAATTTCGCAATCAATTTTGATTATTCTCAAATTTATTTCTAAGTTATAAAAATTGTTATCGTACAAAAAATTCGCCGCAAAAAATCACGTAAAAAAAATCGTCGAAAACAATCACAGTAATGAAAACTTGGGAATCCAAAATTTCAGGATTGCGGGTCTAGATCTGGTCTGGTATGTTTTTAATTTGCTCACGGAGTCGGCCTGATTCAAAAATGGTATGATATGTTGGGCTACGGCCTCTGGGAGTTAAAAAAGTGTGACGCACTGACATTCGCTTTTATTATATAGAAGCATATAAAAAGATTACTGTAGGCTCCATGAGGTTTATCCCTTGTTTCCTGATCAGGATTGGATTTTCGGTTCTTTCTAAAGTCTAATTTAACTGCATACTTCTAACGTCGCCGCCAAAACTCTGAAATTTTGTTTACAATTTTTTTTTTCCTTTCTTACTATTTCACTCCCAGTAGCCCTTTACGTCTTAGTGGCATCATCGCCTTGCTTGGAGAGAATTGATTAAATAATATGGTTCCCACTGATGTATACCTACTCTGAATATTTATAAAGTCAGTGTTTATCAAAATACGTTTTAATTTCATATTCAAAATTTAGACTAGAGACAGGATTTAATCTTTTTCTGTCTACGCCTGTTTTCGTTCTGGTCCGTGTACAGCCGATAATGTAAAGCGAGGGAGTCGAAAACATCACGAAACATTTCCTTTCATATTTATACGCATTTTCTTTCAATGGCTGCTCTCAATTCGTCGACTTTTGCCGATTTTTGTGCCGTGAAACTTATTAAGTCTCCCCATAAAAATGTCTATTGGTGTAAGGAGGTCTGGTGAACACGGAAGGCCTTTTACAAAGCCTCTTCATCTAATCCACCTGTTTGCCAAAATCCCTTACAGTGGCAGTGTCGGGTTGTCCCATCTTGCTGGAAATAAAACTCCTTATTGTAAAAGTTCTTTTGAATGCGTGACCTGATACTGTTGTATCAAGTTCAAGTAGACGGGATACACAGTATGGGGAAAAAAAAAGTATGGTCCAATGAACCCATTTGACAATAAGCCGCATCATACTTAATGTTTCCCGATAAATTCTTATCTCACGACACGCGTGCCGTACTGATTGTTTTGAACTTTGGCCATACGTTTCTAGCGCCTTTTTCTTGCTTCCTGAGACTCGTCAATGTCCGGCCTTCCGGGGTGTTTCTTGTGCGCTTTCTGAACAATTACATCCCTACCTTTAGTGATGGTAAATTGCATAGGTGGATCTGTTTGAAACTCCAGCTTGAACAGTTTTTGCTCTTCAACTGTGTTTTAAAATAACATAAATTCCCTCTCTTGAAAGCTTAGCCTCGCTGCCATCTTATTATTCCTAATGGGTCAAATCTGAAAATTGAGTTATACGATAATCAGCAATAATCAAGCTGTTAATTTTCCATACTACCTTAAGCCAAAAGTTTGGAAGGAAACTCCCATCAATACTAGAAAGAACGAGGATAATAAATAGATTTGAGAAGTCTTTCTTTTGTAAATTTCAGCCAACTATAACGGTAACTGTTCGGTCGGTGAATGCCGAATGATTCCTGTATGGAAACTGTCAATCTCACCATGACCATCATCTTTAAAGTGTGCATACATTTTGGGGGACACGCTGTATATATGAATTAATGTTAATATATTAATACTGTTTCAAGCTTAGCGATTCGTCAAAGTAGGTTCCTGTTTATTTGGAACTCTTCCCAGATCTTGTGTTCTCTTCACGTTGTTCAGTAGGAAGCCACCAGCGTGTCGAGAGTTCGAAAATAGTTTAATTCCTTTTCTCAAATTATTCACGTTCTTAAATTATATCATTTGCAGTTTCTTCTCCATGCATAGACTGCACATTTTCTCTTCTCTGTTATTGATTATATATCATTCTACTAACGGTGTTTCCTGTTTCGTTTATAGACATTGAACAAATAATAATACAGAATACGAAATTGCAACAGCACAGAAACACAAATAATGTAAATGTAGACACAAAAGCAAATGTCCAATACAGTGAAATGGCAAAGAGGAAAATATATAAAGCGAAAGCGACAACAAGTGAGAAGATTTACATCGGAGTATCTGGGAAGTAATTTAAAGACATGTAAACCATTTATCATTCAAATACGGACGATATCAAAATAATATGTTGTCAATATATGTATATATACATACACACACACACATATATATATATATATATATACATATATATATAATATATATATATATATATGATAGGAAACACCATTGGTGGGAATAATATATAATATAAAATAAAAGATAGAAATTGCAACAGGCTGTTAATAGGTAAAAAAAAAAGTTCCGAATTTACATCATTCGGACTATTGTCCTCATCTTTGTCGTCATATTTATTGCAACGTTTCGGCTGTTGTACGCTCCGGCTTTCTTCAGGTGGTTGGAATGTCGAACTGAACCCTTTATTTTATCAAGGACACATGGCACAGTGGATAAAGGCATTAGTTACATCCAGTGACAGGACCCAAAGTGTGTGAGTTCAATACCTGGTTAAGGTAGTGGAGAACTTGGAGAGGAATTAACAGGAGATACCTGATAACTGACATCCATTAAAACGTGGAACTAGAACAGTCTACCCCAGTGAGCGAAATAAAGGGTTCAGTTCGACGTTCCAACCACATGAAGAAGGCCGGAGCGTACAACGGCCGAAACGTTGTAATAAGTATGGCGACAAAGATGAGGACAATAGTCCGAATAATGTAAATAGTGTATATAATACCTCATCTCAGAAATATAGACAGATGCTAAAAAATAGGTTATATAATCAAATACTTTTGAATCTCTGTAAATGTGATAAGGTTTATGCTAAAGATTGTTTAGAACGTCCCTAATGTGTTGGAGTTAGATAATACTAACAAAAGATTGACTTTTATAAAAAAAAATAAAAATATCGACCTAATTGACCTAACAAAGTCAAAAAAGAAAAACCTTCAGAACGTGGGCGATCATGACTCTCTACACTTTCCTATTCTTTTTAGCTCTCAGTAATTTTTGCTTTTACACCATACCTCCCGCTCTCTGTTTTCCACATAAGCTCGTCAGGTACTGCCCCGCCTTCTGTCCATTTTTACCGTCAATATGTCATATGAGTGTCAAATTTTCAAATCCCCTAGTTTCTGATGTGTCCCAGAAATTTTCTGATTCTAACGGTTCATTTTGTTTCCATTTTCCTTAAAACTTAAAACATTGCTTACACGCTCCGTCAATGGCATTCTCAGCATCCGTCTGCAGAAGCTCATCACTGATGTCACAAGTCTCCTCTTCATCTTTAAGGAAATTGTTCAGTATTCACTGCTATATAGGAGGATTGATATTACATAGCAGTTCAGCAATCTTTTCTTTGTTTCTAATGAAATGTTCTTGTCATCTGCGTTTCTTATATTGTTATTACGCTCACCGATAATAGATCCTGGTAAGGTCTCCAGCTCCCTTAGCATAACTTCGCTGTAGAGTTTGAATAAATCTGGGGAGAAGACACATCCTTGTCTTACGTCCCTTTCTATTTTTGTTTAGCTACTCAATTTATTTTCTATCCGTATGCAAAACTGTTTCCAGCAATTAAAGTTCTGGTCCTGGAAAAACAAGTTTTGTGATCATTCTAACATCCTTTCCGAGTATATCTAGTTTTCCTAACAGTTCAAATAGATCCTTGTTCGTAACTTGTCAAATACTTTTGTGTAATGTATAAAACATAAGTGTACAGCCTTCTGCATATGTATTGCTCTCCCCGATATCATTTGGATCATAAATATTGCATTTCTTCTTCCGGTGTCCTTAATAAAATCGCACTGTTTTTGTCTTATTTCTGGTTTAATTCTTCGCGCTCCGTTCATAATGATTTGCATCATTAGCTTGTGGCTCATTAAACTGATGGAGCTCACTTTCATCTGCACCTGGTTGCTTAGATAGCGCTATGAATGTGGATTTACGAAGGTCTTCCGGTATCTCTCCACTGTTGTATATTTCCTTTATTATTTCTGTTTTCCTATCGATGGCGAAATCGTCTAAGGCTGGTAGTATTTCTATTATACGACCATCTGATCCATCTGCTTTTTTTCCTTTTCATCTTTCCTCGTGTCGATATTACTTTAGACTATTATTTTTGGTCTTTTGATAATTTTGTCTATTACAAGTTTCTCTCTCGCATCGTGAAATAGTTCTCGGACGTATTCACGCCATCTTTGGATTATATTTGTTTCTCTTATGAGTGTTGATGAGCACATCTTTTTATCTTCTTAATTCTCTTATTTTTTTATGCGTACTTTATTCATCCATGCTGCGCATTATTTGCATTTCCATGTACTTTAAATGAGCCATTCCTTTTTAGTCTGGCTGCATTGGTTTCGAATTTTTGACAGTGGAGTAATGGATAGCAGCTCGGATTGAGGAATCGGAGAGCCGAGTTCGAATTCTAGTCAAATCCATTGCATTCAATTACGTGCTAATACCCTTGGGAAAGGTATAGATCCATCTTTCTTTCTTATGATTATGTGTGTTTATTAGGAGGCATGGAAGAATAATGGATTGTGGCCCATATTGAGGAATCGGAGAGCCGAGCTCGAATTCCAGTCAAATCCATTGCATTCAGTTACGTGCTTGGAAAAGGTATGAATTCTCCTCTTCTCTCCGGCTATGGGTAAATAGCAAGACAGACCGGGTTCTATAGCCTAAGATGGCAACTGGTCTACCACAGAAAGAAATGGCAACCTAATGCGGGAAAAATCTGCCTCGTCAGTCATGTATCGAAAGATACATGATCGCTTAAACGTGTATCATGCACGGCACATAAGTGACTGACTGAATCTGTACCATTCTTGGGCATTGTTTGTTGCCTCTTTTTCATCTCGATAATTTCATCCGTTACCGATGCTTGTCTTTCTCTTGTCCCTTGTTATGATCTCATTCGTCGATGTCACTAGTTCTTTTCTCAGCGTGTTTTGCTTTGAATTTCTACTCTCACTTAAATTATATTTGCTTTTATCTCTCTCTCTCTCTCATATATATATATATATATATATATATATATATATATATATATATATATATATATATATATGTATATTTGTAACTTAGTTTTGTTTTTGTTTTACGGCATATCAGCCTCAATGGGTTGACTGCCGACAAGATTTTCATTGCTGATTATGTGTTGTTGTTTTTTGTTTTTGTTTTGTTTTTTCTTCAAAAAGTATTTTTGTTAATATTTTTTCAAAAATGTGTTGCTGGTAATAATTCTTTCTTCAAAAATCTATTGCTGGTATTAAAACCTATTTTTACATGTTTTGACCCCATTTTGGGAGTTAACTATTTACCGATAGGTGGGACCCTAACAGGTGCTACCAGGGTGGACCTGGGAACACCAGCAATTAAGAGGTGGTTTCATGCTCCTCAAAACCACCTGATCAGAGGCCTTACTCTCGAATGTAGTTTATCGTAGGACGGTTTGCAACTTGGGTCATTCCTGAGTTTGTCATATTATGAAGGCGTTTCTTTGGGGGTCTTTTAATTTCCATAATTGTACTGTGAGGTAATATACGACTACAGGGTAGTCGCTCCCGCAGTCGGCACTTAGGTAAATTTTACATTGTAGAACTGCATTTCTGTAACTTTTGTTGATAGTTACATAATCATTTTCGTTCTTTTTTGCCTCCTGTGTGGCTTCTCAATGTCCATAAGCGTCTTGAGTATTCTTGAAACCTGCTGGTCGCGTTTTGCTGTTCATCATTGTACTCATCATCCACCGCTCCTGTTTCTGGTTCCTTGACCGAACTTGCCAACTCTTTTTACCTTCTCATTCTTTTTCGACTTTGAAAGCAATGTTTCCGTGGATGATGGTAATTTCCCACGATTTACATTGAGTCTTGGCTTTATCCAGTGTGCTGTAAAAGTTATCAGTTTCTTTCTCCGTGATTTGTGCTGCCGGTGCGTATAAACAAAAACTGACAAACTGTTCGTTTTTACTTTAACTAAAAGAATTCTGTCAGTACCCCAGAACACATTTTTTCATGCCATTATTTAGTATTAATCCCCACTACTCATTAATTTTTCTCGTCGTCTGCATATATGACCCCCTTTGTGCGTCGCTGACGAAATCACCATTTGCCCACATATGATTTCTGAAAATAAGTTTAATTTACTATCAAGCCTTCTGAAGAGAGTATAGGATTCCGCGAAACCCAACAGTCGAGAGAGAACAAATTTTAACAAATGCGTGTATTTTGCTTTGTTTGGCATAAGGCTACAACTAAGGAGCAACTAGTAAAACTGATTTCATTCTAGTGTTTATAGTATGTGAGATTAACTTGTCAAAAATCGCTCCACTGTGTGATGTTCGAAATTGATATTTGTAGTCTGACACAAGACAGCAAGCACGAGGCGCCTGTCGAATTGATCTAAGTAGTAAAAGTCGCAGATATTAGCTTACCCACCACTGTTCCACAGCAATGTGTTGGGCGTGTGCCAATGTTTCGGTGAAAAGTTTCCAACTGTATTTAATTGTTAGTTTTCAGATCGCTGCGAACATTTGCACACACTCAATATTTAAGTGCAATATTTTCTGCTTCTAATACAAGACTTTATTTTAATATTCAGAAATGCTCAAGAGACAAAAAAGGTTTCTTCGGTTTGTAGGTTACATTCGTCTGAAAATCAGTCTGTTTCGTCAAGGCATGTTTATTTATACATCAGTTATAGACAGAAGTCAGCTGTTGTTGGCGGCAAAATGACTGGGATGTAGTTTGAAATAGAAGACTGTCTGACTCTAAACACTGATGTCTGTCCAGTTTTTCTATATCTAAGACAACATTGTTCGCTATTATTCAAACCAATGTTTAGTATCTCAACAATTTCAAGGGAGAAGATCACTTAATACTGGTTTACTATGATTACAAAAGATTCTTCTTTCAAAACCTTAGCCAACATTACAAAATGATTGATTGGCGTATCAAATAAGACAGATGGTACTATAGCCATTTTATATTAATCCCTTGTTGTCTTTATTTTCGTCTTAAAACGTAAGGGAAGAAAATCTTTCATATTTGAAGGGAGGAATAAAACCGTCATGAATTTAGTGGGTTTATTTATAATAGTAAAATTTTGTGGTAGTAGATTAGCTTAGTAAAGATTGTAGAGCTGCAAATTGATTTTATCGTTAATCCCAAAGTGCTCATATATCTGGTTCTATGTTTTTTTTCTTTTTTTTTTATTGCTGATAGTTCATCCAATAAAAGGCCCAAGGGCTACTCAAGGTAGGGATTTCCGAGGGAGATTATAAAGAAGGAAGAAGTAAGTGTATTGTGAGTACGAGTAGATATATATACAAAGCTCAAACACTAATATTCCATGGTTATAATTTATTGCATTGGAATCGTAATCACGATCCAATTCATCAAACCTAGAAATTTGTAGGTCTGATGAATTGGATCGTGATTATGATTCCAATGCAATAAATTATAACCATGGAATATTAGGTTTTGAGACTTTTATATATTCTTACTGTCTTGGACATTGAGTTCTACCTGGATTCTATCCTCTTGGGAATGTGTGTGGGTGTATATATATATATATATATATATATATATATATATATATATATATATATATAGGTTGACCCTGGACTTAACGAGACCAAGATTGTAATTGTCAAAGAAGCATTCTCTCGGGAGAAGTAACAGTTCTGGGTAAGAATCTGAGTGGAACTTGCTTTTTATGAAAGGAACACAAACGGGGATGGTTTGCGCCCCGTGAACATAGTATGGTGGGTCCGAGTTGTGAAGGGCTGAACTGGTAGCACTAAGGGAAGTCACTCGTTCGATCATTTGCCATCGTATTAGCGATAGTGAGAAGCTAGCGACATTTCATCTGTGGAATAGAAGTTGTTGGTTGAGAATAATTCGTCACCCACACAGCCACGTTAGTGCTTGTGAACTCTGGACAGTGAGAATTGGGTCGCACCAACCCAGGTAAAGCAGTAATACTCAGTTCTTGGTCTGACAAAAGCCGGGTATGTTTTATAATCTCTCAGTTGCGTCCCTGTCTTCGGACAGAGTGCAACTCTGTCCTCCGACGTAGCCGCCACTGAGGCGCGACTGAGGAAAATTATACTGTGGGGTGCCCAGCTCTGGGAAACAAATGCCCGAGGCTGAACCCTCTCATTGCACTAGAGGTAGGGTTCGGTGCTTGCACCGAGGCCAGTGCAACCTGTTGCAGGGACTCTGCGAATTTTTGTTCTTGGCCCGAGTGTACGCGCTCAGGTTTTCCACATTAAACCCGACTTTATATCATATCCCGTTTCAGTGTGGAGGACATGATAAATATATTTGGTCTGATCTGACTCTTATAATTCAAGAGCATGGCAGCGAGCAAATACATTTTTCTAGAGGCAATACGCAGAACTGACCATTCTTGCAGAATTATTTGCGATGGCACAAATAAACACATTCTGTTTGAGGTCAGGAGTGAGCTTTAGGGTATGCTGGCATTCAAGGCAAGAAGCCTCTTTGGGAGCATGACCACTCGTCAGGATTGATGCCAGTTTAGGATCTGCTCAATGATAAAATGTTAAGAGTTTAATTTTGGATGTATTGAATGATACCAGTCTCATTGAATTGTGAATGTCAAATGAAAGGAGAGATCGGCTGCCAAGCACTGGTCATCAAGATATCAGCAATTACAGTGGACATGGATTAAGGTGAATTGTCACACTGAAGTTGAAGAGAACTATTTTAAAATAAAAGCAACCTCGGTTCTCGAACGTCTCGCATGTCGAACAAATCGGTTTTCGAACAGAGATGAAAATGCCTCGGTTATCGAACAAAATTTCGGTTCTCGAACAACATTGCCGAACCGAGCCGAACCGAGCCGAACCGAGTTAACCCGAACGGAATCATTTCTGAGTCAACCGCCATGTTGTATACATTCGTGTGATGTGTTGTTTTCTTTTCCAATTTTATTGTACTCTGCCTTTTTTTCCATTTTATTTGCCTTTAGTCGTGGCTTCAAAGAAAGCTAGCAATGATACTGGTATAGGAAAAATAAAAGTTGACAGAAAAACAATTGTTGATATTGTCTCTTGCTACTCAGTTTTATATGGCAAAATCAACGATCTATACTATTTTTATAAGAGACGATCATGTCTTTCCTTCCCTTTCAATACAATAGCATCTCTTTCCTTCCCCTTCCATTTATGCCATCAACTCTCCTACTTACAGGTACGGTAAGATTAAAGTGTTCGTCTATATTTTATCTGTTTAGTATTGGATTTGTTTTTCCTTAGATTTAATGATTTTCATTAGTTTTATGTATAAACTTATTTGTTTTACGGCATATCAACCTCAATGGGTTATTTAACGGCAATAAAATTTTTATTGCTGGTATTATTTTTTTCAAAAAATATATTGCTGGTAATATTTTTTTTCAAAATTGTATTGCTAGCAATAATGTATTGCTGGTAATAATTTTTCTTCAAAAATTTATTGCTGGTAATAATTTTTACAAAGTATTCTGGTATTCAAACCTTTTTTATAGTGTTTGACCCCCAATTTGGGGGTTAACTATTTACCCATAGCTGGGACCCTAACAGGTGCTACCACCCCGGGTCAGGGTGGATTTGGGAACACCAGCAATTAAGAGGTGGTTCCACGCTCCTCAAAACCTCCTGATCAGAGGCCTTGATGTTGGACGTAGTTTATCGTCTTAGTATAAACTTGTACACCAAGTACTATTTAAATAATCAATCATCTTTGGACCATTTTACATTTTCGGTTTACGAACGGGCTTCAGGAACGAGTTAAATTCCTGAACCGAGGTTCCATTATAGTTTACTTTATCGTAAACCATGTCTAGAGAAAAATGTTCCCGTTGTGTGCCGCGGATATTCATTCTGTTCTTTGTTTTTTTTAGAATGGAATCGAACCATAGCGTAGAAAATTGCACATTTTAAAAAAATTGGATCTCTTGATTTTATTCTAGCCATTATCTTTATTTATTTTTTTTTCTACGACGGCGGGTCGTCTTCTGCTGCAGCAATCTTCTTTTTTTTTTTTTGTAACAGTTTTTCAATATTGTTTCCTCTTTATTGCAAGAAATTTTCCATTTATTTAACCCATTACACCACGGGTGAGATTAATCCAACTTAATTTGTTGGATTAATACAACAAAACCTTCATTCACTCTAATGGTTACCGTATAGAGTGAAGACAAATTCTAGTATATTCTGGAAAATTAAACGGTAACTACAAAAATAGTATTTTAACACCGGCTGCAGGAATACCAAAGTAAGTTTACGGTTTTTATTATTGTCGCCCACTCATTCATTGCTCATCTGCTTAGGTTTGGTCAATTCCTGCAGCATGAACTAATTATTTTTGCTGGTAGGGAAATATGTGTAAGCTAATTTATTTTTTCTCAACTTTTTACATTTTAACAAATTTACGCATTCTAAGCTGTGAATAAAAATGATGGCTTAAGGCCATATCATATTGAAACACCGATTCTCGTACAATCGCCAAATTTAAGCAATGTCTAGCCTGGTCAGTATCTAGATGGGTGACAACTTGGGAATACCAGGTGCTGTAAGCAGGGATGTGCGGTTGGTGTAATGGATAATGGATCGGAATTGAAAATCAGAGATCCGAGTTTCAATTCCAGTCAGGTCCGTTATCTTCACTTACGCGCAAATACCCTTGGGAAAGGTACGAATCCACCTCTTGCCCCAGTTATGGATTAATTACCAGGACTTGTATCAGTAAATCATTATCTCCCAAAAATTCTTTAGTCCTGACTACATCCGGCAGCAAGGATTGGGAGATTGGAGGTTTTCAGAAGCATGGAATCATCTCTTAACTGCTGTTGTTTCCAGGTGCACCCTCACCCGGGGCGGTAGCACCTGTTAGCGTCACAGTGACCCCACCAAAAACAAAACAAAACAATAAAAAACTCAAGACACTAGGAAAGTATAAAAAATATCAGCAATACATTACATAAAAAATTACCAACAATACATATTTATAGTAAAATGACCAACTATACATTTTATTTGTAGTTGAAGCCATAAAATGGCGTTCAAAATATTTAAATTTCGGCATTAAATAACCCATATGGATGTTGATATGCCGCTAAACAGAATCAATCTAAAAATATTTTCTGGCTTTAAATAACCATCAAAAGTTTGATAAACCGTAGAAATCGAATCAAAAATAATAAAAAGGGATTGTCAATGGCCATGAGTTTGTTTCCGTGTTACTGATGGCAGCCTATTCCATTAGTAACTTGGACACTAACTACTTATAACTAATATGTATAGAAATGAATTGAAAATCCTGAAAGTAATTACCAATGGTCAGGAAATAAATCAATTCTTACTGACAGAATAGTAACATTAAACTTATTAATTGATCATATCGCCCTCCTAACACCTGGCATTTGAGATGACCCAATAATTTATGATAATGTCCATTATTTTTGTTGACAGAGACGGTAGGAAGTGTCATCATTTATCACTTCTGTACTATCGAGTTTCTATCTTTGCCACACCGAGATCAATGTTTTGATGACATAAGGTGTTTGCTCGGTTCTTTTCAGACACAAAACCCTGATCCCTCCTTTCACACTCGCTTTCATATTTGTAACTTTTCTTTCTTTTCTAATCTTTAGACACTTACAACACGCACGCTAACTGAATATTTAATAACGAGTTTCCTAATACCCCCCTCCCAAAATGAAGATGATGTTTAAGTAATTTTTCAGTTACATTCGTTATATTTTCTGCACGAGAAATCTAGGATTTTATATCTAAAGTTAGCTCTATCGTGGCTTATAAGGAAGAAATCATTCAAAAATAAATGATACGAAACCAAAGGAAAGAAACAATCCGAGTTGCCTTATATACAACGGAGATTGTAGGGAATTCTGTCGTCCAGGTATTTTATATTAAAAATCCGAAAGCCCGTATTGCAAACAATAATAAAGTAAAAATAAAGAAAACAAGGTCTCATGCCTGTTAAATAAATCATTTGTATTTACACAATATGTACATGAATTAAAAAGTCAAAAAAGGAATAAAAAATAGTATTTAATTGAGTTAGTCTTTGCTCCACAGAAAATCTGAAATTTAGAAAAGACTTTGTTCGTCAGCGAAGATTCACTGACCGTCCGAGCTGTTGTTAGAGATGCATCGTCCGAATTCGCTGAGACCTGTTTCTTGCAACACGCACAGGAGGTGGAGGAGACTATGTACCCACGTCTTCTCTTGTGTTTGAATGGCTTGGAAACAGTCGCATCTCTGCTGCCGAAAGTCGAAATGTGTTGTTATAAGAATTTTTCCCGAAAGTAGGCTCGAAAAAATAATAGGGTTTTAGTTTTGTCTGATTGGGCAAATATTTCACATGGTGATGTTAATTTCTAACCAATAGAGATTTTGATGTGTGTGTTACGTTGTGGAATCTTTTTTGGCATGTTTGTAAATATTGTCTGTTATTAGATAGAAAATAAAGTTTGGGCGTGTTTTAGTATGGTATTATGTGGGTGTGTAACTGTGTTGTAAATAGCGTTTCTTTCCTAGAAGATATTAATTTATATACGTAGTGTAATATTTGTTGTTACCACAACAGAATATCTCATTACAAAGGAGGGTATGTCAATTTTCGTACTTATTAAATATATAAGATCTAATTGCAAAAATATATTTTATTGGATTTTACTAACTTTTAATACGTAAGTTTTATTTTTAATGTTTTACTGGGCCTCAAACACACACCCAACCGTAAGTGGAACTCTTGTACAACCCATCGCTAAAGATAGAGGTAAAATGATCGGGTCTCTGTACCGCTCCAGTAAGTACCTGACTCCTCAAGCTTTCCTCGAGATCAGACCGAAAATGGAGTACCTTTGCCATATTCGGACGGAAGCTGCCCAGTCCTCACTTTCCAGTCTTGATAGAGTCCAAATGCGTCTCAGAGTCCTTGAATTGTTCTCCACCTTCCAACCTCTCTCTCTCTCTCAGGTGGGATGTGGTGAGTCTCTCACTGCTCTATCGCTACAACCATGGAAAGTGCTCGGACGAACTACATTCCTTGGTTCCGCCAGATCTAACGTTCACGGCTAGGACCCACCATGCCACGTACATAGAAGCAAACCACCCACATTCTCTCCGTATTCCATCGGCGAGAAGTAAGTTCCACTCGAGCATCCACTACTCTGTGGAGCAGACACCCAAGAGGATGTTTCCCCGATCACTGCAATCTTAACCTGTTCAAGTCTAGCCTTACCTTCCCCTCTTATACATAAACATTACCCCCTTAACGTAACCCTCTACCTAGAGTGGCTCCCGGGCCTTGTAGAAGGTGAACCTTACTGTAAAAAATACACACACGCACAAATGGTTAAGCCGTAAGAAACAAATCGATCAATCAGCTAATCAATGGTACCAGAGTATAAGAGCGGGTTCAGAGACTTGTACTCACTGCATATTAATAATAGTCTGCCAGGTAAGCTCCGTATCAATTAGCCAACAGCGAGGCACCCAACTATTTCCATAGTTTCTAAAAAGCATGTCATATTGAAACATTGCCTGTCAAAGTTGTTCTTGTAAAGTTAACACGGATCATTTTTGTTCTTGCAACCATGAAGCAAGAAGGCTTTTAAACACATAATCAGCCTTCATTGACGTAGAGCCTGGAAGTGTTTATTCTTGCCAAGATTACATTTCTACTCCAGATCCAAAAAACCTTTCGTGCATTCTCAATGCTGGTCTTCAAATTTGCATTCTGCATAAAACCTTCGTTTTGAATTCTTTAAGACTATATTTATGTTATATTCCGTGCTAAGGGAATAAATACTTAACACCAGGTGGATAATAGAAAAAAGGTTAATTGTACACAACAAGTATACGGTACAGTTATACACACAGGTCAATCTAGTAGTGAGTGCCACTAATTGGAAGGTCGGACGTGCTTGCGTCTTCTCGCTCTCACTCTTTTATTTATTTCTGTAATAATTCACAGAAAATGTGGCACAAGGCCTAAAATTAGGAGGAGGGGTAAAGAGACTGTCATCATCTGTCTTAATTTAAACTTAGCTAGCCACAACCACTGACCCAAACACACAAACAATAATCCTAGCACCAAAACAATACTTTCTTACTTACCTTTCTTACTACATTTACCAAAATACCTCATTGTCTCAATGAAATCCTAAATAGTCCCCATATGTACAAATCGTCATCTGTGGGGGGGACTCGCTCTCATTCTTTCTCCAGTCTCTCGTAGACAGTTGACTTTATAGGTACTTACTACCTATAGTGTAGTCATTCATGAGGGTGCCGGGTTATTCCATTACATCAATTTAAAAATAGAATATTGTTTTTTCTCCGCTGCTTTGACTTTATTGTACATCTATGCAGATGAAAGCACCATACAGGTTGTTTTCGTCTGCACTTCCCAAAACCAAGATGATCGGCCTTACAGCTGATCTTTCCTCTGACCTTTAACCCAATGTTGGAATGTAAGCGGGCAGGAACAGATCAACCACCGAAATTGGCTAAAATAAATTCTGCTTCAAAAATTGGTACTATATATATATATATATATATATATAAATATATATATTGGTTCTATACCAAACCATAGTCATATTTTATGGTGGATCATTCAAAAATGTCTCACTTCCTTTATTACCCTGGATATACTCTTGGTCCCACTTCTCTGTCGGAAGGATTCCCAGTTACAAGGCTTCAGTTATCAGTTTCCGGTCATGAATGGTTAGAAAAACGGGATTTATCACATTCTGAGACGGCATTGATTTTACTGCAGTAGCCAGCAAGAGAAACTTGCTCAGCATTGTTCCGCGTTGAGCCACTTCAACTGTTCTTACATATAAATGGAATATATTTGGCTTGACTAAAGAGGGTCATAGTTGATGTGATGACAAACTAGGGATACGTCGCCAGATGCTGATGTGGATTTGTCTAGGGAATGCACATATAAAACAGTTATTGAGCATTCCAGCAAGTATTAACGCTTAAGTATTTTTCTTGTCTTTTTTTGGCAGACAGAAGCGGTAAAAACGATGTGAAATGAGTAAACCTTTCGTTCGATCGAAACTATTTGAACGAAGGAAATTTTGTCCTTCCTTCAACTTTTCTTTCTCCCGTCATTCTTCGTCTGAACAAAGAGAGGGTTAGCAACCATAGAGAACCTGTTTTTTTTGGGGGGGGGGTACGATTCTGACAGAGAAGCACTGGTTCATTTCCCATGACACATTAGATCGTCGAGGTGCTTTGCTGAATAATTTCCATTCTTCGTATTGTAAACCTATAACGCATACCGCGCCCAAGTTTTCCACCAACCGACAAATGATCCCCCACCACCCGTTTTCGTTCACATTGATGTGCATTGGAAGCTGAGAAAAGACCTGTTGCATGTTCACGAGGTAACAAGAAAAAAAAAAGAAATAAACGCCAACATTGTGATGTGAGAAGGCGAACCCTGTTTTCAATATTATAGGCTCGTTTCATTCAAGGTTTTGCTTGGGTAGGCGACACTTTGGAGAACTTCTGCTGTGTTGATCTCATAGGTAAGTTCTTCCTCCTACCAAATCCTCACCCATCTCCACAACCCGACGTGTGGTTGGCAATGCGAACGAGTGGAATCGAAACCACGCGACAAACCAATCTTCCAAGGGCGAGCCAGAACTGACTCCCCGATCACAAGCAACACTGTTAACATAGACCAGCACCTGGATACACCCTATTTCCGGCTTTGTTCGCCAAATACCCTCATCCACTCCTTTACTCTTCCAGTCCCTTCGGTCAACGTGAATGTCTCTGAGACGACCAGACAACAGCTAATCATAAATCGCCTTCCTCCTCTAATGTCACAGTACCTATCAAAGCAATGTGTGCTTACTTAGTAATACCAATTTCATCTTTAAGTAATATGCGACAGTTTGTACTGGGTTATATGGTACTAACAGCAAGGAATGATACTTGGCATGATCTATAGTCGGACATCCAAGATGGACTTGTTTTTCAAAGCTAATAGGCTAGAAGTGTATATTTAGTGGAAGGGGAAAATGGTTTCTTGCCTTTCTTAAAGGCTTTAGTGTGAAACGTAAACTGTCTCGGCCGATGTTTGAACTCTGCTCTCCTTTCCCCATTCCATGTGTCGTTAATAATGAAGCCACTCGCATCTCTTCTGATCAGTTTTAGCATCTGAAAAAAAAAAACCGAACTCTGTT
>OZ038481.1:6045915-6048415 GCA_964036315.1 Acanthosepion esculentum
ATATTGTATTATATATATATATATTGTATTATGTATATATATATTGTATTATGTATATATATATTGTATTATGTATATATATATATATTGTATTATGTATATATATATATATATTGTATTATGTATATATATATATATATTGTATTATGTATATATATATATATATATTGTATTATGTATATATATATATATATATATTGTATTATGTATATATATATATATATTGTATTATGTATATATATATATATATTGTATTATGTATATATATTGTATTATGTATATATATATATTGTATTATGTATATATATATATTGTATTATATATATATATATATATATTGTATTATATATATATATATATATATTGTATTATATATATATATATATATTGTATTATATATATATATATATATATTGTATTATATATATATATATATATATTGTATTATATATATATATATATATATTGTATTATATATATATATATATATTGTATTATATATATATATATATATATTGTATTATATATATATATATATATATTGTATTATATATATATATATATATATTGTATTATATATATATATATATATTGTATTATATATATATATATATATTGTATTATATATATATATATATTGTATTATATATATATATATATATATTGTATTATATATATATATTGTATTATATATATATATATATATATTGTATTATATATATATATATATATTGTATTATATATATATATATATATATTGTATTATATATATATATATATATATTGTATTATATATATATATATATATATTGTATTATATATATATATATATATATTGTATTATATATATATATATATATATTGTATTATATATATATATATATATATTGTATTATATATATATATATATATATTGTATTATATATATATATATATATATTGTATTATATATATATATATATTGTATTATATATATATATATATATATTGTATTATATATATATATATATAGTATTATATATATATATATATATATTGTATTATATATATATATATTGTATTATATATATATATATTGTATTATATATATATATATTGTATTATATATATATATATATATATTGTATTATATATATATATATATATATTGTATTATATATATATATATATTGTATTATATATATATATATATATTGTATTATATATATATATATATATATTGTATTATATATATATATATTGTATTATATATATATATATATATATTGTATTATATATATATATATATATATTGTATTATATATATATATATATATATTGTATTATATATATATATATATATATTGTATTATATATATATATATATATATTGTATTATATATATATATATATATATTGTATTATATATATATATATATATATATTGTATTATATATATATATATATATATTGTATTATATATATATATATATATTGTATTATATATATATATATATATTGTATTATATATATATATATATATTGTATTATATATATATATATATATATTGTATATATATATATATATATATATTGTATTATATATATATATATATATATTGTATTATATATATATATATATATTGTATTATATATATATATATATATTGTATTATATATATATATATATATATTGTATTATATATATATATATATATATTGTATTATATATATATATATATATTGTATTATATATATATATATATATATTGTATTATATATATATATATATATTGTATTATATATATATATATATATTGTATTATATATATATATATATATTGTATTATATATATATATATATATTGTATTATATATATATATATATATTGTATTATATATATATATTGTATTATGTATATATATATATTGTATTATGTATATATATATATATATTGTATTATGTATATATATATATATATTGTATTATGTATATATATATATATATTGTATTATGTATATATATATATATATTGTATTATGTATATATATTGTATTATGTATATATATATATATTGTATTATGTATATATATATATATATATATATATATATATATTTTGTATTATATATATATATATATATATTTTGTATTATATATATATATATATATATTTTGTATTATATATATATATATATATATTTTGTATTATATATATATATATATATATTTTGTATTATATATATATATATATATATTTTGTATTATATATATATATATATATTTTGTATTATATATATATATATATTTTGTATTATATATATATATATATATATATATATATATATATATTTTGTATTATATATATATATATATATATATTTTGTATTATATATATATATATATATATATTTTGTATTATATATATATATATATATATATTTTGTATTATATATATATATATATATATATTTTGTATTATATATATATATATATATATTTTGTATTATATATATATATA